>JAHMML010000020.1:1609451-1876884 GCA_020341155.1 Eciton burchellii | reverse complement strand
GAGAGAGAGAGAGAGAGAGAGAGAGAGAGAGAGAGAGAGAGAGAGAGAGAGAGAGAGAGAGAGAGAGAGAGAGAGAGAGAGAAAGAGAGAGTGTGTGTAGTTTCGTCACGTCGGATTTCCAGCGAGATCGTCTCGTCGAGAATCAGCGCATGTTATTGCAGTTCCTCAAGAAAAACTCGCGCCTACTATTACGAGTGAACCGCTTCGGTGTATTTATAGCTCATTGGACTCCAAAAATATATATTTCTTTGCATCAAGAAACCGAGAAAATCTGACTGCTTTAATAAACATCCGATAGAAATTTTCTAAATTAGCAGAGAGAAATACCTTTTAAATAAATAGTACACAAAGGATCCCTCCGCAATTCGCCGCGACTATAAATATTTCCTCGTTGGGGAATCATAAAAACAACGCCACTATCCTTGGGAACGTCTTCCGTGTGAACGAGCAGTGAATTGCGTATTATGTATATTACATCCTTCAAAAGTGGCAATGAATCAGGTAAATTATAATGTCATTTAATCCGCATAATAATTCATCGTAAGACCGATTTATTTACAGAACGGGCGAAATCAATGCTTACGCAATGCTTACGTAATCAAACGATATCAACACCAAAGAGTATTTATCTTCACCTTGGCGTTACCGCTCGATAAAAATATTCGTAAGCGCACATGCTTGAATGCAATCTCGAGAGGTGATCGGAATCGCGCGATAAGCGCGAGAAGCGCGAGAAGCGCGAAGCTTCAAGATTACCGTTCTTTTTACGCAATAGCAATGTTATTTATTATTATTCACATCATTTCCACAAAGAGATCGGATAAACGATGCTGATAAACGGTGCTGACAAATTTCTCGCTAAAAGAGCGTGAAATGAGAATCTTCTTTATAACGAGTTAGCAGAGAAAACACGAAAACGGGAACAGCTCCGATAAAGAATAGCACTTCGTAACTCGCGTGAGTACTGATCGAGACTTGGCCGCGACTTGGCCGCGACTTGGCCACGACTTGGCCGGATATAATGGACCATGTTTCTGCGAAAAGAGAAGCGAGAGAACGTGCTCGGTGAAGGAACTCGAAATCCGTACTTGAAGACGCTAGCACAAGGTGCTAGTGATGACACGTTTCTCTTATCTTTGTCGACACACAACGGTGTGCCGCATGGATCATTTCGCTCATCATTTAGCATTTAATATTTTAACATGTTACAAGGTAACAATGATCGCTCTATATATTGTTTCGGTTATATATTATATATCAGCTTCGCGAATGCTTTTCAATGTATTGAAAACTTGCCTGCTACGCTGCAATGAGAGCTTTTCAATCAGAAGACTTGATCCACTGCGATGAAGCTAGAGATTGATTGATATATAGTTCGTTAAATTTAAATTTAAATTTAAAAGTTAAATTTAATCGAGCGATTGCTAATTAGGAAGAATGGACTCATGCCGATCTAATTTACATTGCTATAAACACCGTTAATTTTCAATGTATAGCAGATTCTGGAATGCCCAAGTGGTTGAAAATCTCAGCGATTTCCGGAACGATCATTCGCTCTGTAATTCTGTTGTAATTCTAATCGACTGAGATTGGAATAACGCGATGCATCATCGCGATATATCTCTTGTAATGTTTTCAGTGCATCGTTTTTGTCAAATATGACAAAATTTCTTTGAATCTAAATCGCCGATAAAACGCATTCTGCGTTCGAGAATTGCCAAGCGCGGAAGCCGTTTCAAAACTGTAACGTGATTACATCATCTCATAATCCGTGAGTTTTCTCAATAGTGTTCAAATAAATCATCCATGTATAAACGTATTTCGAGAACTCGATGAAAGAGAATATTCGTCGTTGGCAGGTTTATGAATCATTCGCGCAAGATAAAGCGATGAAGCAATTCCAAATATGCGTGCGTTGAGCCGGGAGGTTTCAGCTCGATTGCTTTATCGCCAAGGCATATCACTTCTTTATGCAAATCCTTACGCAATCCGGAAATTTCTTTACACAATAATATCTATATCAATACTATCAATACTATCGAAAGTTTTTTCTCCGTATAGTCGATATGAGCATATTCCATGCGCAAAACCGTATTAAATGCGCGATCATATCGTGAATAGTGGATTCTATCATCAATGCATCGTTTAGAGATGCGCCGTTATTCATTTTTGCATGGAATACTGGAATATCACTCAAAGTCTTGATTAGCGGATGACATGACACCTTAAAATCCTTACCGGATGGATTTGTGGCAAATATTTGCCTTAAGTCTAGGTATTCTTACATTCCTTGCGACTGAGTTATCTTTAATTCCGTCTCTAATTTGAGTTTTCACTCATTCATTATGCTTCCGGAATGCCAGTCGTGCTACGTAACATCCATTATCATCGCGAGCAACGTTTTCTGTTTTTTTTTTGTGAAACGTATATCGCGATAGAATTTACTGATTTCGGCATGCTAAGTGTTTTCCTTTTTTTTTTTTCGATTGTACGAAATTTGTTGTTCTAAGCTAGTTAATGAGCGCGACTTCTTTGGCGAGTAACGTATTCTCCGTCATAACTCATCAAGTCATATTTTTTGCAAATACAAGTCATAATCGTCACGAGACCAATTAATTCGATCGATTGATAATGTTGCTGTGATTAGTAAATCTATCAGACGGCGGTAATTTTGGATCGGCTAATTCGATATCTAGCGGTACCTTGATTGATTGTCGCGAGAAGATTTCGAACGAAAACTAATAATGTTGGATATTGTTGGAAGCAAGTTCAGTTTTCTGCTGAATTCGTTCGCATAATAATTGAATAATGATTTGAACGATATTTGACATTTTATATTATTCACGGAATTAATTACGCCGATTGGTACGCGCGCAGGAAGTTTCAATTGCCTCGCATGATTTTCAGAAACAAAATTGACGAATGTGTGTTCGGTGATCTTCAATTAACTTGGATGCACGAATTCTTGACAAATATAATCATCATTAGTTGCGGCATGAAGACACGCAGAGCTGCTGTCGGACGCATGGCGTTATCGTTATCATTCCGTGTTAGTCATTTTAATTTTCAGGTCTGTCGATTTTACGACTGGCTGTCTGCTATGTGTGAAAGTGTGTTGTGTCACCTTTGACAAATAGCACAGCTGATATAATTAGCAATGTATGAGCGCAAACGATAATAACGGAGTCTCGCGTTTTCTATGATTCTCGAAACGTTTGGATAAATATCTAGTTATTTAAACTTTATAACCGATGGATGTTGCTTCTTTTCGCAAACCGCGCGGATGTTCGCCGTGCTTGCCAAAAATCTCTCCCGAACTCGTTGGCAAACTCGTCTTTCTGGCTATCGTTTGGATGTAATACCATAAATTCGTTATTAAAATTCTTCGTAAGAAGCTCGATGATGTGCGTAACTTCGTATCGATATCAATTAGATCCGTTTCTTCGATTAGATTCATTAAATTGATAATCTATGATTTTAAAGATATTTCTTTCTGAACAACAATTTTGATTCTATCCGCAATTTAATGCTGTAAAGATCACAGCTTGAATGATAGTTTAGTAAATGTCATGATATACTTACTTAATTTCTATTCCACTGTATGACCTGTCCTCAATGGTCCAATCTTAGTCCTGATATCTTATCTGGAGGGATATGGTCGATTGGAGAATTAATGATAGTTAGAATCTTGTTTATTCAATCGTCGCGCACATCGATATTGGATGCTCTTAGAAGGCGAGAAATACGAGAAATACGAATTATGAGAAATACGTAATTTGTATATATATGAAGAAGATTAATCCACGTTTCAGTTTATTTTATATGTTAGCATTAAACGAATAGCATTGTATGCTGTTTAATATAGACTCGACTTGCTATACGAGATTAGAATTAGCTTTTCAATCGCAGAACTCAACTTGCTACAATGACTGCTTATCAAAGAAAGAATGTAACTTCTTGAAGCTAGCGATTTACATAGAGAAGTCTGAATTGTTGAATATGTGTGAACCGATGAGTACATCATGGATTACGTAACCGGAATTGACCGTGCGTGGCCTTCTTTTTTTTCTTGGTCATCTCGCTTGACACAATGGACCATATTTTAGTCGCAGCATCAAAAAAAAGCTATCTTCTAAGGTAAACATATCGGAGAACGCAATAGATAAATATTAAAATAGAAGGTTAAAATGTAATTATTTAAATGGAAATAGAATAATAAAGATAAATAAGAAGAAATAGTTGAGAAAATATATGAGAGTATATAATAATATATAAAAAAGTATATAAGATGAAAGATATATAGGTGAAAGGATAAATATACAATAAAGTATGCAATTAGCTTATTGAAATTTATTTTAATTAGAATACAACACTGAGCAACAAATACAACAGCAAGAAAACGCGTAATGTTTTCGTATTTTTTATATAAAACTTTGCGTAGGCATTACGTAGACATGATTACGACAATGGAGCAAAAATTATCAGATTGATTAAAAATATTGTGGGTAGATGGCGAGCAATTAAATAATAAATAACGTCTACATAACAAAGAGAGGTCAATAGAGGACGATAAAGTACTACGTTGCGATGAAATATCAGATAAATAAATGTGTATATATATATATATATATATATATATATATCATATATATACCATTATACCATATATATATATATATATATATATATATATATATATATATATATATACCATTATCAAAGATCAAACGATATATGAAATCGGTGCATACGCAAATACTTCTGCCAGAAGATATCGATTATAAATAACACCCTCGCTGTCCAAGAAGTTATTGTAATAACATTGTACAGATATTGCATGATTCGTGCTCAATTCCGTGGATTAATTTTCTTGATTAAACAACGAGCTGCTTTCAACGCCCTGCCTTGATGCTAATAGTATTAATATGAAAATTAAATTTGTTTGAAATCGCTTCTCTTGCGTCTACGACGTACAATTGCGTGCAAAACATTCTTATTGTTAAAAAATAAAGAGAATGACACATGTGTGCGTTCGTGAAAGACACATCCCGTTAAATTATAGAAAAATACTTTCAACGCGCAAGAGTCTGATCTCTCTTTCTTATTTTCTTAAAATAGAATATATATGACTTGAGTAACCCTCGTGATTGAATGAGATTGCGGGACTTATTCTCTGTCCTTTCTTATAAATAAACATATAAATACATATAAATATATGACAAAATATATGACCTAGTTAATTTGAACATTATCATGAATAAATCATCTTTATCTATTTATTATATCTTTTTTAAATGTTGATATTTATATTCTACTACGGAAAATACTACAAAGATAAACGTGTCGTCATTCACTCGAGAGTATTGTCAACGCGAAACGTTCTTTTATATCTGGCACGAACACAAAATTGTTTTTATATTACGCTAATGTAACATCACGATTATTTATGGTGATACGGCTTTATAAGCCGTATCATACATATAAATCTTATTATTATTATAAGTTTATTATTATTATTATCATCGTTATATACATAATAATAAATATTATAGTTTACTGCTTTCTATTTTATAACGACAAAAATATCTTGCATCAGATCAGACATAAATTATTAAACAAATGATCAATTAATGAATCGCAGATAAATATTTATGTGCTATTTATGTGTGCTTCGCGATGAAGTTGCAATATCACAATGCAATATTATTTGACGCGCGTGTAGGCACGCGTGCACGAATTTATTGTATTACGCAACGAAAAGGGAGACCGGATGAACGTGAAAGTATTTTTGGCGCTCCGAATTCCGTCGCGTCGGTATTCCAAGGTTCACGTGATGTTCACGTTTTGTTCTGACTCGTTTATACGAACTGACCCTTAAATCCCGAATGGATCGAAAGCGCGTAGTAACGGAATCTCGACTCAATATTTGCGTCCACTAGTGCCATTAAATTGGTAGGACGCTTCGTAACGCAAACCGCTTTTTGGCTCTTTCGTCGGACTGCATATTCAGCGAAGTGCACGGGCGATCCATCGGATCGTATTGCATAACACATTGTGGCGAACATCCTCTTTATCCCTGGAACATGTATGCGAATATTCCACGAATACGATCCACAGCACTCGAAGGTGCTGATCGGTCGAATTAACGAAGTCAGCAAGGGATATGCGAGGAAGAATTCTCCATTTTCTGTCTATCATATATATTTAAAGATAGTATATTTAAAATTTATATATTATATTTATATATTATATTATATTCATAGTATATTTTGTAATTTAAAGGGTTTTGTAAGGGTTTTGTCAGATCATGATTGTATTTATTTCAAACCGAAAAAGCCCTAGCCGTTTTGCATTGCGCAGAATAGTGTTTATATTTTAAAAAGATATACGTTTTAAAGAAATATACTTTTTTAGCATTAGCATACGCAAAATATTAAATATATGTAAAACATATGCTAATAATTGATAATAGTTATTATGCGCGGAAATATCCTATGAAGTTATGAGGATTACTGATATAGCTTTGATTATCATCTTTAATCGCTGAATGACAAAGCGGCTTATATTACGACGCGTTAATTATGAAACATATGTATTCACATTGCGTAATACATTTACAGCTGAATCAACATATTAGTGATAATATATTGAAAAAAATTTGTTTACTAATGATCCGCGGTATTTTTTATGCAATGAAAGCACTTCAAAGTAGGTTATAAATCTAAAAGGAACTAAATTATATATATATATATATATATATATATAGTGTGTGTGTGTGCGCACGCGTGTATTTGCATATATATTATTGATATATTTTAAAACTCAAGTAGATCTGAAAGATATAGGCGAATTGCACTTGCTATAACTAGCTTAAGTCTGGAAAATGTTTCCGCGGTTATGCACGACTGATTTGAGACATACGTAACGTGTTAATAAGAAAAGCCTTGTCGTCATTCACATAAATTTATGCAATTTCGCATTGCGTGACATCGAGTGACAAAGTATAGTTACCGAAGTTGTTTCAGATAATAATAAAAACTAGGACCGAGACACGCCAAGTGTTTCGTGCGAATTCAAGACGATGTCACATTAGCATGACAAGTTGAGAATCGATGCTCAGGAATTTTGAATCTTACGTACACAATTGATCAAATAAATGTGATTCAATTAAGAAATTGATAATAGAGAATAACACGATAATGGACGCTTTAATAATAAGTTTTCGGAAATACCTGGAAGCGAGTAATCTTATCGCATCGCGAGCCCAGTGTATCATCGAGCGATCGATACAACATTATGTTGGTATCTTAAATGTGTATTTTCAGGTAAATTATCATATACATTATTATGTTAGTATTATGAAGTATTTTGCACGTGCAACGATCTCAGAACTATGAAAGCGCACTGGACACTCCTCCAAGAACTTAGAATCTCTTTTCTAATCCTCTTAATCTCTTAATCCTTGATTTCTTTGAGAACAGGAGCGAAATTCCTTCAACGTATCAACAGTATATCTGATTCAAACTGACTTGTGTAATCTGTTCTTCTTTTCCAGGATTCTTCGAGGAGTTAATTGTGGGCGTGCACAATACAGAGAGGATAAATCGTGCCGTGCGTATTGGTCGATCTCGAACAGCTACTTGAGATGCGGACTCGCGATTGAGACAATAATCGATCAGCGACAATCGAATATAGATCGTCAGTAGATGATCCTCGACCGTTTTTAGAGGATCACATACGACATACAATTTGTCGAGGATGTCACCGGACGAGAAGAAAGTACGAGCGGTGGCACGCGCCACAGCGAAGGCAGATCAGATGGCGAACGATGACTCGGCGGCGAAGGGTGACTTGGACGTGACCCAGAGGGATGCCTCGATCTCTTCGATGGCGGCCAAAATCGAATACGTGCCGAGGATCAAGTGGTTGGACCTTAGCGCGCAGATCTTCATTCACGTCGGTTTCCTCTACGGATTTTACCTAGTGCTCACGCAGGCGAGCTGGCTCACGGCGCTGTGGGGTAAGGCGAGTTTTTCCGTTTTTGTATTCCGCTCCATGGCGAGGGAAGGGCCTCGATCAGCATCACGTGAGAAGGCGGGACAGTCGATCGCGATTTCGCGCGGTGAAACGTGGAGGTGTCCTGTTATACGACCCATTCTAAATACGAGTTCGAAGAAATCTCAGCTTTTTGCAGCTCCTTATCGAGACGAAATTGCATGTTCTGTTGTAGTAAAAATCGGAGATACTCATTCGGTCTTGCAAACTAAATCATTGTAGCATTAGCATTTAAAAGCGTGAACTGGCGTTGTTTCTTATCGCGATACTAAAAAAAGGAAAGGCAATGATTAATGTTATCTTATCTATATGCATTATTATATATGCATTATTTCCAATTCTATATTGCGCAACTAATCTTCATTTCATCTCGCTAATGATTGCGCGATGACATAATCATTTGAATTTTCCGATTTCTCAGTTTCTGAGTTCTTACAGCGGAATAACTTCTTGATCATAATCATGCGATGATAAGGAGTGATAATCGTTTATATTATGACGAGAGAACTTGATTATAAGAAATTATGATCGGTTGCATAATAAAAATCTCAGAATTCTTTGCATATCAAGAAAAATTAATTGTTGCTTTCGTGCCAGCTACAATGACGCAAATGTGGCATATGCCGGTAACTTTGCGTGATTTGTGTCCAATAGCAATAACAATAACGACGATATAGCGTCCGTAAAGTTCAGCTGTACCAAGTACCAATAAGTCGCATCGATTTGTCGTTCCGCACCCGCGAATCTGCTGTTTTTATAATATGGCGTAATTGTGCACGATGTCAACGAAGGAATGGACCGTCAAGCTACTTGAATCATGCTCGAAATTTGAAGAAGCAATTGTTTGCGAACAGACCAGAACAGTTCCGATAATGTTTCATGTTTCACGCAGCGACATGATCGAAATCTACTCGCGCGAGTATTATGGCGTTCTATCAATTATAATTATTATATTGTAATAATCATTCTTCACATATATGTAACATGTTGGAATAGCAATTATTCTCTACGTTCAAGCATCCAACCTCGCGCGCGTTTAGCGGTATTTTCTTATTTTCACGTCTCGCGATATTTTCTCTCGGCGTTCCAGCGGACGACATAATCTTTCAGTTTTCTTTCTCACCACGTTGCAGCTTTGCGGATGCAAATCGAGGGCGGTTGCGTTTACTCTTGTCGATACAGTCGATAAAGCCCGGCGCTAAGCATCATCATGCATATGCAAGCGCCAAGACGCCGGGCGCCTGAAATAAATTCGCGTCACACGCAAGCGGGCTATGACTTCGTCCGCATCTTCTACAGGTTGAATCACGCACGACCGTGGCCGTGGAAAATGAATGAGAAAATAGCATGCACAAAACGCCGATGAAAGCGCCGTTTTACGACAAAAGTTATAATGAGCAGTTACGTAAACTCGAGTATTTGCATTCGGCTGACGCTCAAAGCCATCCATATCGTTATTGCCGGCATAAAACGGAAGAGTAAACCGCGATACGAACGATAGCGTACGTGTCGGATTTCTCTGCGTTTGCGGTGACGTGTCGCGGAGAACGCCCAGCATCTCCTTCGCGAAGCAATGAGAAGAATATAAAAGAATGTAAAAGGAAAAAGAAGCATTTCCGTTGCGCTTTAATTAATTTGTTTGCCGATCGCTTGCTTAATCCACAGCGTGGATTTTAGGTGTTATCTTTGTTTGAGGAGTCTCGAAGAGTCTCAGGGAAATTAGCGCTCTCGTAAGAATCGATATGGAAGATTCGAAGGATGTATCTGAGAAACATACAAGAAAAGAAACGAGTATCGAGTATCGATACGAACCAAGGATAAAATTTGCACTTGGAAAATTGCGCGAGGAATTTTAAGTTTTCCTGTACAAATAACGAGTCTAATCGCGAGTCCAATCTAGCAAGCGAGTAATAGAGTACATCGGCCACTAGCGTTGCTCCACTTCTTCCACTATCTAAATGCACTGTTGAATACGTGTTTTGATGGATATATGTTTTTATGATTACAGCATTCCTAACGATTTATAGCTCCGGCTTCGGTATTACGGCTGGCGTACACAGATTATGGTCGCACAAAGCGTACAAAGCGAAATGGCCCTTGCGTCTACTTCTAATCTTCTTCTTCACGATAGCCGGACAAGTACGTGAACCTTTATCACAACACTGTATGTTTTATAATGATAATTACTCCTGTTGTTATTATTGTGATAAGAAATACTGACGCAGTTAGCACTATCATTCGTACTACAAGGTGAAACTTTATATTTGGAAATAAATCTAGATATGATCCAGCTTAGCTCAGCATGAATCAATCCAAGATCAACATAGTTTTCATTATCACAGATTTTTTGTATCAAGGATGTTCATACTTTAAAGGATGTTGTTTTTATGCAGAGAGATGTATATACATGGGCATTGGACCACAGAGTGCACCACAAGTACAGCGAAACTGATGCGGACCCCCATAACGCGAAGAGGGGTTTTCTCTTTGCTCATGTAGGATGGCTCTTTACAACGCCCCATCCCGATGTTGTCGCCAAGCGCAAGGCAGTCGACATGAGCGATTTAGAAGCAGATCCCATAGTTATGTGGCAGAAAAGGTAAGCGACACGTATATACGCATCTCCTAATATACATTAGCACGCACATGAAGAAACACAGATAAAAATGGAGTCACGCAATGAAAGTATCGCGTGCGTTAATGAAATATCGTTTTTATAATCGATTTTATGTCGTTCGACAGGCTATACATACCTTTATTCGCCCTTTTGGCCATCGGACTACCGGTAGCGATCCCTTGGTACTTCTGGTCGGAATCACTGTGGCTCTCGTTCTGGATCAACTTCAATTTCCGTTTTTGCATTACATTGAACATCGCCTTCTGCGTGAACAGCGTGGCGCACATGTGGGGACAGAGGCCTTACGATAGGTATGTACCATCGTGATTCTGTTGACAACCATCGTTGCCAACTCTAGTCGCTATTTATCTGAATCGATAAGTTTCCCATACAATTCTACGACGTAGAATCGTTTCATAATCTTCATCTCAACCAACAGTCTTTTAACTAGAATCTTTTAACGGATGATGATTGTCCATAGGAATATTTCGCCGGTGGAGAACATCGCGGTATCGATTGCGGCACTCGGCGAGGGATGGCATAACTACCACCATGTATTCCCGTGGGATTATAAGACTGGCGAGTTGGGCGAATATAGTCTAAATCTCACCACCGGCTTCATTGACACTTTCGCGCGGATTGGCTGGGTCTATGATCGCAAGTCTGTCTCACCTAGCATGATCCATCGCAGAGCACGTCGATGTGGTGACGGTAGTCACGTCTGGGGTTACGGCGATGTTGATATTTCGAACGAAGATCTAGAAGAATTAGAGATGATGGACAAGCATGAATTGTGAAATCGAGCGTATGCGAAGTTGCGTAATGACGTGAAAAACACGTATTCGTCGGGATACGAAGGGCTAACGTCTCCCTATATACCTCATATGTGGACCATTCGAGTCTTTCGTAGACAAAGTAGAACATAGAGGATCTATCGATTTAGCTACAGCGGAGATCTGCGATTCTCCGTATCTCCGTTATTCGGTGAATTCATTCAGCGTTATGTTCATTATATCGTCAAAAAATTTCAATTTCCTTATTTCTATAAAAATGTATATGAGATCAATGATAATGCAAGTATCATTGACTTTTGATTATTAATCTATCGTCAGTGAATTAATTCTTTTAACTACGAAGACTACGGATCGATCGCAAAATCTCGCGTAAGATTAAAATTTAGCTTTTCAAATAGGTAATTATTTATTTATTAGTTATTTTTCTGTGAATTGTTTAATTATAGTTCGTTTGCAAGATCCATCTTTTGCAAAGGAAATTATGAATTGTTAATAGAATAAAGAGAATAACAATTAATAGTTTACAAGTATCGTGGCAAAAAAATATAATTGCTGTTAAATTAAATTAAAAGCTGCGCTTAATTAAGAGTTTTCGTTTAATGCAAGAGTATATTTATACCCGTTATAATCCGTTTATATAATATGGATATAATTGTTGTTTGTTATAATAGCATATAAAATATTATAAAATATCTCTATTTTATCGGAACATGACTGATCAAGTGCAAAGTACAACAATTTCTGTGAAAGAATCGTGCGTATTGCATAATGGTATGCTCTCCGATGTATTCGCACAATCTTGAGATGCTTCCTTTCGAACTTGTGATCGTGGAACAACATTTGAAATATCCCAATTTTGATATAATGAAATTTATATCTAAATTTCCATTTATAAAAGGAAATTAGTTAATATAATACGATGGAATTGTTGATTGTACAGTTAAATAATCGGGTTCGTATACATGAAGTTAGTTCTGCAAATTATACATCAAGATAGTTTTGTCTAGAAATTTTTTTCTATGCTTCCTTTAAAAACTATTTTGATTGATATATGTAAGACGTATATTAAAATGTAATGAATTTGTTTTTAATCAAAAGTCCATTTAGTACAATGCGATTATGCGTATTAGGTTTCTCGATATTCTTGATTGCTTCTAATGTTATACTTTGCATTTCCATATTGCAAATTGTATCATGTCAATCGATTAATAGATATTATGTTGTTAGTCTTTTTAATGAAATGCTTTCTTAATTATACTTTTTAACAGTTCTTATTCTGCACAAACAAGCTCAATCAACTTATTATAGACATAGTCTATCTCAAAATATTTAAACTTCAGACATTCAGATATTCAGAATTTTGAATGGCTATTAACGATACAATAAAACTTCTGAACAATCTAATAAAATTCAGGCATTGTTTTAGAAAATGTTATATAAATCTTATATATATATATATATATATAAGAATTATATTTTCAAATATATTTATTTTAATAAAGTCCTACAAAAATCTTATTAAGTTATAACAGTACACTTAATTATAAAACAATGTAAAATTATAATTTCGACTTCTCATTTTTTTGAAATGCATAAATATTATACAAAATTATTCATGAGCATATAATTATTTATGTCGTCGCGCATAACATGAATTGAGATTGAATTTTCATAAACTTTTTTCTAACGCGAATTGAATTATTAAAGTGTTATTCAATCCGAATTCTATGGCCGATCAGCTATAGAATATGATTGAACTTTGATATTTATGCAAGTGCCTTAATCTTTTTAATGTATACGCACGATTTTCAGAAACAGAATAGATTGTTCAAAAAGCGTATGTATTGCTAATCTATTAGCAAAATGATAATTTTTTAATATTTCTAATAAAGCTCGAGTAAATCTTATGCAATATTGCTGAAGCAATTTATATAATTTCATTGTAATTTGTAAATATATCTGTGCATGAGCTAATTCCAAAGATGATAAGATAATATCATTAACGTTACGAATCTATGTTAATTATTAAATAATTAGTTAATTATTAATTAATCAAAATGTAAAGTAACAAAAGTCAACATAATTTAATTCGCTTTGTGTACGTGTAAATTTCTCACTATCGCCTGTATTAAATAAACATCTGTGTAGAAGCAAGAAGTTCTTAATCTCCCAATTGTTACAAATAACAATGCTTTTTGATAAACGAGAAATAAAAACGTTTACATGTGTTTATTCAAAGTACCTGCATATGTCAATTTAAAAGTGCATGTGGAAATTTCTTGGGCAGGAAATGACACAAAGAAATAACTCATTCCTGACAATAATGAAATTCTGAGGGTCATAAGGCCGACAGAAATATACTTCACATACGTCGCACTAAGTAACAGTTCTTTCTCGGCCTTTGAGAAGTACACTTCAATATTTCGACATCATTCCAAAGTAAGTACAAAGTATATCGCAAATATATCACAAATATATTCCAAAATATATCGTGTAAAGAAGAACAATATTTTTGATGCTTTATATATTTTTATCTTCACTTATAATTATTTTTTAATCTCTTCTAAACTCTTTTATCTCATAGAAAGTATTCAATAGTTCCATTGGAACTAGTTTCTTCCAGGGTGCCTTTAATATGCAATATTAATTTTGATAATATTTAACAATTCGATATGCCAAAAAGATATTTAAAAATATCTAATTAGAGTTATTTAAATGACGTGTAGCTTTGCATTTTTGAATAATTCTCAAAAGTGATTAATTTTCTGATCTGTTACATTGCCATGTGAATGTGCCATCTAATCTGTTCTTGCTTTTTACTATTTGTCACTGAACAACGATTGATTCTCAAAATAAAAAAAATTTATTTATGATTTATGATCCTTGAATTTTTAAGTTGAATCAAGTTACTGAATCAAGATCTTAACATCAATATGGAGAACAAGGAAGACAACAACAAAAATATTAACAAAGAAGTGAAGAAAAGATCCGCAAACTGGGCTCTTATTCTCTTTTACATCTATATTCATTTCTTCGCTATTATAGGAATATATTTAATGTTGAGCAAGGCGAAATGGATGACTATATTTTTCTGTACGTATCCTATTTCATTCATATAAAAACAGCACAAGAATCAAATTAACGAGTTCTCTCTATGACATCTATGATATAATCTGATAAAGAATAAGAAAACAAAGCAAGAGAATTTCATCGCGGATATTAATATCGATTTATCTCTGACATTATGCCGTACAAGTTACAACAAGTTACCTTTAAATAAATTAAGACACAATAGTAATTCTATAAGCTAAAATACAAGCTTAGAGTGCCTTTTTCATAAATCAGAGCCCTCCGCACCGATATAAGCCTTCTCAATTATGCCTATAGCCTTCTTAATTAGTTTTATGATCTAATATCTTATTTTCAGTTATATTCATCATTACGATCGCTTCCATAGGACTCACAGCGGGTGCTCATAGATTATACGCACATCGAGCATTCGCTATGTCATCGGAACTCAAACTTTTCATTATGATAGCGCACAGTCTTGCAGGCGTGGTAAGTATTTAAAGATTCGCTTCAATGAACTCTGCATAAAAATAGGAAGTCTTTAGAAAGTTCTTGAATTCTGTAAGGCTTGGTGAAAAATTAAGAAAAATATACGCGAATGCATACATGTACATGTGTATATGTAAATGAAAATATAGTTATACAAAAAAATATTTGCTTCATATTCTCTTAAAAAATCAGGATATTCCTTTCAAAGAAATCAATATGCTTGGTTACAAACATTATCCATATTTCACGCTTCATCACTGTGCAGGAAAATTGCAATTTTTTAATATTTTGTGTCAGAATGGCGCAATGTGTATCAAGTACAAGATACATGATACAAAGTATACAATTATGTATAATTATATAATCATTTAAACCTCATGAAACGAAAAAGAAGCGTCATATATGTGACACGTCACAACATGTATAGCAAATCTTCATAATTATTGAACTGATTTACATCCAATGGGTTTAATGAAAGCTCATGATTATAATAAATGATTATACAATGATTACGCGATAAAGTCGGATTCATTTATTACGGATTCTTAATATTTATCCTAATAGCATAAAAGCATGATTTTATTAATCATTGTATAACAGATGAAAATAAAAATAAAATCCATAAAAATCTGTTTATCCTCAGGGCTCGATACAGAATTGGGTATTCTGGCATAGAATTCATCACAAATATTATGGCACAGAAAAAGATCCGTATAATCACAATAAGGGTTTCTTCTATTCCCACGTATACAGTAATTTACTATTGGCACCGTCCGACTTGGATATGTATGCGAAAAGTATTGATATGCGTGACATAGAAGACGACAAATTCGTCTGGACGCAACATAAGTATATTTATTTCTCTCTTTATATAGAAAAAGATCATAAAATAGAAATCGAATTGTATGTAATGCGTAACGCATTATTTGTTATTCATAACATTTCCCTGATTTACTATCTGCTGTTAAATTTTTTATTCAGTGAATGATGTAATAATATGTTGAATTAATATAAAAAATATTTAACTAGCATATGTTGGATATTTCAACTAATATACTAAAGCAAATGTACTTTAATAGGTTCTATTGGATATTCTTCGTGCTCGGACTTATAATACCTATCAACATATCCGTGGAATATTGGAATGAATCGCTCTTAAATTCGTTCCTGATCCTTGGCATAGTACGGCTGATGATAACGACTAACATCTCTTGGCTCGTGAACAGCGCCAAGCTAATCTGGGGTCTGAAAAAAGAAGACAAGTTAATATCTGTTTTCAATTCTGTCTCGCTTCTTTATAAATTGTTTTTCAAAATACCAAAGAGTCATGCTACTATTTGCATTGATGCAGATGGTATACGCTTCGATTAACGTTTAATATAATGAATACCTTCACAATTTAGTTTTACATACTTCAGTTGTGTTTCTCATCTGAAACATTTATGAAACTACATTACTATATATACTACATTACTATATATTACTGGTAATCTTAGAAAGAGTTCTTAATAAATATGAGAATTTTCATGCATCAGTAAAATTTTCAATGAAATTACTTCTTTTATTCTATCTTTTTTTTTCGGATACAGATCTTCATGATTATCAGCGTGCTTTCTCGTCCAGTCAAGCTCAGTCGAGTCTAATATCCGATATTATATTTCAGATTTCCAGTTAATGATAACAGCATCTTTTTTCTGTGGAAATCCTATTGGATGAATTATCATTACATGATTCCCTGGGACTGGAAGAGCGACGAATTCGGCCACTATGAGAAGGGCTTCATCACGTTCATCATAAAGATGTGGCGAGAACTCGGACTCATCAGTGACATGATGACCGTTTGCAACAAGAAACTGCAGGAACTCCTTTATAAGGTTGCCTCGTTAGAAATAACGATGGATGATGCTCTAGAGCAGATAAAAGCGGATGCAACAGATAACGCCATGAAGGAAAGACTAATATATTATCATTAACAGAACAAATCCGCAAAAAAACAAATTGATCGAAATAAAAGAATAATAATAAAAATAAACAATTAGATAATATCATACAATTAAATATTTTCATTGAATTAAATGCGCCCGCTTTAAACTCACTTTAACTCGCTATGCAATTATACCCATATTGCTTCTAAAATAAATGAAACATAACGATCGGCTAATGTAAATTGTGACATTTTGATTGAAAAATAAAAAATTAAATCGCCAGGTATTTCTTAAATAAATATTTTAAAAATCAATGCAATCTTGCGATTTATACATAGTTAATCAATCCTTTAAAATAAGATTTAATAAAAGATTTGATAAAATGATACGTAAAATATATGTTTCTTCATTTAAAAATATACTTTTATTAAACATTTTATTTCAATTATTATTGTGCAAATTCCCACATAATAATGCGTAATACAATATAAAGCGTGCGATTAAAATTTAATAATATAACATAATATTAATAATAATAAAAATAAATCATAATTGTCATGTTTTCGTTCCGATTCAGATAAGTCGAAGATATCAGCGTTCAAGACGATACAGAGACATAAACAGTCCTAAATACGAACACTACGATAGTAACAATGCTAAAGAATACATGACAAAAGTGCATATTAACTAACATGCAAAGTATCAGGGATAATTTACAACGAAATCTTGCAACGAAATCTTATATCACGAAAAATAATCAGCTCCAGTTTATAACAAATTATTCTTCTAACACATTTTTCTTATTAAATTGGACTGTTAAACTCAATCAATAAATAAAAAATAAACTATTAATTTAAATGATCGAAAACATAGATAATATAAAATTAAAGCAAAACATTGTAAGAGATTCAGCAAATTGGAGATCAGTTTCCTTTATATATAACATATTAAGAGAAATGATGAATTTTAATTTGAAGACGAATAAAAATGATATAAATTATAATGTAAATGATGATGAGACAAAAAGGAGTGATTACTGATTGGAAAAATCTTTTTTCCCTGCTTATACTAATTTGCTATAAATAGAATGTAGAATTTATAAATACGGATTTATTTCAATTAATTAATTTAACAGTCCAATCTAATGAAGAAAAAACTATTTATATCACAAATTGCTAATGTCGCAACAATCATTTCTCATTTTACAATATCGTAAATGATAGAAAATACACGATGTATAATAAACATAGTTCATGTATATGTATTACTATATAGCATAATTATGTTATAATTGATAATTACGCTTACTTTGGTGTGATTACTGCATATCTTGCAATATTATTGTTAATGCAAACTTTCGTACATTCACAAAAACCTCTTTTTAAACTCAAAATGTATTTATTGCTACATAACTTATCAATCGTTCATTATTTAATTCAAATATAGTATACAAAATGCAAAAAAAAATAGCTACAGAAACTAAATCAAAATAAGTGCATTCAATATATAAAGTAACAAATAATATTAATAATTTTGTAGGATATTTCTATCCTGATGGAATTACTAAATATGATGGGTTTTCGACGTCTCAGATTGATGGAACAATAAGTAAAAAAGACTCTTTATTCGTCTTCACAAGGATACAACGCGAAGATATCTTGATAGACTAAGCTGATTCTACAGGCTTCGCAGTTCGCGACTCTACAATTACTCGACTATTATCAATCTGCATGCATTATCGATTACTCTTTTACTCTCTTTCTCTCATCGTCTACTCTCGCATTGCTATCGCTACTACTTTCTATCGGTTACTCTTTTACTCTCCTTCTGCCGCATCCTCTGCCGTCGCCCTTTTTATACCCAAAAGTGCCACATCTCAGAATTGTCGGCCAATCGCTACATATTATCATTCGGTCTGGACGAATCGCGTCGCCCCGCAAGTGTCAATTGGACTGTTTTTTTTCGCGGTTATCTTTTGTTCTAGACGCGACGCGTCCCACGCGCACGTGCGCGTCGGTTCAATCCCTTTCTTCTATACAACTTTATAAAAGAAAGTAGAAAATCAAAAGATTTTCATATACGTATCAATAATGTGTACTCTGTAAAATAAGAAGAGAAAAGAAGCAATTAACTATCATGTTTATTCTTCAAATTTGATGTTCTGGATGCATTATGATTCACTCAAATTTTGATTGATAAAATGATATTATTACGTTTACGTTAATATCGCCGAAATTAATATCAGATCTGCACTATGAAAATCAAATTATTTATTTTGATCAAGAAAGATAGCGTAGAAAATTTGGTTAATTAAATATTTAATATTATATAACGTTGAGAAACAATTTAGTCACATATAAAACCAAATTATTCGAGAAGCTATTTTTATATATTACTAAATCTCTGTAAGGGTGACTATGAAATTCGGCTTCAATTTAAAAGAGAAAGTCTCTAAAAAAATTCTCCCTCTTTTTTTTATTGCAGCATCACACGCGCGTAGATTTACTTTGTCGATAAAAGTAATATCAAAATTGTCGACAAAATTAATATCAAAATCGACATTTCAATTGAGAAAAATCGCAAAATTCCCTAACGCACCTGTCGGCCTAGTTTATACATGATATCGGATACTTATGTGACATGCGTCGAAATGCATAAGTTTTGAAAGGCCGGTTCGAATTATGGAATCGCTATGGGAACTGTACAAATAACCGAAATCTCTAAACGAATGCCGAGAAAAGAGCTTTACGTTTCTAATCAAGCCCCCTATTCATCCTTTGCATAATGATATGTAACTATCGTCTGGTCCCGCTGCTCCTGTGTCTGGTCCTTGTCGCCCCAGCCCCATAATTCATGGCTGCCATCGCCCGTTCTCTCCACCCGTTTCTTCACTATGTTTTCGGACACATTCTTCAAATCGTAGGCCCAACCGATTCTCGCAAAGAAATTGATCAAGATCGTAGTCAAGTTGAGCTTGCCGAGTTCGGACGTTTTGTAGTCCCATGGGAATACGTGATGATAATTATGCCAACCTTCGCCTAAACTCAACAAAGCGACACTTTTGTTCTCCGATGGATTGATGTATCTGTATTGGATATAAGAGAGCAACTTTAACAGAACCGTTAATCATATTATTCATCCAGAATCACTCAGGAAGATTTACAGGAATATTAAGGAAAAACTTAAAAAGCAAAAATAAAGAGCAAATAATGTTGAACGTTCCAAAAAAAGAAATAGTAAACAAAGCATAAGATTCGATTTGAAAGATGCGTTTATAGAATTATCTGAAATCTGATTAATACTAACTTATCGTAGGGTTTGTTGCCGAAGAGATGAGCCGCAGAGTTTACCAACCATGTTACGTTCAACGTAAAGACGTAACGGAAAATGGTGGGAATGAAATAAGAGTTTGTCCATGTCTCGTTCCAACAGATTACTGGGATTACAGTAGGTAAAATAAAGCACATCAGCGGCATCAGTATAACATAATAACTGAAACGAATAAATTCGTTTCAAGAACTGTCGTCCTATAAACAACGCTTTGACTAATACTGTTTCATAATCATACTTTTTTTGGAATGCCAAAACAGGATCGTTCTCGAGATCGCTTATATCGATTTTCTTGCCCTTCTTCTTGACTTCCGGATGCTTTCTACAGAGCAACCAACCAATGTGCGAGAAGAAGAAACCTCTTTTTGCGTTGTGCGGATCGGCATCGGTCTCGCTGTACTTATGATGAACTCTGTGATCTCTGGCCCAGACAAGCACAGGATCCTGCGTCCCATGAAATCATGTCATAAACAATATTGTTGGAGAACAATATAAATTTGTCGCGTTCACATAAAACGAGAATAACGCACCTTCGCACGCTATGCATTGTTTCGTCCATTTAATCCATGCAAAATTATTTACTTCACTGAATAGTTCTCGCGTTAAATCCTCGCATTAAATCATCATGTTAAACAAGTGTTGATGTATATTAGCCGATGATCAATTTAATCGCAGTAACAACACACGTCGTTTATTATTTTCGCGTTCAAAGAAGACAATGAGAACAACGTCTTTTGTTAACAATGAATTGCTTGTTTACCCAACGCGATGCGTTGTCGAACACATTAGACCATAGTATACTTTTTTTCGGTTTCCTGCACGCGACGTCTTATTATGCTGGTATCGTCGGCATGAATCCTTTATGCTTCGCTAGCTATAAAAAAAAATGACGATTCGTTCTCAGCCTCGTTCGATTGATTACTATATCGTTAAGTATCAACTGATATCTGCGAAGGAAAATTTGTATTCGTACATCAACATGGATTCAATGCAAAGGAAAATGATCGCGAATCATAGACTCTTGCAACTTCTAAAAAATCTATCTTATCACATACTTGAAATGCTATGGTATTCATGATTACAAGCAGTAACCTAAGCGGCAACTTGGCTTTGTAAGATCTGTGCGCCCAGAGTCTGTGAGCCCCGGCGGTGATTCCCAAGCCACTAAGTTGGAATAAGATGATTGCTGTAATCCAGAAAATTATGATGTTACATGATAATCCGAGTTCTTGCTATTTCTTCCGATGACGATCAATTTTCATCGGACGATCATCATTCTCGGACAAATTGAATTTTTGAAAATCAATTTCGACGATATGATCGAACATTTGATTTGCAATACTGATACGTCCGCTAATACGTTCAGTTTCTTACGATTATATCGGAAAATTACTATATTGAAAGCTATGAATAACTCTGACGATACCATGTGTAAATCACGGTTGATTTTTGAATGATCGATACGCATCGAATTGTTAATAAATTTTGCATAAATACCGCACGAAATTTATAATTCTACAAATTATGTAAGTCTAATTGCAAGATTTTATTTATATAATTCACAGATACATTTATTAATAATTCGCTGATACACAATACGTTCTTATGAATATTGATTCATATTAGATACAGAATATTGTATACAAAAAAAGAAAGCAGAATGAAAATTTTAATAAATTGATATCATCAAAATTATATGTTTGCGTATTATATACTTTAACATACTATAATTAGATTATATCCACGGACAATGAGATGCAAAAATAGCGTGAATCTCATAAAGCCGATGTTAAAGCATCACGCTTCCGGTTAGTATCCTTACGCCTTAAACATTAAAATCAACTAACCAAAAAAAAACTAATTATTCCAAGCTTGATTATTCCATTCCTCTAAATGGAATTATAAAAGATAATCGTTTTAATATATGTGTTAATTTCGTTATTCGAAAAAAGAGTAGATTCGTCAGCATGTAATATTTTAATCAGTTTTAACATTGCATCAGCTAATTGACTAAAAGATTTCGCACCAACACCAAACTAAAACAATAGAAATCAATGCAATTTTATTACGCATCGGATAACTCAGAACTCGTGACTTGACCTGTATTCCATATATAGCAACAATAATATGCACTAGTAAATATGCAATTAAGTAATATCTTAAAATAATATATAATAAATAAATGTATCGCAAAATAATTATTTTGACAAATAATACTTATGTTTCATTTTACTAACGAAATGTAACAACTGATTTTTTCAAATAACTGCATTTACATTTGCATCGCAAATTCAGATATGTATATATCTCTATGTGCACAGTTATATATTTATGTATATATGATTTGACTTTAAAAATTACACAATTACATATTTTACACAAAGGTATTTGTGTAAATTAAGTTAATTTTCTATATAAATATCTTATTTAATATTGTGTGCATCATATTATGCGAAAACGAAGGAAAGTATAATTTTTATATCTGTAATTTAATTTGCAAACATATAAAAAATAAGTATCTAAAAAATATGCACTTAGTTGTGCACAGTGCAATAAATAAAATTGTGCTACTTGCCGAAAATAGTGGTCATTAATTTGGCCGATATGAATGCAAGATAAATTCCGTAAATCGCTGCAAGATGCAGGTACAAGAAAATTAGCACATTTCTCCAAACGATGCGTCTAACATATTTGTATTTCTCCTTCGATTCTTCATCAGTTGCGATTAATTGCGATTCAGATAAAGTCTCATCCTCGAAGAGTACTCCCGTCGGTGTAGTAATTACATTCGGTGCCATTCTTGCTTAAAATCCTATTAACGAAAAAAGTATAAAAAATTATAATTTTATTTAAATTTTTCATCCGCAATCCAATCCGCTCACGATTATGTTAAATAAAAATGTTTCGCATCTTTTTATTGTCATCTATATATATTTCGAAATCTGGGTAATCATCTATTTAGATATATATTTAACAAAGTTTAAAAATTTTAAAAAACAAGTAAGCTGGACAAGTATGGAAAGTATTCCAAACAAGTATGGGATCTTTTTTGCGAGAGTATAATTATATTAATTAGCTGAATCATAAGCGATATCATAAAAATTAAAAAACAAAAATCGTATAAGGAATGTAGAGCTGCTTTAACATAACCGCCAAATGATAATTATATTTGCATTCATTGTCTTATTGTTTGCCGATGCTAATTGTGACTCATGTCATGACATTGTAATTATCATCGCTCCGCCACAGCTAAATATACTGCAAGTATACAACAATGGCGCATGATACAAAAACACGCATGATAAATAAAAAATTAGATTAATAGTGATAAGTAAGAATTTACATCGAACAAATGCGGAGTAAATTCGCTATCTAGAATTGCAAAATACTTGATATTACCGGGTTTGCAAGTGTCATGACTCGCAATTATAAAATAAAATCACTCATGAAGGCTATCAATAGATAATATATGATATATATAATAATATAAAAATGCACACGCGCGCGATATATTCCACATTCTCTCCGCTTCATCTCCACTTTCTTAATACTTCTAAAGTCGATTAGAAGCAAATGGAAATTATCAATGGATCATTAACAGAATCATTGACGCCTCTGCGTGTCTCTGCAATCCCTATAATTTTGTAGAATGCTCGCAATGTCTAGCATATCATAATATGAACCTAATTAAGCAGGATCCTGATATGCCCTGCCTACATCTCACGATCTCCGAAAAGATCTCGCAGGATTATAATGATCCTGATGCCCAGTCTAGCACTGTCCATTGACTGCTGACTGGATCTTCGGACATTCAAATGTACACTCGCATGCCGAGACATCGATACACAATATTTGCATGATCAAGGATCATGGTCCCAGCAGTCGTGCATCAATGCATTTGCACTGATTCCAAATCGCCTGATGGCTGATTAACTGACCCTTGGGGCAACTCATTCATTAGAGAAAAGAATGAAGTTACTTATCAAACATCCATCTTGGATTCGAAATGTCAAAAGGTCTGCTCTCATGTTTATTGCTCAATCAAACAGATGCGATATTCTTCCGATGCATAGATATTTTGTTTTATCGCGGTTAAAAATTGCAAAAAAGTTAGTAAAAGCAGAAATTGACAAAAAAACACTGTTTAATCATCTTGGCAATCACGAGAAACGTCAGGTCGGGAATTGTTATCTCGTTCTTAATATACTCTTAAAGATGTAAAGATGTTTTGTGGATATTTATAGTTTAACCGCACTGTAATCTGAACTCATGTTCTGAAAAATAATTATAGTATAATAATAAATTATAATTATACTATAAATAAATGTGTAAACATTTTATTGTATCCTTAAGAAAAATGATGTAGAGTTTATAAACGCATTTATAAAACGCAGAAATTTAACGAGCGAAACTTGTTTACACTTGTCGCTTTTTGAAATTTGTGTTACACATTTAAAGTGACACCGCTGATCCATCAATCGATATCTATATCGCATAGCATCTGCCGTAGCACGGCCTGAAGCTGAAGCAATAATGCTCCAGCAAAATTGAGAACGAGATCTCAAGAACTCGACTCATTCGAATAAATTCATTACCGAGGTCGCATTCAAGATCAATGACATCGGCAGTACATGGATTATTGAATGTGATATGGCGATGTCACGTGCATAATCTTATTGTCCACATTTTATGTCTTGTTACATTAGCAAAACTTCATCACTTCTAGTAACGAAACGCCAAAGAATATCCTGAAAAGATATGATTGATCGTAAAACCGCACGTCTGGCGTTTGCTCACTTTTCTTATATTCAGATTTTAAGATTTTAAATGATATATCCAACGAATTATCACGTTCCGTTCTTTTTAAATCAATTATTTGCGTATTCGTTGCATGAAATAAATTCAATTATGTATTTATCATTTCGATCAACGATCTTCTTTCATCTTTCTAGTAGTTGAGAGACCTCTTTCTTAGAATTCTACTTAGAAACCCGTTAATGAAAAACTAATTCAAGTGATTTCGCCACAAGTTAGAATTTGATAAATTTACATTATTAAGAGAATTTTATAAAGCAAAATGACAGTCTGAAGATGCAAGATCCGGAGTATATGCACTAAAATATCCCAGCCAAGTTGCAACAATTTTTGAATTTCCATACAAATGATCACACAAAAACGTGTGATTTAGCGTTGTTATAATGAAACATAACGCTTCTATTAGCCATCTCGGAGAGGCTCCGACTTCTTTTTCTTAATTATTTACTTCAATTTGGCTAATTCTGAGGAGTACTTAGTGAGATCAATAGTTTATTTTGGTAATAACAGCTCGTAGTATATGATATATTCGCAATCATATACACAGCATGATCTTCTTGCAATTCAGCCTTTGCGTGATCGTCTATGTTGGCTCACCCGTGACTATGATCTTTCATTACTAGTATTGTATTAAATTGTATTAAATCTATTTTTCCAATAACCCAGACGATTGCGATAATATATGCTAATATCAATATTATAATCAATATTACAATATTACAGTCTAGAATTTTAATCGATTAATTAATTCCAATCATCAAATTCTATCCGCCGATTATGCCAACAATAATCATATACGTTTTTTCTGCATTTTATGTCGCAGTTATATTCATAAGCTATACAAAAAGCCTATCTTAGCGATGATTTATTTTTTATGAGATAGCTTACTCCGAAGTTATATCTAAATCATGTGATCTAATTTCATTTATTTGTAATCATAAATGATCATGAATGATCAGCGACGCGTGCATATACATTTCTACATTTTTACTATGTACATATATAATACTCTTCGAGGAAGATCTTTCTTAATATACATAAATTATATATATTAAGTACTACTAATTAATATTATGTACTTAATATACATAAATATATTCTTGCAATACATTTTTTCTCGATGCAATATTACAATATTTCTTTCTAAAATTTAAAGCAATTCTCAGATTCTTATTTGCTTCAAATTTTTTCAACTTCTGTTTCGATAGTTTCAAAAAGTAAGGAACGCTTTTTACACGAATGTTGTCCTTGGCAAACATTTCTTAACAGCTTTTCTCGTCTAATTCGAATACCTCTAATTCCTCTCGTTAATACTCTCGATCTTAAAAAACCTCGTTATATCATTCCTTCTTCTCCTGTTGCTACATACAGGCGTATGTAGCCTGTAACGTTAATAAACGCGGTGCTACCTTTGACAACAGCAGGCATACCGCAAGAACAATACGTTTGGTTTGCTTTGCGTTTGATATGAACCGCCAACGACGAGCCGCTCTCGAGATCCTCAGCTGAGCGAGTCTAAGCCAATGAGATTGCGTCATACGACTCTCGCCACATAAAACCGGCGAATGGTGAGAGACCAGAAAGACCAGATATACCGCGTGATCTTTTCCGACAAATATCGATCGCACTGCTCAAAATTCTCAACAGAATTGCTGAATTACTATCGATACCGTTAATTATTAGAGACGTGAGCATGAACGTAACAATTCAAGAAATCTTTTCTCGATCAAATCGAGAATCAATGACCAATCGCAAAAGATATAAAAGAAAGCCCATCTTAATTGGCCGATTCTACATAGTCCGATAGTCGCTCTGCAGCATGAAATCATCAAAATCTAATCGTATTCACAAAAACTTCATGAATAATCAAGAATGCTCAATAACTCACAAGCTATTGTTACGCATGAATATTAATAAAATGTTAAACTCGAATTGATTAAAAATTATCTGTGTCAAAGGAAATGTATTGTTTAAGTCGTGCTTGATGCAAATGTCAACAAGCATTAATATAAAATTAATATTAATTGACATTAGTATTGATTATTATTGACTGATATTGATATAATTATTATTATATTTTATTGATAACATTTATCATTATTATGGGAGTTAAGTTAAAGTTGTCTCTCATTTTTACGTTGTCTCTCATTCGTTCGTATCTCATTATTTATTATTTATCTATTTTCCCTTTATTCCTTTTATTTTCTCTTTTTTCTTTGCCGCGATACAACTCTTTACGATATACGTGATAACGTGATAACTCGGATTAATTTCGCAGCAATATGCGTGGCTACTTAAATCGAAGCCGCTTAAAACGTGCATCATCTATGACGATTTTCTTTCGATCTTTGCAATGTGTATAATCAATTGCAATCAGAAATCATTAATCAATGTTTTCGCTTTCTTCTACGTGTAGCTCTTCTTCGAGTTTACCGTTCGCGCTCATTCAGCAGGACCACGTGTGCGCGAATCGCGTACACATAATCATCGCGCCGACAATACAATTGTATTGCCGACATGGCCTCGTATAAACGCATGCCTTCCAGCGCGTCCCATCCGCGACGCGCACGTATACACGCATGTGTAACGCGACATAAAACGAATACATTACGCATTGTATGTAGCATGCAAAATAAATGAGGATACTATATAGAATACACAGGTATATTAAATAAGCTATCAATATGCGTCTGTGACGTTGAGTGTACATGAAATATAAAAAGATAATATCAGATCGATTCTGACGAATCGATTTCCGCTCGAGCGGCTCATATTTACAAGCGATCATATATTTTGTATAAGAAACAACGCTAGATAGACACGCGATGACACCGTACGCCAGCCGGCCGGTATCGAGTGCGCGCATGCGCGAATATTTCCTTTATATCGCGCGAGATGAAAAGATTGCGCGTGCTACCGATATGACTCTTCGTTCTCACATAGCTTTTCGTATATAATTATATGCGAAATTCTATACTTGATATGACTGACATAACGATCACGCAGTTATGTCGTGATTGGGTTGCCAAGTTGCCAAGTAGTGGCAATTTATATGACACCTGCGAAGCAATATATTAATATAAATTCGTTGGCTCGAGAAATTGACCAAGAAATACACAAATACGAACAGCATGTATTTTTAGTATTTTTTACATTCCTCAACTTTTTTCCTCTAATTGAGAATACTCAGTGTACAGTGTACAGAGTATGTAAATTTTATGTTAAATTAGTGACTTATGTTAATTACGTCTAGGAATATAGGAAACTTGTTAAAAGCATTTTTTGCTAATGAGAAGTTTAGGAGAATTCATTTCACTTCATATTTAAAATTCATTTCACGGAAGTAGTCATCAATAAGGAATAAGCTTTTTGTCTAGAAAATCTTGTCTAGACGGCGATTCATCAGTTTCTTGTCAGTTTCTTGTCAGATTCAATCATATTTTTTTCTTCCTAAAATCAGATGTAAAACATATCCGTATTTGAACTTAAAAATTGTATCGGAAAACAATTATCTCGTGTATATTTTCCATAAATTCTTAATTATCGAGGCATCCTTGGAGATAGCACTATTAAGCAGAAAGTTAATTCGCATTTACGAGTTCTGTGATATTTCTCGATATATACGTATTTCTCAATGTAATCTCCATTGTGCGGTATTATGGAATCAGCGATGTCGATTTCTTTGCTGTTTGGTATATTAGTTCCGAGCAAGAATACGGGAAACAATCGGAGTATGATCGTGGAATGCGATCGTGAGAAAGCATCATCGATCGATGAGAAGGAAGAAAAGATGCTTCTTCGGTCGGGAACAATGGGGATGTATTCACACAGAAAATTGATAGATTCAGTCTTCATTAAAGATCGATAATTTCTCCGAATTATTTTTTTAAATCGCAAGTAAATCGTAGTAAACGCAATGAAATATTTGCCATCCACCATTGTCCGATCGTTTTATATTCGCGAATTACAATTGCGCGATTAATACTCAAATAGCCTTAATCTGCGAACAGAAAGCGACACAAATCAATTATAAAACTTGCAAAATAAAGAGTAAATATCAGTTTCGATTATTTCTCGCTTTGAGAAAGTTAAATAAATGATAATTGCATTGCCTCCAATTTTCATATTTATCGAAATGTTGCGAAATGTTGCGAAATATTAAATTATCATCATTCATCAACATACACTTTTGCCAAAAACATTTATTCAATGCTAACTTTCGCAAAAAGACTACTATTGATGCATCACAAATATGTTAAAGGTCATTTTTTAATGTTTATTTATAAACGCGCTATAAGTATCATATCTATTACATGCAAATATTATCGATAATACTCCCCGAATTTTTCGGATAAACAATCCGAAACAGGAAAAATGGATCTTTCTGAATAAAATAAACAATAAATAAATTTGAAATATTAAATTTTACATCGAAAAATATGTCGTCTTGATTTTCTTTAACATTGAAATAATAAATAATATATATTTTAACATTCAATTGCGCGATAAATAACATCCACAGCGTGTCGACGATATCCAGCGATTATTCGAGCAATTAGCTCCCCAAGCCGATAAGCGACTGCACTCTATGGAGAGCGTGCAACAGGAAACGCTTATTTGCGTTGAGGAGAACTGACGTGATGGGATTATTTTGCGAATACTAGCCGCACTAGTTCCTAGATTAGTCATGAGGTTAACGCGAGGTAAGTAGCGCTCTTTGATAATGATGAAATAATAGATAGCCAAGTACTTAGATTCTAATACAAATAATTCTCTAAATAATTCTTGCTATTCGCTGATCGATATCGATATCGATTCGAAATCGAGAAACGAAAATTCACGCGCCACTTTCTAACGTGATCGAGATCCCTTTTCTTTTTTCTCTGGTTCCGTATTGCACGAAAAAAAAAAAAAAACGGAATTCGCACAGGCGAACCTCGAGATTTATATAAATTGTACATCTCGTCTCAATCGGCGCGCTGAATCAAATTAAAAGCATATATAGACTCGAATGCGCACAATAACGATGCATTCTGACGAGGAAGACGATTTTCACGCCATTTACAACGAACGCCGGTCATCCATAAATATCGCTGCTATTACATCACGGGAGATAACAGGCATCAACTTTTTTCCATCTCGCACCTAGTCTACATTCCTAATATTTTCGAGCGATCGAATATCGCGAAGTCGCGGATAACTGCTCGGCGGCCGATGGATATCGAGAGGACACGCATCGTTTTGCAACGCGAGCTGAAGAATTGTGCGACAAATCGATCGCGTAAAGATAAGATGACAAAGATATTTTGTCAATTATTAATTAATTTTCACATTCATTTCAGGGACTACTTGAAAGAAAAATTCGGGCAATGTAGTTCTATTCGTTATTTTTTCTTTGCGCTCCATTCCCGAGGATCGCATCGAGCGAACGTCAAGCGGCGTTCATAACGCGAGACACCATCTTCGCGGTCGATATATTTAACAAGAGATCTAACCATAATTGACAACGCGTGGGCGAAAGCCTTCTATCAGGCTTTCTATATCAGGAACTACGAGATTCTCTCCGTAGTTCATGCAATCGAGAAAGATAATCAAAATAGAAGACGGGAGAAAAAAAGAGATAAATGGGTAGAGGGAAAGAAAAGTAGATATATAAAATATATAAAGTATATAAAAAAGAAAATAACACAATATAGATATTTGGTATATTCTTGATACATATTTTTTAGTAACAATATTTTGCATCGTAAAAAAGAATATAAAGCGCGATTATCGGTGTAATGTATAATTAAAAAATCAGAAAGATGCATAAACGCATAACGGGATTGTAATTTAAGTTTATCTCGAGTTTCGACATTCCTTTCTAGAGACATTTCTGTTGAAGCAATTATACCATTGGTATAAATCACAAGTAATTAGTACAATTAGATGCTGCCAGGGATATAGTAACTTTCCGAGAATTTAGTTTGGTTTTCTAGCTTTTGCACTAGTAGTCATGACCAATCATTAGAACTGGGAACTCGTACATTCGAGATGTATGCGTCGCATATAAATTGATGCGATACCGCGCGATATGTGGAAAATTCACATAGTGATTGGAATATCAGATGCGCTTATAGTCTGTTAACGTGAAAATTGCCCGCGACAAATCACGGAGGGATCCGCTCCGACATTAGCGAAATAATATCATCGACGCAAAATTCGATATATCACGGAAGCACTATTGATAACGCAGTGACAATTCAACGTGCTATTGCCGCGCTTTTTCTCTTCGTCGAAATTCAATAGCGTTATTTTTAATTTTTCGCGATAATTCGTCGCGTTTCTCCACGAGAGACAAGAGCATGATCAGCGCCGTAAAGGGATTGAAAATCGGTGACCGATAGCGTTTAAGGGTAGCAGAAACGGCTATGATCATGGACTTACCGATGTTCTTGTGAGTTTTAAGCGATTTTATCCCGAAGCCGAAAAGCTTATCTTATCGGGTTGATGACGGACAAGCGCGTTGATTGACCCACGGAACTTAGACACGGTTCCTTGGGCTCAAGCGGGCTTTCTTTTCGTTGTTTGATCCTTCGTTGTCGGTAAAAACGAGATATGGAGATTATGGGTACCGAATAACACGAACCGACAACGATTGACGACGACAATCGAACTGAGAGATCGACATCACACGGCGACAGTTAAATTCGCGGCGGTCAGTAAGAGCAGTGCATATGGCGCCACCACGCGGCCGAATCAATGGAGCTGCAACTTATTTTACTAACCGAAGAGGGTGAATTATAATGTTATTAGAGATGTATTACTTATTTTACTAACCGAAGAGGGTGAATTATAATGTTATTAGAGATGTATTATTAGGGATTACTTAGTTGATTACTATCGATATATGATTTAATATCTTATTGCAAATTATTCTGCTTGAAATTATATTGTTTATAGCCATAATGTAATTAAATGTTATTATTCCTTTAACTATATTAATTATCTATTAATCTATTTAAAATTCACATTCGGAAAAAGAAAGAAATAATTATTAATCGAAGTAGTGTGTTTACGCAGCAGCGTGTAAACATATGATCATGCATTGAATGATATCATTTTAATAATCAATTCAAAAAATAATTGGACTGCTATGCAATTGATTGCACTGATACTGCTTAGCTGCTGCATATCATGCAATCTCATTTAAAATTATTATTATATATGTATTATATACAACCATATACATCTAACATCTTTTTCATGATGTCATGATGTCACACTATTCATGATATCATCACGCATTAACAAAACTTCGTACATAATTAATGAACCGAGGAAAAATATATATATAATTACGCATATTCACTTGAAAGCTAAGAAAATGTTCCATTATGCACAATTTTCCAGTGTAATTATGCAGCATGTCATAAGCGAGAAATAAAAAGAATACGAAAGGTAATCGATTTTTAAATGCTACCTAACATAATTAGCACTTAATCTATGCGAAATCGAAAATTTTAATCACTAATTTGCATTAAAATTATAAAATTATGGATGCGATAAGATAAACATTATGAAGAGATTACATAATTATTTGATTAAAGTTCAAACAGATCCCTCGGTCGAAGTTGTTGCATGATCGATAAAAATCATTGTTTGTATCATGGCATGAATATATTCGTTAGTATGTATCTACGATACGCTTAATATTGATGAATATTAGGTCAAATCTGAAATCATGAACTTTTTTTTATCGCATCCCTCTGATTTCTGTATGATATCGCATACTTCATTTCTGATACAATCTATATTACATAATACGTGTACGTCAAAATCTAAGTGTCACACTATTTATACGAGTGAGTGACAATTCTAATAATTTAATGATTGTTAAATTATAAAAAAATAATTCAAATGATCTATGTATTAAATACGTTTCTAGAGACATTGGATGAAAATAAAATAAAATATCTCTTATATAATATATTTATATAATACATGAAAGCGCACGTTATCTCGCAAATTTCTCGTCAGATTACATTTAGAAGGTATATACAACACATCTTTATTATTATTACTATAATTTCTATTGTATGCATAGATTTATTATTATTATTATTATTATTATTATTATTATTATTATTATTGCTCATTTAAGCTGAAGGAAAAACTTTTCTTTTTCTTCCTTTAATATCGCATAAGGCAGCAATTTTATTCTTCTCTAATTCTTCACATTTTTTATAATTTGTGGAAATATTTATTATAAAATGCGGAGTGTATCGGAAAACATGCACTATATGTTTATAACATATTTCTAAGATCATTTACAGATTATAATCTTAATATCAAAATGACGAAGATGCATATTTTCATTATAGGAAAATGCATAATTTGCTGATCTCTAAATGATCTGGTTTTTCATTTAGTATCTATTTTGAACTCAATGTTTCCATATTTTGCCACAAATTATTACAAGAATAATGTCATTAATATATATACGTGATCTAGATACGTATTTCTTATTATGAATACGCACTAAATGAATGAAGAATAAAGATCATTAATGTTATCATATAAATCATGTTATGTTGACACAAATCTTTCAATAGCATTAACTTTACTAACGTTAAAACATGCATCAAGAAATAAAATTGTAATGGTATTTGGAATAATTGTAATAATTTGAAGAAAGCTGTAATCGATATTACATAGAAAAAGTGAGTTATATATTCCTTTATTCCCTTGCATATTCCCTATATTTTATTCTCTATATTTTGCATCCCTCATATGGCATTGCTTAATTCTCCAAAAAAATATTTATTTAACATTTTTACACGCGCGCGCGCACACACACACAAACACAGATAAAATACAGATAAAATATATGTACACATTAATTTTTTTCTGTCCTTTATTTTTTAGTTTTTGTTACATGATATATTGCAGTAATATATACCTTTCTATGTTATATTATGTTTGAGATTGAAACGTAACATTAATTAATTTTTCAAAATTCATTTTTCTGAGTATTTATTTTATGTTTTCATGGTATCAAAGACTATCATGTTATGTTACCCTTCAATCTCAAGCATAACTATCGGAGTTACTAATTTCTTTGCTATTTTGAAGAATATGTTTTTTAATCATATTATCAGATACTGTTTTCAAATCATAAGCTAAACCCAAATATGCGCAAAAATCGATAAAAACTGTGGTAACGTTAAATCTGTAATTTCCTAATTCTGCCGCTTTATAATCCCAGGGAAAGACATGATGATAATTATGCCAGCCTTCGCCAAACGTGATCAAAGAAACGCCAACATTATCAGTCGGACTAATCGATCTGTACAATTACAAATTATTATTCTTTTCAACAATAAGTGTTTTCCATGCAGTAATGCAAACAATAGTCTATCGATTCATAAATATGTGTAACATATTATATATCTGTAATTAACTGGAAGCAATGTTAATACGTACTTATTGTATGGTTTTCCGCCCCACATATGAGCTGCAGAATTTACCGACCAAGTAATGTTTAAATTTAAACAATATCTAAGTATAGCAACATGCCATAAATGCCATAAACTTTCATTCCAATACCAATAAGGTATTAATATTGGTATGATAAATGACCACAACGGCATCATATACAAGTACCATCTAAGAAAAGAGAGATAAGCAACAAGCAACATTAGTTAGATGATATAAAGAAAGATACATCATTAACTACTGCCGCAAAACTGCCAAACTACCTTTATACCAAATAATACCTATACTAAATAATAAACTTTTCGTACTTTCTTTGGAAAGCTACGAAGGGATCCTGCTCTAGATCACTGCAATCAATTGTGGCACCCTTGATTGAGACGCTCGGATGTTTACGAAGCATTAACCAACCTATATGCGAGAAAAAGAATCCTCGACGTGCATTATATGGATCCGCGTCAGTGTCGGTAAATTTGTGATGCACCCGATGGTCTCTGACCCAGTCATAAATGCTATCCTGAAAATATGTTCTATATTAAAAGAAAATTTTAAATTATTGTAACATAATTAAAAGCGAATAGTATAATATCACAAACATTCTATGGGATAGTATAACAAATAACTATAAATGCAAAGATCTTATGTAAATATAACGGATCTTTTATTTGTAATTGTGGATGTAATTATAGAATATAAAATTAAAAATGGAATTGCGCTATGTATCCATGCGCTATGTATTTTTATAAATAATCGAATTTTCATTTCAGTAAGATGAGAAAAGTTGATTCACCTGAAAAGCAATAGTCTGAAAAATCATCAACGTGAGTTTCATTGGGAATTTTGCTTTGTAACATCGATGAGCCCATAATCGATGAGCACCGGCAGTGATACCTAGACCCGCAAGGCTTCCAATAAAATAGACTACGAATAAAATGATCTTTTAATTTACATGAAATTTGTAACAATTTTCAATGAAGCTGACAACTTATTAATTTATATATTAATATGTTTAATTCAAATAACAAAACCTTTGCAAACATTTTCCAAGCATTTTTTGCAGAATGAAATATATGCCTTAAAATTGCATATAGATGAAATGTACATACACCAAACGTGTATCCGAAACTGAAGCCGAAAGCATAAATAGAGCCCATAAATAGCTGCGAGATGAATGTAAGCAAAAATTATAACATTTCTCCAAACAATTTTCCATTCATAATCAATCTCTTGAAACTTTTTGGCTTGTTTCTCATTATTGAAAGATTTTTTACTATCTGTCATAATTCCATATGAAATCGATATCACACTATTATGTAAAAAATATGTATCAGAATATTATAAAAGCTCCTTAAATATATATTAATTAAAGCTATATTAATATAATATCAGTATAATAATATCTTAAGATTATATCTTATAATGCATTTTTATCGCATTATTTTATTGATATTTATTGTTACAATTTCTTCGCAATCATTATTACATTTTTATTTCAGAAATTATAGTTTACTATAATTATTTGATATTACTAAATGTATGTTTATATTATCATACATGTTTATGATAATATAAATGTATGTCATAAATGTATGTTTATATCATCAAAAATATTATCATTTATTTTGTACTTTACAATGCAAAAAATTTGCAATGCTTTTTTATAATGAATACTTTTTTCGACTTTTTTAATAATTAATAAGATTAACATTCATATCAATATAGTATTTGAATTTGTATTCTAAAATAAAGAATAATTATTAATTTATCAGAATTAGATGAGATAATCACACAAATTGTAATTAAGTATGTTAAAATAATTATTTATAATTATTATTATTAATATATATATATATATATCGATCTCTGTTTTTGTGTGTATTATTATTAAATAGATATTAATATTATAGATATTAATAATATTAATGAGATAATAACATTTAATTATGTCATTGTAATGTAATTATAATTGTAATGTAATTATAATTACTTACCGTTGGAAGCCCGATGCTTCAAATAAATTAAGATTGCCAATTGTTAGCCAAAATAGAATTATCTACAATATTTTTCAAACAAATACTTTGATTCGTTCACGATACTCATACATCAATAAAATTGTTTTGTCCATCATTCCTATATATATGATTTCTCGAAAATAGTATTATGGATCATTAAAATAAATGATTTCGAAATAAATTTACATTCAATGCTACTATTCAATGCTGATTTCTTTCTAAATTCGCTATTAGTATAAAAATAGAATTCATTAGAATTTATGAAGTCAAACCGGAAAGGCACATGTTTTATTTACTAGTATTGAAAAGCAATAAATGAAATCAATATGAGATATTTAATATACATGATGCAATATCATAAACGCAGAAACTTAAGTAAACTCACTATCCTATATAAATATATGCCGGATTCTATTTTATACCTACGATCCTCCTATGTCTGATCCTCGCTGAAATTATTAGCAGTGGCAATTTCATTGCATCGTCTTAATTCCGTTGATTTTTTCAGATACGTATCTTATATAAAAGCGAATTCTATAAAAGCGATATCTTTAATCGATATATATTTGTATGAAAACTGACGCAAGCAGAATAGACAGAAACAAAAAGAGGATCTACATATGTAGTAAGTTACTCGCATATGTGCGAGTTTTATTTTGCATTGTGCGAGACAAAAAATGGAAAAAGAAAGGAGAAAACAATTTTCCTAATTTCATTTATTTAATTTAACCCTTACCAATTCTATTTCTACTTCTTTCTGTCCCATGGGACCGTTTTTAATGACGGATGGATCGCCATTATTCACGCACATGAGTCTACCTTGATCCTTATCTTTACAAGCCACAAAATCGAAACGGCGGCTCAGCAAAAGACTGTTCTCAGCACGGGAACGATCATCGTTACAGTAGAATCAAGAAACGCAGAATTAAAAATAAAAGAACAAGTAGGTTGCGACACGCTTCTTCACACGCTTCCGTAAAATGTTGGCGTAATATTCGTATGGCGTCGAAAAATTCCAATCAGATATTGGACGACATCGTAATTACGTGTAAACAGAACTACACAATTCCTTATTCAAGAAAAAGAAAGAATAAAACTCACGTATTGGGTGTTTGAAGAAATCACACGCGAGGGATGATCGGCTAAAAGTGACGCGCACGCAACCCATGTGTTATTTTCCCTTCGTTACAGCTATTAATGTCAAGCTTTTCCTCGCTGTCAAAAATTTAGTGTACTATCGACGTTGATACGACGTTCGAAGGATAAATTGAGGATTTGACGAGCGAAACATCGATATACCGCAATAGTGAGGTACACGATACTCGTGTTCGTTGTCAACAATATTTGTAGTACAGAATTTGTAGTACAATTAAAATTTAATTAGAATTACTCTAAGATTTCTTCACAGACATTAAGATTGGACGATACAGTACATCAATCGAGATATACACTATTAAAGTACTAAAAGTGCTAAAAAGTGATAAAATAGTATTTTCATCATTTTAGATTGGAATAATGCTATTAATCGCGTACGGAAAACTGAAACTGATACTGATGACGTTAATGGTGTCCCATGTTATTGCAAAGCCGTGTTCTTCCCCATCATCACTGACGTTACAATTAGTGTTGGAGTATGTGGAATGGCGATCCTGGGGCCAAGTAGTTCTCTTCGATAATATCAGTCCGTTTAGTAAGTGTTCTTATTGATATTAATCGAATTAGCAAAGTGAAGAATAATAATTTCTCCTGAACAAGATTACCGAATTTAATGGATTTTCTCTTTATTGGATTTACTCTCATTTCCAACGAACAGAAATAGTTCCGAGAGATTCTTTCACTTCTCTCAATCCTAAGTGGGGTTTTTGGATTAACATATGTAAAATACTTAAAAGATTTGAAGATAATTTAAGAAATCTGTTCTCAAGCAGAAAGTATAAAAGATTCTTATATTATTCGTTGTAGTTTTTGAATAAATTCGCGATTGCAAGCAAAAATAATATTTAAATCGCGTTATTAGTTAAATAACAATAAGATTAATGAGCTAAAACAATAAGATTAATTAATTAATTAAGAACGCATTAATTAATCATGAGCGAATAGATTGTGCCCTCAGTTATGCACGGTCGTTAATGAAATGTTTCGGGGAGAAGGGCATCAGTGTATCTCTACAGTCGGCGACAAATCCGAATATACCGGAAGCTCTCACGATTCGAACGCATCGCATTGGCTCGATTGTACTTTTGGACGGATTGAATCTTACATCACCTGATAATATTGTTCAAGTGGTATGGTTTCGATATCTATACATATTTTCATAATTATTATAAACTTCAGTTCATAACATTAAAGTTCTAATGTTAAAGACGATTTTTTTTGTCATAATGCTCGTATCATGTTTATATTAAATATCAAGAAGATTTAATCTTGAATATTAAAAAACTAAACAAGGCTAATGCTCAATTTTTCTCAAGAGAAAGTTCATTAATATAAATTAATGTAAATTTATCGAAAAGAATGATTTAAGATAGTTTTTTAATATGCAATACTAATTAAGTATTATTCATTTTCTCATTGTAAATCAGATGTTTATTTATTGCAGTATATATAAATTCATATACATATATACATATACATACATACATACATACATATATACATACGTATATATGCATGTATACAAATTGATGTACAAGATTAATCCTCAATCATATTATGATATAAATGTAGGATCCAAGGATGAATGAAACGAAAAGTATGACAGAAATGATGGATTTTCGACGCCTCAGATTAAAAATGGAACAATAAAGAACACTTTATTCTTATTCGCTAGGATATAATGTTTTTCACCAGACTAGCTATCCGACGCCCGATTTCGCAACTTGCAATTCTTAATTCTAGATTCTGAACTTGCAACTCTCAACTACTCGCAGTTTACAGCTCTTGGTTCACAGTTCGCTCCTTTTGATGCGATTCTTCCGCCTTCCCGAAACGGTTCTCATCCCATTCTCACCCGCTCAACTGCATCACGCTTCGCGTAATCGCACGGAAACAATATCCGGAAGCGGCATTGTACCGGCCAATAGTTATATATTATCATCTAAACGAATCATTCCGCGAATTCTCGAACGTTAACGGTTCCACAGCTTGTTAGATGCGATGCGTCCAAATACATATGCGCACACACACGCCTCGATCGATTTCCACATTATTGACACACGTCAATTCTTTTTATTCCTATCTTATATAAACGTAATCGATTTTAATAATGATATATAGAAATGATCTTTTTAGGTCCACTTAATTGTTCCCTGCGGATAAGATTGAATTTTCACATCGTCATCGCGATGTGGTATGATCAATCTTACCGTGGCATGACTTAGATTATATTTCTGCTTTGTCATTTTATCGAAATATGAAGAGAGACTAATCAATTTCAACTTTATTATTTTACTTCAATTAATTGCCTTATTTTTTATCGCGCTAAAGTTTCACGTCATAATACTTGTTCTCCGTCTTTCAAATATCATGCTCTTGATTTTTTTATGATTACACACACGCGCGCGCGCATACGCAGATACATGTATACAAAATATACCCAATACATACAAATATATACCTGAATAAGTGTATGCTCATGAGATTGGCATTGATTGATATTGCGTTTCGAATAGGCCTCCCAGAAATTTTTGTTCAATTATTATATCTCTTGGCTTATGGTGACTACCAGCAATACAGACTCCACTATTGACACCGTTTTCCGTGATCTAAATATCGGCATTGACAGCGATGTAGTCGTAGCTACGTCACCGTTTCCGGATGATGCTGTTGCTTGGAGATATGCGCAAAAATACTTGAATAAGTAAGTTATATACAAGTTACTCCCTTTGTACTTTTATAAGACTATATATTATTATTGATTAATAATAATATTATTAATCGATAAATATATACATATGTATATGTATATATGTTACATATATATGTATGTTACATGTGTATGTATATGTAACAAATAATGTTTTCGTAGGATGTGTCATCCATTCCGGCGATATGGGTATCGCTTTAATTTGACAGGGTCACCGGAAGGCCACAACATTAAAAATGCAACGATTAATTTGAACTTTGTTACTACGGAGAATCGTTCAGTGTCCTTCTATTTGCTGCACATTTATAAGATACGTCATTCAGACAATTCGAGTCTCATCGTTCGATATCTCGGTTTTTGGAATCCGGGATCTCATACCCTTAAACTACCGATGAGCGTGAAACTGAGAAGCGATTTCAACGGTCTTCCCATTGTCTTTGGTATATTAAACGGAACCAGCGAAAAGCGGGAAAACGGACAGACGGACGTTATCGAGGAAGAAGCGAACGATATCGCACCGTTTTTAGATTTTGCTACTATCGTCGCCAACAGTGTGAACGCTAGGTAAAAGAATGTTAGGATTCAGTCATGTTAGAAGAGTTACAGATATTCCTTACAGATATTCTCCAATTTTTATCCAGTTTCAAGAATTCCCAACAAACCTTGGGAATTCATTCTCGAGAAAATTATTAAAATTCTATAAAAGTAAAATAATTTAAAGATTTGAAAAAAGAAATGAGAAATGAATTTGCGTCTGTCGTAAGCTTCTGCGATATTACGCTGAAATTGAAAAACGTACGCGATTAGTATGAATGGTAATAATGAGCAATAAATTTTTGCAGCATCGAATTGATACCGCACGAAAAGCTTGGTACGGTGACTAACAAAATATGGAGTCACCTTCTTGGTGACGTCGTGGCAGGTACAATTGATATCGGCTTGGGATACATAACGTCAAATGATGAAACGCGTTGGAGAGAAATGACATTTAGTCATCCTCTAATACAATACACGTGAGATTTTAATGAAAATCATGTCAGATCAGCCAAATAAATTTGTTTCTTTTTTATAAAATATTAGTTTATATTTTGCACAACATATTTACTGTCAAATATACTGTTAAATTTTTATTAATAAAAAATAAAGCATAAATAATCGTAAAATTCAATGAGAAAATATTATTTCAGACGCAATATCATGCGTCTAAAATATCGTTTTAAATATAATAATATAATAATCGTATTTCCGATGTTCTTTTGATTATAGAATGATTTTATATTGTGTCCAATGCGTAAATTTTATTTGTGAGTATAATTGTGAGAATAGTATATGGTAATAATATCTGGAAAATGATTGTCAGTCATCATTTATGTTTTGTAAACATATTTACCCTTGATAATATAAATATATAGCGCAAAAGCAAAGAAATAACATTTAAAATAAATAGAATAATAGAATTATATCTAAGAAATTAAAATTCTTAAATTTCTAAAATAAATGTTTCCAATGCTCATTTTGATAACATAAAAAATCTAGTAAATGAAACGAGAACATTTGTTATACACCAAAAAGATTTATGTTTCTAAATCCTTTTCATATAATTATTAATTTTCTGCTACGAAATATCTCAGCTATTCAACGTAATATCTCTATATTCTATGCAGGAAAAACATCTATTATCATCCACTGGACACCGGTACGATGAGAGATATATTTCTGCGACCGTTCAACAGCGAGCTGTTGGGCTGCGTCGCAGGTATGTATTTCATCATGTTGATCGCGATGGCGACAGTAATCTATGCCGCCAAGACGGCATTGCATGACGATGATGAAAAACATGTTGGAATCGGGGAGGCGACACTCTGGTGCTTCAGCATCATGTGCATGCAAGGTTTTTTTCATTGCATAAAGTTATCGCATCATTATATTATATCATTGAATTTTATCACTTGCAAATACGATAATAATATTGAAGTGATCTATCTGGCACATGAAATATTTGAAAATTTCTCAATATTCAAATTAGTCCAAATAACATTTTTATATGCGTGTTGATTTCTATTGTATCAATGATTAAAAGTATATAATATAATTGAATAAAACGATCGAAACTTTTAGGATCACCGTGGATGCCGCGCACTCCTTCCGGGAAAACTTTATTGTTATTCAGTTTAATTTTCTCCCTTGTGATGTATAACGCTTATGCTGGCTTCATTACGTCCATATTGTCAGTACAGGCCACAGGGATTAGGTCGATTACCGACCTTCTCTTTAACAATTTTCGACTCGGATACAGTATCGCCGATGATACATATATAAGAGTATGTATGATTGTTGCAATTAGTTTTATTTTGTTATCGCATGGCTATAATATTTTACGGCAACATTTTGATCATTGAACATTAACATAACATAAGATGTAAAAACATTTAGAAGATGTTTAAATGATTTTTTGAATTTTTTCATTTAAATGATATTTATTTTTTAGAATGCTAACGACAGTAATCTCCGTCAGTTGTACATAAAAGCTTTCAATAATCGTGAGTCTGGCCTGGATACAACAGCTGGCCTCAGAAAAGCAGTTGAAGGGCGATATGGATTTTTTATCAGTGCGACTCTCGCACGACGCGCTCTTAGAACAACTTTTATACAAGAACGATGTACTTTAAAGGAACTACCACTTGCGCAAACGCTCACAATCATTGCTCTTCCTATGGCTAAAACTTGCCCGTATAGAAAAATGATCAATCTTAAGTAAATAAAGCAGATAAAATCAAATTTATGTTATATGCACCATATTATTAATCATATGCATTCATATTATTAATCATAAATAATTAGAATTACTTAAAAATTGTTTTCAAAATTTGCTGAATTTGCATCTCATTCAAGCATGTTTCAATACGCAATCAATGCGCTTGATCGTAACTCTTGTATTTATGTTATCAAATCTTTCTAGCATCTTACGTATATATGAACGCGGAGTTTTGGATAAAATACAAGAACGGATGCTACCAAAGATGCCATGGTGCGCAACGCCGGTGACTTTCCACAGCGCGAGTCTTACCGATGTTTACACCGCCTTCTTTCTCCTGGTAGCTGGCATGATTATTGCAATCTCCATTGGGATCGCCGAGAAAATATGGAACAAGCGGAAGCAAATGCAAGAGACTATCGTGCGCGGCATCCGCGAGCATCATCTTATACCGCATATACATTTTCATCATCATCATGGTCATCATCACGAACATCACAACAATTATCTTTCTTTTCCCGGTTTTCTAGCCGGTAGATTGCCCGGCTATCATCCCACTCATTTGACGATGCTGCGAGACCAAGCTCGCCAAGTACAATCGTTCATCGGTCTTCTGGAACACGACAATTCTTCGGAGATATTGAAGAGATCAGTTTTGGAATTGCGCTTTCCGACGCAACGAAGATCAGCAAATCATAAAAGAGCATCCTGGTCTTCTTTCTCGGGCTTGTCCAAGAGAAGAATGAGATCGACCGAGAGAATTCTGCCAACATTGAACGCGAAGAACATTCAGATCTTACCATTTCGTGATTGAATATCATCTCTTATTCTCTTAGATGTTTCTCAAATAGGATATTGACGTAGATAAATTTTTCTTCTTTAACTTCAAAATATTTAACGATCTGCCATATTCCTAATCGATCATTCTTCAGCTTATAATACACGCATATTGTTTGCATTCTTGTAGTGAAATTTAAGATTTAAAGTCGCTATTGCAAATGCCGTTCTTTATTTAAGATATAATCACAAGTGTTCCATTTTATCAAAAAAATAATAATTTATATATAATATCTCAATATATAACATCTTTATATAATCAAACATATATAAATAAATAGTCATCTACAATTATTATATTCAGCTAAAATCTTGACGCGAGCACCGAAGAACTGAGACAGCACCTGTTGTTTAGGTACGTTATTTATACCTCTACAATCCCGTAAATTATTGATTTCGTTCCTGTAAATATCAATCTCTAATCTTCGTCTATTTTTCAGATTATTCAATTGGATGTGAGATTGTGAAACTTGATGAGATTTATGAAAATAGATCGAGGATACATGCGTTACCTGCAAAAGATATTTTCCAAATCAGGAACATGCTCATCTTCCTCACACCATCTCTTCCAACTTTCGTACAACTGCAGTTCTTGTATCTCATCGAGATACTCATGACACATGTTTCTCAAGCTACGAAAATGTCGTGATTAGTGAAGTGGTAAGATAGATCTGATTTTATGATAGAGTGATTGATTCTGATTTATAAAAACATATTTATAAGAACATATTTATAAAAACGAAGCGAAAAAATTCATAGAATAAAAGTTTAGCTTGTTGCTGTTTAGCTTTCATATTAATTTTTCGTTTATCCAAGCATTTGCCTTTTAATTTTTCGATATTTTGCAACTGAGCATAATCGCTCTGCGATATAATAAATTTATTGTTAACATTATCCCACTTTTTCTCCCACAATTCATCGGCAGACGAAATGACGAGCTTGTCACCTGGCGATGGATCAGTGATAAATCGTTGGCCATCGATTTCGCGCAAACTGTAACTACAAAAAAAAGTACGATCATAGCGTTGATAAACAAGTCGCTTAAATCACGTGACAAAAGAGTGGAATATTTACTGTTGGAAAGAATGATCGCAGATAGCCCTTAAGAGAAGCGTAATCTCTGTATCATTGAGCCAATTGCTGATTATTTCATGAACTTCCAGTAGAGTTTGATTAATCTGCGAAAGATGAAATAATAATGTATCTTTCTCCAAATTATTACATGCGTGTCTAGGCGTGTCAGTATGTTAATATATCACGTTGTCGCGTTACCGCGACAATAGGAAATACTTAAAAGCAATGTCTCATGAACCTTCCCGGCGATGGCCACGCACATGCTGCACCTGACACACGCGGATGACAGATCCACTTGCATGATGCCACACATGCCCGTAGTACAATACGGGATCGTCTGCACCATTCCAAAGCCGGTGGAATCGCAGTCGCAATGAGGATCGATGACATTCGGATCCGTCAATGAATTATGATGCATCTCAGTAGTGCGGATGCACTCGTCGCCAGTTCGATGCGCGTGGATATTGCCGTATTTACCCGGATTGCATCCGTTCGACAGGATCGCGAGAGATAGTAAAATCAGAAACAATGTTTTGGAAAACATTGTTTTGATATCATTACGTTTCTCTGAAAGAGCGAATGCGAATATTGTGAAATAATTAGATAAAAGCGTTTCTTGAAAGGCAAAGAATGGCTTTATTTAAAAAAATTGAAAATGAAATTATTTCCTTTTATTAATTAAAATATAAAATTTTTAATATTTCGATGATAATCTAATCACATGAATTATATCTTTTTAAGCATAAGATAATCTTTCTTCTGAAATATTTTAGTATCATAAGCACTCATCATTGATGAAGAAAATTTGCTTAAGACGACTTCCAATTGTGCGCGCGCTTCGAAAGTTAAAAATGATTAGAAAAAGATGTTATAGATGTTATAGAACGTGAGATTGCAGAGATATTTCCAAACGAAATATAAAACTTTCTTATTTGACGAGAAAAAATTGCATGAATCGATACATGTACGTAGAAGAAATTTACTGACAACGCCAAAGAGTTATTATTAGATATAAAATTCAAATTATACGATTAATCGTAATAATGAAGGTTTTCGACGTTAATTAATTCAACACGAAATAAATAATTTTTCATATGCAAACATATTCTTTTATCATGATTCTCATTTAACATGTAACAACAATAATGTGACATTAAAAAAATATATATTCAGGAATTGTTAAGATATAATTGGCAATAATTTGTTCAATCATAGGTATAATAAGCAACATATAATTGATAAGTATCAAAACTTAACTCTGATCCAATACATTATATTGGAATATTTTCATAATATTCTTTACTTATATAATCATTCCGTATTTAAAACGAAACATGCTTTATATATATATTGCGCATTATAGAAAAAAAAGTAAGAGATCGTAAATGATCGCAGAAAACAAATTGGAATTCTACCATCTAGTAAGTTTTTGCTTTGTGCCTTAAAATAGCTATATTTTTCAACTATATTTTTTGCTTTTAAAATGAAATGCATGTACCGACAACATATATTAATATCTTTTGATAAGAGTAAAAGGAATAAGATACAATTAATCAAAACGAATCACGACTCATCATCAGCAACTCCTTTTTTATTTAATTGAAGAAGTAAAATGAGATGCAAACGCAATGATCATTTTCTAATGTGATATAGGCCTAAGAAAATAAAGTGTAGAAAACGCGAGTGATCACATACAGGTCTCCTATCTCTTCGCATAACTGGTATACAGACTTCCTTTGCGTCTTCGAAAAATTGGACAAAGAGGTTACTTAAACATAATAGCAATGTTAGCACGTCAGTATCTCCGCAAAAGACAATTGTGGCAAGCTTCATGTAATTATGCATCCGTTCGATTCACACAGAGTATGAGTAAAGAGGTTAATCTAGAGACGATTAACCTGGAAACGCGATTGCCAGCGGCTTTAATAAAAAAACCGCAACGAAAACCATTTGCCAAAAATTTATTTCTTGGTTCATTCGACAAGGAATTTCTATATTATCCCGAGCCGCAGAATAAAGATAGACATACGCAATTTTTCGAATGGCTTCAACCCATCGAAAGATACATATCAGACAATCTGGAAAATCCGCAGAACGTAAAGAAGAATGAAGTTTTATCTCATCTGAGAGACTTGGGTATCTTTCGGGCAGGTATAAACGAGGAATATCTCGGTTTACAATTGAATCAGTCAGAATTAGCCAAGGTAGTGGAAGTGCTAAGCAGTTTTCCTTGGTTGGGCTCGTATATGGTAAACAATCACATTATACCTGTCAAGATCATATCCAGCATAGGCTCGCCTGAGCAAAAAGCCAAATATTTGCCAGGTATAGCGACCGGAGAATTTGTACCCACGATATGTTTCACCGAATCAAATGGTAACATAAATCTAGACCATATCAACACTGTGGTCGAACAGACAGATTGTGGGGAATACTGGATGCTAAACGGTGAAAAAGCCTTTGTAGTCAATGGACACGATTCAAATTTATTTATAGTCTTTAGTATATGCGGTTACCATCAATTCATGACTAGTAATACAAATCGTGCTTTTTCTGTGTTTCTAGTAGAGCGAAATTTTGGTGGTATTACATGTGAGATTGTAAATAATTTGATTGGATACCAAAGCAATTCCACATATACAGTTACTTTCAAAGATACTAGAGTACCTAAGGCAAATCTTATGTGCGATACAAAATGTGGAATACAGATTCTGATAGATACTCTTGCTCCTGGAAACAAAAATATTGCACCACAAGCAATCGGTATACTGAGGAACTTCACAAAGCTATTGCTGAAGCATATATTACAAAGAAAACATCTGAATCAGGAACTATATCAGTTCGAAGGTATTCAAGGAATAGTAGGTAAACTTGCAAGTACATTGTACGGTATGGAAAGTGTATTGTACATGACCACTGGTATGACCGATTTATTTGAGAATCAAGATTGCGCATTGGAGAAAGCAATGGTGGAGACATACTGTGCAAGCGAATGTGTCGCACGTATTTACGAAGGTCTTCAAATTATTGGACTGCCAAGTTATCTTAGAGAGAATCCATATATACAGATCTTTGAAGATGCATTATCATTTATACTTTTCGACACTTACAATCTTGAATCGAACATGTATATAGCTCTGCTTGGTCTACAGCACTCTGGCAAACATCTACACAAACAGATATTCAAATTACGAAATCCCACATTGCATCCTGATTATGTATTAAAATGGCTCTTTGGTAGAGATGAACGATTACAACTTCACCTTGCTGAGCATATGCATCCATCCTTATTCGTTGGCGCTACATTATTGGAAAAATGTCTTGCTCAGTTACAAAATTGTACAATGTACATGTTAAATGATTATGGCAAAGATGTGACTTTTCAACAATTGAAGCTGCACAGATTAAGCGAATTAGCAACAAAAATATATGTGCTAATAGCTGTGTTCTCACGCACTTCCAGAGCGTATTGCATTGGCTTAAGAAATTCAGATCTGGATCGGGAAGCGGCTAACAGTATCGCAACTCTCACTCTGAACAGAGTCAAGATTCTTGCAAATGAAATACAGGCGACAGACTGGGACAATGGTGACAAGTGCTACAAAGACGTGGCTAATCTCATGTATACTAAGAAGGATTATTTTGCTGAACATCCCTTAAGTAGGACTTATTAAATCATTTATCGAATTTTACATTAATTTTACTATACAAATATATATACAATGGATATGATATTTATCCAAAACATGTGATGTCAATAGCATATTTAAATAGCAATTTCGAAGTTCTCGAAGTATAAGATATGAAGTATAAGATATCATAGTTATTAAATTATTTTTTGCTTAGCTCTTTCTATATCATAATGAATTTCTCATTCTGGCATAGTGTAAAGTTATGTAACATAATTCACATATACATAATAACAATATATAATTCATTTAAATAATACACGCAGGAAATACACGTAATTGTGTTCCACCAAAGTTTCTGTATTTATATGTTTTCGTAACAATTGTACAGTATCTTACACTAAGAATTGAATTGAAAAGTAAAATAAATGCTCTTAATCGGGTTCTTTTGTCAGATATTCCTAGATTCCTGTTCATAAATCACATATGTAGCTCGAGATAAATGTTCGAAATGTTTTCGCTATGTCGATCGTCGCTACTTAGGATTTCTGATGTACATACGAAGAGGTGGACGGTATTTTCCTAAAGACGTAATATGACTAATCTCGTCCTAAACACTTAAATACGAAACTCTATATAAGATCACTGGAAGAACCTTGGCTTCACTCATATAATTGTTTTATTATTAGTACCTTTAGTAGTACGATTATAGTCTTTCCGCTTGAACAACGATATGCTCCTCTCGATATGAATCGGTCACCGACCAGCAGCTTCTTATGCAGGTGTATATCAAAATGGTGCCGAATTCAATCTGAAACGGTGCTGAATTCCGCTCGTTTCGCGGATTCAATATTAATTTAGGTATAATGGTTGGTAATATCTGCAACTCGAAAGTCATCTCATCACCACAATGCCGACATTTACCGATACAACCGCTCAATGGATACAATAATAACGGTGCAGAATTGTCTCTCGAGTATCTGAAAATTAAAAATAATAATATAAGTATTTTGAATATATGACAGAAGCTTACGAAAATTTGTCAGTTTGTCACATGTAATTTTATTGTTTCAAAGAATAGATCATTTAACGGAATTGGAATGTGGAATTCAGACAATAATCTGAAGAATGACAAAAGTAATGGACGAATACTTTCATCGATACAATGTATATATTGTCTCACATTACTATTAGCGAAAAAAATTAATAAAAAACCGATGAATTCTTATAAAACTATATTAAGAATGAAACGTTATTAAAAACTTTACCGTAACAACTGTCCAGGATTCCTCTGTATTTTGCAAATAAAATTATGAAACATCTCATCACCGTGCTTGGGAATGCCTTTTTCGTATTTTTCCAGATCTGTCTCGATAGTTTTAACATTGCCGCATTCCGGCGTGAATTTGGATGATGCTTCTGCTGAATTGTTGCGCTGATATTCAACCAATAGATCTCGAACATGCTGAGATACATCCGTACCGCAATTTTCCTCATCGACTGAGAGAAATATCTCAACAAACGAATAATTAGTTTCCGCGCTCGTAACTTGCAATGGTAATGGTGTCATCTCATGCAGTAAACTAACTAAATCGCACTGCGATCGTGTCGGAGTATCAATGCATACGACTTCACTTTCGTCGCCATCGATTTCCGCAGATGCTAGAGGAGAATCCAAGAGACCCATGGCGCCTCCGCTAACCGGGGAATCAACGCTGATTGGACTAAAAGATTCATAGATAAAATTATATTTATATTATATTAAATTACATATATTTTGTGTTGTAATTGAAAAATTGTGGCGATAAATTATAAATGTTACAAAATAGCAAAATATTTCAAATACTAATCGTAGTAAGAGATTACTGAAAACAGAAAATTATGATGAAAATGAAAATTATTTGTTTAAATAAATACATCATATTTCAAATATTAAATAATTTGATTTTTATGTAATAAATAGCCGTTATAACTTTTTTTATTCTAACACATCTAAAATCGACCTTAATGCAAACCTGTTTGCATTTGGATCATCTACACGCAGTACAGATAATTCTTCTCGTATATCCTGATCTATCTCTTTACGCAAGGAGAAGTGAAATTGCAGAGGATCATTTCCCAACATATTATTTCCATTTTGCTCTGAGGTATTATCGTTCACATTATCTCCCCAATCGTCCGCATCTGAGAGCCAAGCTGTCGTAGATGGTACATTTACACTGCCAGACTCTGGTACGCTTATTGTAGTCTCATCCTCTAAATATTGTATTCTCAAGCACGTCCAACTTTCATTTTGATTCCAGCAATTTGGGTTGATGCATGCGAATATATATAATGTTCGATGAAACTTTGAATTGTCTAATGGTGTGTATAACTGGAGCGCCAAGAGCTGATACAAGCCACAGAGTCTGCATTGTGGTGATAATAACGTATTCTTCCCATAACAGATCTATATAAACACATTAATTATTATAAATTGGATATATCGCATCAAAATTAATTAATTCATATAAATTAAAATTTTATATGTTTAACGAAATAATGGAATAAAAAACAAGATTTTCCAACCACGAACATTTTATATGTCATTCTTTTCTAGATTCTCCCTCTCTTTCTTTTCATAACATGTGATAACATGTTATGTGATAACATACTCGCTAATCGCATTTACGATTGATTTTAAAACTAAAAATCAAAAAGAGTGATGATTTCTGTGAAAAATACACATCTTCGAGCTTTGTGCGAGTGCTTACCGGATATCCGCCAATCTTGTTCGTCGTGAAGTTGAGCATGGAACGATGCTTATCAGTGACGTACTCATCTTCGTATCCGAGGTACACTCTCATACGATTATCACAAGCCATTAAGTCATTCGATCGGGATCGCTCGGCATTGGAAGACTTCGGACACAGATACGAGAAACACGTGTATTCTCTTTTTCTCCTTTCGATTATGACCGGGACAGCTGACACGCATCAGTAACGCTTGATACATGCGCTTGCGCTTCCCTTATCGATTTTTTTGGGCTGTGTACATTATGCACCGAGAACAGGGATAGCCGAGAGATGAAAGCGATTGCTTGGCAATTAGAAGACCCGAGTTCGATTCCCATCAATCCAATACGAAATTTCGACTATAACGATCAAATATATATTCATTTCGAATATATTCAATATTTCATTCTTTTTTTTTCTACCACCTAAAACATATTAGGATATTATATCCCGACTGAGTATGAGCGATATAATATCGAAGATAAAGGAAATGGCATCTTTCAATGTCATCGAAAGTAACAGGAACTTACGATGATTACAGAAGAAACTCTTATTTTCCAGGACAATCATGTGTTCATAAACTTTATTTTGCCATTTAAACGTACAGAAGAAGAGTACGATCGCATTGTGCAATAATGAACATGCTATATGCTACATTGAGCATATATAATATTATAAGAAGACATGCTCCTTCTGAAATTGTTAGGATAAAGGAAGTCAACGCTCATTATTTCACTATTGCCTAAGATCGCAATTTTTTCTTCTTTTATCGAATAAGAAATGTCTTGTTATAATGTAGGATATGTGAAAAAAATTAATGAAAGGAATAGATCTGATAAAATAAAAATGGTATTTTTATTTCATTAAAAAAGTGAAAAAGAATAGTCTACCAATACACTTGCTTATCACTAAATATAATTTTTAATATCTTCTGACTAATTAATCTCGTGGTATGAGTAGGTACCACAGACGTATACAAAACGCAAAGTATGTGATCACCATGCTTCACAGCGTGGCACTTATGATATTCGGAGCACAGATATGTTTCTTTTGCCCCAATAAATTTCCAATCGCTCGTAGTCATTTTTTCATTGCTATTCTCACTCGAATCACTCGATAATGCAAATGTCTCAACGGCTTGGTGATAAAATGTACGTAGGATATCTAATCTATGTGATTCTGTAACACGATTCTTTGCGCATTGTGAATTTCTGCCAAGCACAAATTTTTCTATTTTATAATTTACCAGCAGAAATCTGAAAGAAGAAACTATTACAACAATTATGAAAAATCATATAATGCCATGCATATTATTTAAGAACATAAAATCGTTATTTATATTATATAATTTTCATTCCAATTACCCAAGCGTCTCGCTATCTAGACATACTGATGCAGGCAAGTTTTGTGGATAACACTGTTCAGACGCACATAGTGCATCCATGTTATTCTTCCAGAATTGTATAGCAAGTCTCTCGATTTCCATTAATTCTGGATTTGGTCCGCATAATGCAAGCACTTCAACGTGATTAATCAGTGTTATGGACACCAATCTGAAAGCTACCTAAATAAACTTAAATAAACTTAGATTCATATTCATATAATTATTTCGTTTATATCAGATAAAGTTTGCATATATATTAGATCTTAGATTTTTGTAATGAGTATTTTTGTTTTGCGATATTAAATTCAAAATCTCTTTGAGAACATTTACATTCGGACTTTTACAAGGCAAAAACACGGGAACGTCGCGTGCAGTACATATGCTTTCTGTTGTGATTGCTATTGTCAATAGTTTTCTTTCCACAGGATCCAATGACCACCAGCCTTCAGTAGCAGCCACCACACAACCATGTACCAGGACACATCCATATATTGATTCAAGACATTCCATAAATCCCTCCAAACAAGTCTTGAATATGTGATATTGTAATATCATATATAATTTTTTCACATTGCATCTATGCAACCAAATTCAGGTACCTGAAGCAGGTGATTCTCAGAAGATATGATACACTCTGTCATGTTGACTATATTGGTTTTTGTAGAAATCCTGTCTCCTATATCCAAACAATCCATTAATCTATCAATGATAGGACTACAAAGACGCATATCTTTTTTAAGTCTCTCTATATTCTTGGTGTTCCTTATTTCGTCAATACCAGTGAAGAGGACCATTGCACCGAAAATAGCATCCAGAAATTTATCCAACATATATTTTGTCACCCCACTTGCCATTGCTATCAATATGATACATTGTTCATATTCTTTCCATACCACTACTGTATCTGGCAAATCAGTATTGAGTAAGGTGATGTTCTGTGATTTTAGAAACATATGAACACCATTGAGCGATGCTATTTTGGAAAATGTCATCTGGAAATAATTTTTAAATGCGACACATTGAATCATAAAATGAAAGTGTCAACGCTTTAAAAAAAGATATACTTGTTATTTGTATACATACTGTATCATTGTCTCCCTTCTGGCGGGAAAATAAAGGAATCCCTCCAGAAGAAGTTAAGCACATAACATGTGCAGTCATCTTTGTTCACAATTAATTATAATAGATGATATTCGAATTGAGTATATTAAGAAAATTTTTCTCCAGTTAGAATCATCTATAGCTCAATTAACTGTACATTTTACTGTGAAAGAACTAGATAAAGGAGGATACATATCTGCTATCAAGAAAATTCTTGTATTGATTTAGAATTATAGCTAGCAATTCAACAGTTGTGTTTGAAATATATACAAAAAAATAAAATATAATAATAAAAATAAATAAAAAAGGTTTGGTTTCTACACAAAATTATTCAATCACCGAAGTTTTGAATTTCTTAATAGTCATGATATATGAATCTCTAGCTGTGCGTATTACATATGAAAACATAACACTAGAGAATCTTGCATTTCAGACTTGTAATTGGTTATTGATCGGTAATATTGCAATGCTTTGCAAATTCGGATAAGCCTTGAATATAGCAGCGATGTAATATAACGATGTAATTACATGCACGGTAAATACACGGTTTCCACTCTATCAATTCTTTTCGCGGTCACGTACGACGAGAGAATCTTTGGCGTCTGGGTTGGAGACTGACTACGAGCGACATCGTTTCTGTGCGCTGTGAACCCCGGTTGATTCGCTCCTATTGATTGCACGACCGTGTACACGTCGTGCAGCTGAAACGTATCGTGCAAGCGGTTTTCCTTCGTATTCGCGTCCTTCGTCATTGTAGCGATCAACGAGGAGTCAGTGACGAGTCGTGAGAAAACTATTCGGGACAAGCGAGGAACAAGTGAGTATTGCGACACAGAAAACTTTTCGAACCCATTGGCGCGTAAACCGCGCTGTTTATCCCCGCTGTATAACTCACTCGTTGATAATCCTATCCCGGACATTTTGTATCGTGCTTCGAGTATCTTCGAACTTTCCCAAGCGAAATAGTATTGAAATGATAGTGTTACTTCCAATCCCGTACTCCATATTTATACCGCGTAAGGATGAAAATACCGCCATAGCGTTGTTGTTCGTTCGATGATTTGTTATGCATCACGTTTGACATTGTATGACTTGTTCGTACAAAATAAAGATCGCGATTGTTTCTCTTTGCGAATATGAAATTTTGTAACGTTATTATTACATCCGCTTTATAGAATAGAATTGGGAGCATCTACATCTATAAATAGAAAATTTATGTGCATAGTATGTACTGTGTTACAAGAAACAAAGAAGTCCTCTTAAAATTTTATGACGAAATAATATCGAAAATGAAATATCATAAATACAATTATGCATGTGTCATTATTTTCATTTATGGGAATCTTAGCAAGACTTATTTGATACAAAAATGGAAGTTCTGTTTGCGTTATTTTAAAGCAAAACTTCACTATTGTTAATAATTACATCGATATTATTAATATATTATAAAAATTGTAATTGTTTATTTAAAACTCAATAATAATTCCAGAAATTGTAAGGAGTCCGTTTTTTATACTTTGATAAATATATTATAATGGAGTAATTAATTTGTTTCTTCTTTAGGAACAAGATGACGCCAGAAGGATATACGCGTGTTTATGTGGGTGGGTTGAATGAAAGTATTAAAAAAGAAGATCTACAAATGGAATTTGAGAAATACGGCAAGCTAAACAAGGTGTGGGTGGCCTTCAATCCACCAGGTTTCGCATTCATCGAATTCTTTAGTATGAACGAGGCTGAATTAGCATGCTGCAACATGAACGGCATGGAAATTATGGGTGCAAAATTAAGAGTGGAAATTTCACGAGGTAGAGGCCGCGGTGGAGGTAGAGGTGGTGGTGCAGGTGGTTTTAGAGGTGGTCGCGGGGTTGGTGGTAGGGAATTTGGCAGCCGGGGTGGTACCACCGTGGGTTACAGAGGCAGTACTTACGCAGATTATGGAGGCAGCTATTATGCAGGCAGGGGTGGTGCAAGTAGGGGCAGAGGTCGTTATGGAGAAGATTATATGTTCAATCGCAGCAGTGGGTACGTTACGCGAGATGGATATACACAGGATGTCTACGGTGGTAATAGTGGAGACACCGGTGCCGACTACTATACCGGGAAGGATACAAGCACGGCGAGGTATCGAAGCCGTTCTCCCGCTGGCCGTGGCAGGTATTGACGATACCCATATCATCTAAATGATTTTAAATCCGTGACACGATTATTAGCAAGGTTATTAACTTATAGTAGTTTACAATATAAAAAGATAGGAAATATATCGCAGAATCAAGATAGATTATATAATTCTGTTAAAAGACCTCTTACAATATATAATTTCTGTTAGTATCATTTTTACTCTTATAAATTTGAGTTTCATATTTGAAAATTCGTATCAGTTTGAGAAATCTGCAAGACAGTGTTCTAAAGATAATATTTATGACGAAGGCTTTGAGAGTATTGACAGTTATGATACATGGAAAAGTAAGGAATACATGAAAATGTATCAAAAACAAATGACACAAAGATATGGATAAGTGTCTAAAGGATTCTTCTAGCTCGAGGAAACCTTAATAACTTAATCTACGGAAAATCGCGGATGTTATATCGATTTAGGATTATATGGCGTTATGAATTACATGGCAGATTTATGAACTAAACGAGCGTACATGTACAAAAAAAGAAACTTTAAATGCTGAGAGCTCAATATCGTTAAAGTACGATGAATCTATATTTATAATTTGCATGCACGAGAATATCGAGTTAGTGATATCGGCTCTCAAGCGACGGGGGTCAGAAAGGGCCAAAAGTAATGTGACATCCTATTTTGCACTTCCATGTTCACAGTCATCGTCATCTACGTGAATGCACATAAAAGAACTACGCTGCGTCTTGCCAATCTGAACTGCGGGCCGAACAGCCACCCGCCTCGACGACTTCATTTCTGTCCAATCTACACAGCGACCTGTATATAGACGAGAACTACCATTGCAGTTTGCGCTGTGCAATGTTTCCCTTGCATCGTACCACATCCATTGAACCTGTGGTCGCTGCCAGGGAACACTTTCTATGATTAACAGACTCAAAAGCCTCCCTAAATGCACCCTCACGCGAAATGAAAGATGCGATGAGATATAAATCACGGAATTATTTCGAACGATTAGTATTTGGAGGAGTAATTAACATAGGGCTGTAATCTATAGAAGTTATAACGCTATTTACAAAATCATCATATTATTTTTTAGCTGAGGCTTGGGTTATTTTTGAAACTTCTTTTTCTCGTTTTATACACGTTTTTAAACGTGTTTAATTTTTATGGTTTTTCTGATATGACTTACGATTATACCCTGCTTTGTTTACGTACATCTTACGTATATCATGTTTACGTTCACGCATATAAGTTACATACATATAGTCTCTTTGACTGTTATAAATTTAACATTTTTATAAAGTATTTTTGGTGATTTATTTAGCTTCCATTGTTTTCAACTTTCGATAAGTTTCCAAGACTGCAATACGACGGTCCATGATCTTGTGAATATCATTCTCGTGTATTTAGATAGAAACACGTGTGCTCGTTTATTCTATGAATAGTAACGATTTTATATGAAATCGAGAAGGGGATAGGGAATCACGCGCCAACACTAGCCAAATGCAAACTGCTACTCGCATCTAATGATTAATTTTTGTGCAAATGCACGAGAAAAAAGCAGTTCTTCTCTAAGCAATTCCGACGCACAAACAACGATCAAAATCTAACGGCCAAAACGCCCATTCACATCACGATGTATCTTCCACTCTTCGTTTTTGTGATATTACGTGCGGAAACAGTGCTGCATTTGGAAAGAGACATGTTTCGAGTTTCTGTTTTTGTCATTCAGGAGCTCGTAAATAAGAAAGTGATAAAATAGTGGTAATGATGTGTATATTATCTCCTGTGTAAATGATATGGAATTGGAAATTGAGATTAAACGATTTGCGCCCACTACTGCCCGCCAACCTGCCTGCTTGTCTGCCTATTTTTTCACGATTTACTATTAATTGGTGATCTTAATCTGATATCATTTTTATTTTATACATCGTGACACGAATATTTTTTTTGTCAAGTGATTGTTTATTTTTAATAGTCACACTTTATGATGAGTTCATAAGCTCTGATTTCAATACTATTAGATATATCATATCTAATCTAATTATGTATTTAGTATACGGATACTCTTCATATATTTTAAAGGTTTAATATTTCGAAGAGGAAATTAAAAAATTTCAACTAGTTTAATACTGGTATACGAATTAGCATGCGCAAGTTTCCTGTAACTTAACATACAAGCATCTGTGAGTAAGTATATACATATTTATATCGTGAGCAAACAACGTAATACACGTATCTTACATTTTTTATTTCGAATGTATGATTTTTTTATACAAAAATATGTAAAATTGATTGTTTAATTAACTGTAAAAGTTATATATCATACAGAACATTCCAGATCTAATAAAAAATATCTTGCCCTAGAATATTTTATATATTAAATTTAGATATGGAATGTATAATATAAACATAGGACATTTATTCATAGTTTTATATATACTCTATAAATACTCGTATATTTTACAACTTCTATCTTATAGTTGCTAGAACATTAGATCTTCGTTCAGTATTTTGGAACAATGCCCGGATCAGTTGCTTAACTTGTGACGCAGTGAATTCCTGTGCTAACGACCCTTTTCCTTTTCCCCACATAACTTCAATTTCTTTCAGTGATGCCCCAAGTATCTTGATCAAAGTCAAAAACTTAGCCCATTTACGTACGTGTTCTTGAATCTTACTTGGATCCTACAAAAAGAGAATGTGTATTAACACATCTTTCTCAAATAAGATAATATTTCTCATGCTTTGATTTTTACAGGGACCAGGAATGGAACATTGCTGTTTTATTTTTTTAATATTTAACATTATTGTATTTAAAGGAGTTAAATATCAATAAAGATTTATTATCAAATTAAATGTAAATTTATATTTTTTTGTACCTCTATATGTATGTTGTTATATATACTTACAGGAAATATCTGCGGTGTTCGTTTTAATACCATATTAAACAAAGTTATTAATTCTGATGCTACATCAACTGGAATATCTTCTACGGTTATAACTTTCGTCACCAAATCGTCAATCATGGAATTTGTTATACATCCTGTGTTGTTAATGTAAGAGATTAAAAAATGCATTAAAATATGATAATAAAACGAAAAGAATTTAACTAACCAAGAGTTTTGCAATAGACATTTATCGGCAATACGTCTATCCAAACAGTTTTCAACAATTCTAATTGTCTGATACATTGCCTCAATGCACGTTCAGTATTGAGATCTAATTGTGGTGCCTGATCCAAACATGAGAAACCTAGTTAAAAATATAGAATATTTTAGCTTAAATATCTTTATTTTTTTCTACTGCAAAAAAGATTTTATCAATAAGCAAAAATTACAAACCAGAATTCTTAATAATATCAAAAATTATGTTTCTTTGAAACTTCATATGTTCCAAGAAACACTGCGAACCGACATCTCGAAGTACTACAACTTGATCTGCGAGACTCAGATTTAATCTTTGTAAATTTTTTGAGAATTTATCTCTGTATTCATGTATCAATGTGAGCAGATTGTGAGCAAGATACATGCAATTATTGTGAAACAATGCTAAACATAAGTAATAATGATTAATGATACATTAATTTTATTCATTTAAAAACTTCATTTTGCTCTATAGTTTATTCTTACCAACTTGTTGTGGTATCGTTTCCAGAAATTTTCTATGGTGTTCCGGCACCAATCCGGCATACATTTCGAAAACATTTCTACATGTATAAAATAATCTAACAGCACAAGCATCCGAACTATCGCGTGCTTCGTCTAATATTGTTTTCGCTAATTCCAGTGTTTCTTGTGCACTTTTACTAAAATATAATTATATTAAATTATATTATAGATTATCATAAAATTTTTTTATTATATTCATATTGAATCAAACAATAATGTACCTTATCTGACATTTTGGTAACTGGAATGTCATATCGTTTAACTTCTTTTCAATGTTCAATTCATGGTTCATAAGATTCTCGAAAATCTTATTCATAACTTTGGGTAGTTCCTACGATTAGAAATGAAAAAGAATAACCAAATTTTTCCATTAACTCAATGGATTATCAATCACAATAAATTAAATACCTGCGGCTCATATTGAATAGAATCATGTAAATCCTTCTTCATGATATTTCTAGCTTTAACCAGTAAATCTTGACATATTCTATCAATAAAAAGTTTATCGATATTATTTGTATATTCTGATAAAAAGAGTTGATCCTTAGAGAGGAACTCTGAAATTTTATATCATTTAATTGTCTTGCTTTGTAAAGTTTTTTTGTTTTAATTAGTTTTAACTAAGCATAGCTACCAATTTCTATTAGATAATATTGAAATTCATTAATCGCTTCAATGACAGGTTCAAAATTCTTCAAATCCGCATTAGAAGTCGGGATAGTATGCGAAATACAATCAGTTATCAACATATGCGATAAATGTTTCAATAAATGAGGCTGCATTTTCTTCAGAAAAGTCTCGTTCTCTATGATTGGCAGATTCAAATGTTGATGGAGAAATTTGAAAAGTAATTTTAAATTATACAGTACAGCTTTATAGCATGGCATCTTTTTCTTATCCAGTATTTCAACAGTGAATACCCTTTGTTTGATAACATAGACTGAACAATGTTCGTGAATGATAGGATTGATTATGTAGTCTATCAATACTGTTGAAAATGTTTGCAAATCGCTTTCAAGATTATCGATAAGATGCAGTGCTTGTATCAATTCTTGTACATCATCATATTCAGTTTTGATGGTAATAGAATTAACCATCTTGTTATCCTGCATAATACTGTTCCAGCAAATTCGATCATGCAAAAGTTTAATCACTTCTGTCAAACATGATTGATAAAGATTGCAGTACTCGTCTTTAATTGCAGCATATATTTCCAGATCTTGAAGTAAACTATGAGGATTGTCTAGTATAGATCGCATCTCTTGCAGAGTTTGTGCAGTTTCTATGTACTTCCTTAAGCTTCGTGTTTGTTTTATAGATTTTATACACTCATGCAAACATATCAATTGCTGAGACAATTGTAAACTAATAGTGGATTCCTTTAATGACTGTGATAGATTTTTCAATTCTTTTGTAGAACCAGACAATTCTATTTTGATCTATATAATAAAAATAAATAATTTTGCTTTAATAAACATATATTGCATATCAGTAACATAATGTTAATAACATACTTGATCGTTTATTCTACTTTGTAGAATATTTGTTTCCTCAAGTAACTGTTCAGTCTTTTTAACCAAATGCACATCTCTTGTCAATTTAGCACTGAATTCAGCATAATTTTCATCCATAAAATGCTTAACTTCATATTCCAATTTCATTATTTCCTTTTGTATCTCAGAAATATTCTTATGAAGATTCAATTTCTCAAGCTTTCCTGTATAGTATAATTGTTATATTGTTACATTTTGTTTGGTGCTTATATATAATAACATATATTTTAATGTTACAGAATATATAAATACAGAATCTATTATTATAACAATTTCTTTCATAGAGAAATTGATTTCATATTCATATAAGGCTAACAATTCAAACAATTGAATATTTGATATATTTCAAGTACTTTATTTTTATATAATCTTGAGGAAACCTTCATTTGGAATATTAATAAAATATCAATAAACAGTTTATAAACATTACCTGCTGTGGCAAGTACATCCGCTACGAATGAAGTCATATTTGACGTGACTGATGAACTTATAAAATATTTACTATCAAGATTTTAAATGCTCTTTCTATTGCTCGCAGATCGCTCGGTTATCATGTGCGCTTGCAAATGTACGTCTGACATTAGATGATTAGATCAAAACAAGTTCGAATTCTAATTAAAAATAATCTTATAGATATATACATATATACAAGTTCACTTTATTGTTACAGATTTTATCGATACAAGATACAAATACTAAGATCTTAATTTCGGATTTCGGATTTAGAATACAATATAACGTATACAAGAAACGTAGTATAAAAACAAAAATTGGAAAAGACGAAATGTCTGACACATGTGACGTATTTAGGCAGTCGCCATATTCAACCGTTGAAGCAGGATATGTGTATTCAATTGTATTTCATTGTATTTTAAATACTTTAGGATAAAGAAACTATTTCAGATATAAAATTAGAAAAGAGATGAATGAAACAGAGAAAACAGCTATATAACAATAATAAAATAAACGGACGTTTATTGATTTTTATATAAAGTACTTTCAATATCTCTGGCGCCATTTTTTTATGTCACGTGACATACCGACATATAAACCATACCGACTATCGGTATTGTCGTTAGTAATATTTGTTGATTGTTTTTCTGATAAAGCAGATATTGATATTTCGCTCAAGGTAATATCACAATGAATTTGAAATTCCTCATTATCCAATGAGTCAATGACAGTTATTTTCATATAGTATATTCAAACAGTATAAGTAACGAAATTTAAATATTTTCTACAAAACACAGACACTACAAAAAACCAGATATATGAATAACCAGATAAGATGTTACAATGACATGGCAAGTGTCACAATATAACTAATCTCTCAGGTAACAAATGTATAAATATCATTGTTCAAGGCTTGAATCTTTTGATTTTTGATCGGGGTGTCATTAATATTACTGAAGTGCGGAAATCGAATTATATATTCTTACGTTTGATTGCAACCTCTATCTACATCAATCCATGCAAATATCAAAAACATATCGCAAAGGTATCGCAAGGTAGAAAAAATTACCTATCTATTTTAACATAGCTTTGAAAGCTCGTTCAGAAATCAACATAATTTTTTATAAATAACATTCCGACAACAAATTAGTTATTGGCAATTGGTTTTTAATTGGAAGCATCAAAGCGATATAGATTCACATGTCACATCAATGTTCACGTGTTGTTCGAGAAAAATATTTTTCTAAATATCATCAATCAGTCTTTTTTATAAGAAAAGAGATATAATAAACAGAATCTTTATATTTTTAGAAATTATTATTGGTTACCAGATCTTTGAAGCTCTGAAATACACGTCGGCGAATGTTACATGAATATTTTTCCAATTTCAATTGGGAAAAATGATCAGAAGAATTTTTACTCAATCCCAAGAGAAGTTCTTTATTCGTCGCTCCTCATAGAGATGCATCACGACAAAGGACAATGTGACACGAGGGTATATATAAAAGATGTATCAAGACTACCGGATATCCTTTTCAACCGCAACTCTCTTCGTTGATTCAAGAATTATTCTCCTTTGTCTATAATATCAAGATAATAGACGATGAGATATATTGCACGTTCTTTCTCATGTGTATTATTTCCTACGTTTTAATAATTAAATCAAAGTTAAAGAATCATTTGAAAAATTCACCGAGAGAGCGCGGTTCTCATTCGTTTTCTCTCATGAAGCACGCTTCCTCATTAATTTCTTCGACTATTGATTATGCATTGTGATATCAGGCGCTTTGAAGATCAGAAAATCCATTCTGATAAGAATCAAGGAATCCACAACGAGAAGAACACGGGAACACAGTTCTGGGACACTGTGTACAGACGTGTTGGGAGGGACTCACCTGTTTCACAACCTGCGTGACGTACACGCTCCGCCACGTCACGTGACCTGTTCCACCGCTCGGATCGTAGTAGGTGTAGCGTAGCGTCAGCGCGCTACCAGACCAAACGAGTTGAACTCCATGGCGACCGCGGTAGTGGCCGTGGTGCTTCTGTAAGAGACGGTGACATCGCGCAACGAGCGACCGCAACGGAGAGTGCGCCCGTACGTACGCAGCTACGCACGAAGGGACAAAACCGCACCCAGAACTTGCGATCGGACATTGCCGATCCAGATGGAGGTGAATCTACATATCTAGATGATCGACGATAGCGTCGCCTCGCCGCGATCCCACTGTTGCGCCAGAAGATCTAATGCGAGAGATCTAGATGATTCAGCGTATGATTGATCGATCGATATCGTCGGCGATGATCCACGGAGAATCAACGTGAAAGGTTCAGTGCTCTTGATTCAAAGAATCAAGTTTGATTCCGACTCCGGCTTAATTTAGAACGGATAAAAAAAAATAAAGAAATCGAAGAAACACTCTAGTAACGCAACAATGACGATCGCGTACTCGCGATTTATGTAAAAACGAGAGGGATCCAATGAACAAGCGAGCGAGTGAGCGAGTACGCGAGTAACGGCGTTATAGTGCACGGTCCGTTGCTGCCGCGGTCCCTGGCGCGTAAAAAAGCGGGAGGTTAACGCACGAATTTTCGAACTTGAATGCACACCCGCGTCCAGCTAGCGTCGGTAAGTTGTAACCGTTGCGGTAAGATGGTTTTCACTTCATCTCTTGCCTTCTTCGTGGCGTCATGTCGCGCGTCAATTTACGTAGCTCTCCCGTTCACACGTACGCGTGAAGGGCGCAATGTTGATGAGTGGTTGTACGCGGTGCGAGCAGTGAATAGTCAAGTTGCGAGAATTTTAAAATGCAGCCATCTAGCCAGCGATTCGATGCGGTCGAAGATCGCTAGAAAGATACGGAAGCGTTTTTTCGAATTTAAAATTTAAGAAAAGACTATGTATTGTCTGTTCTGCGACTTTTTATACAAAATATATTGAGAAATAGGAATGATGAATGATGAACAGTGGGAATAAGTTGTCAGAATTCGTAGGTACATGTTTTAATTCGGCGTTGAACTGAAATAAAAGAATCGACAAATTTATGAGTACTGTAAACACGAAAAGGAGCTCGCAAACTAAAATTTATATATAAAAATAGCTAATAAAATTTATAAATTTTATCAATCAATTTTAACGCACGCATCTTGTCATTTATGACAATATAACGACAAATTTTATTTCTAAATATTTTCTTTTATCATTATAAAAAATAATATTGAAGCAAAATAGTTTATCAATTATTTGAGATTTTCAGTCATGCATTTTTACAATCCGTCTCAAAATATCTTATGACTAACATCTCTTCCATATCTGACATCGTGATCTTCTTTTATAGATAAAATGACCGATACATTTCCATCATTCTCCGATTGTTCTGCAGGGAAAATTCACCGAAATCACGGTTCACTGCATGAAGATCGAAATGAGCATCGAGTATTCCTTCCCAGTAATCGTCACCGAAGCTCACGCTTAAATTCATGACTAGTGAAAGTATCACGTATTGCGCGAGGCGAAGCGCGAAGACGATTGCCACGGATCGAATCGCCGAATGACGCATCCGAGGATCATCCGAGTCAGTGATAGACGAATGATTCTTGTGAAGCAAATATCTCATCAAAGCAAAAAAATCGCTGTACTTGTGCGTGTTCGCGTTCACATTGTGACTTGATTCATAAGGTTTGTTCATCTCGAAAATTATAATATCGTGAAAGGACAATTTTATTCAAAAGACGATACACACACAGATTGTAGTTGACTCGTTGACAGGATATCTTTTAGCCTGTCATCAATCCGTCTCAATCATCAATCCCATGAGTATCCCCATGATTAAAGTGATTCAGATAATGGCTGATAGCGATTTATTGCAGTGAATTCTGTGTTTCATTTAATGATCGTATGCTCATCGATGATTCGGATTGTCTGATTCTGATACATACACCGAAAAATGTCCTGGCTATGCGTCTCGCTGATGACCCTGACCGTCCTGGCGGGTGTCCGGTCGGACAACAGATATGATCGAACGTCAATTTATTATACGGAACCGACAACGCGAAGATATGTGAACATCAGTGTGATAAACAATAGTGACAATAATGGTGGCCTGCATGAGCTGCATGGCGGCCGCATTGTTCGTGATCAAAAATTATTAGCAAGGTCGAAGAGTCCTTACTTGCTGCGCGAGGATCTGTTCGTCGAAAAGGATGCCGAGCTTGTCATAGAGTCTGGCGTGGAGATCCATGTCGGACCGATGGTTGGCATCACAGTCCGCGGCATCATAACTACCAAGGTAATAATCCGTAAAAAATAACGCAACGCGGAAAAAGTGAAATGCACGTTCTGTCGGAGAAAGTCGGAGAAGGTTTCCTTAGCGAGAACAAAGACGGATCGTTCATCAAGATTCTCTAGGCGTCCAATGTGTCTCTCGAGGTAGAGATAATAGATTATGTAATAGTTGGTAATATAAGCTATAAAGATTCGATATTAAAATAATATTCTTTTAATGACTCAATCTAAGCAGTTTTAGATATCTTTAGATTCTATAATACATAATTTTTCTCAGACACGATACAGCTTATACCTGTTGAAGGATTGCAACGTCAAGGCATAATTTATGCATTACACTCACTGATATGCCGTTAACGCCATCGTTTTATTATGCATTGTTATGCTCGTTTCAAGTGTACTCTGATAAACATCGTGTGAAAAGTCTCATTTGCTATGAAGATTGGCACCAGCGCACAGTGTGTGAACAGTAATTTCCTCGACCGTTATTTTGGTGAACTGATCGTGCCCAAGTGCATGTGAGGTGCAGAGTGCCGGGGAACGTGTTTCGCACGACGGTGTTTCTTTACTCTGAGATTGCATCATTGTTAGAAATTATCCTTTCATGCCTGCTAAAAGTTCCATTAATTCACAAAATATATGAAATTAATATCTATATTTATATCACGTATATATTCGCATTGTATATTAATACATTTGCATCCTATAGCATATTCTATGAAAAACCCATCAAAGAAAAAGGTGTCGATATAAAAATTCCACAGTTTTTATTAGCTATGCACAGTGTATGCCAATGCAAGCATGAATAATTGCAGACAGCATCCTTATAGTTACGAAGAATATTGATAGCCGTGTACGCGTGTATATGCGTGACGTTGAATGGACGTGACTCATCGCGGCATGCAACTGTGCACGTGTTACTACATATACGTCAGAGTAAGAAATGATTCAAAGATAAATTGCGTTTCCCAGAAAATTTCACGGATTACGATTCTAGTGAAATTTCGACATTGTAGGAAAAAGTTCGACCTGAAAATTTTCACGTAGCATATTATTATCGGTAACGGTAATAAAACACTGATTCCGCCAAGTTGTCATATCATCATTTTCGTTGGGAATCGATAGCGTCGTTGATACGGTTAACTGATAACGAGATTACGTACCCACCGTGTTATCAGCGAAGTTTTAAAAGCGAGTAAACTTAAACAACGCAAGGTGTATAGATACATGATTGTAATATTTCTTGTTCTTATATTGTCAAAGTAACTAAATACGATGTTTATTGTTAACTCGACATTTGATTCCTTTAATCTCAAATTTTAATAGTTACATAATTAATTAATTCTTGATTTTATTTCTATGATGTAATATATTGGATAATAATCTAAATTTATATTACACAGGTATATAGATATTGGAAACTCTTATGAAAATAATGGCATACATTAATTTCGTGTTTTTTTAAACGTAAAATTTCATGCAAAATTTGTAAAACGAATCCTTTCGCACTAATAAAACAAATTCTTTTGCACAAGCAATCTAATATGCTTCATTCGCGTTTAATTCATCTTTCCGACATAATTATAATCATAAATGTCGAATGTTTGGTTGAGTGCACGTTACGGACTACTTGCCGATGTTTGTCGACTTATCGCTCCTTTTTACTAGCGCATCGAGTCACCCGAGTCGTTTCCGGTAACCAGACTTTTACAAGCAGCGATTAAAATCAAAAGTAATCATTGAGAAACTAACGGTATCCTAATTTTGTCACAACAGTTTCACTGATAAAATGACGAAGCTTGATAAAGTAACAAAGTAAAGATATTCTTTGATTCATATTTTAAACATGACTGTTTGCTTATTCTGAAATGATAAAATTAAGTTTTATTTTATATACAAAAAGCGTATTTTATTTCAATAAACGTCAACGCGAAAGAATGTAAAACGATGGGTGGTACAGCAGGAAGGGGATCCCTTCGCGCGGAGCGGAGGACACCGACTAACCGGAAACGCTACGAACACGCAAGTAATATAATAGTAAAGTAGTTGTGATTATTGTTGTATTATTATGGACATATCGATAAAATCAAATCCGCAATGCTGTGTCTGTGTGCTGCGTTAACACGTTAATACTTGTCACACCTGTATTATTAAGCGTTATTTTACTGCTATTTTAATTGTAAGATGCGCCGTACATAGCAATTTTAAAAGAATACGTATATTCGATTATCCGAACACATATCATTACAATAATATAATTGCTAGAAACTATTTACATATCGCATTAAATAATTGAAAAATTAATCATTAAAATATGTCGAGTATGTGATCTATACAATTAAAATATTGAAACAAGTTATTATTTATCGACTTGGTTGATTTGAATTTCACTTTGCTAAGAGAAACGGTTAAATGTGATAAGATTAAGATTAAGGAGGAATGAACGGCTAATCTTTGTAAATGGATACTTCTTAGCCGCACGTTTCCGCTGGTGTCTCTCGTCGAGATCCGTGCAGAAAGCACTAATCGGATAATTAAGAACGGGATGCGAACAGCGCGTGTACCGCACGTCGGCCGAGTGATTCAGCAGCAGCAGCAGCAGCAGCAGTACTGTTCTTAATGCTCTAAGCGATGCGTTTCAGGTCACGCATCACCAACGGTTCTTGCCCTGCACGATTAACCCACGACCTCGGTAATCCCCTTATAGACTAGACAGAGTGCCAAGACCTTCGACATCGCTCTTGGCACGGATCAGTGATTAGAATTTTTTAGTCTGTACACAGATTTTCTATAAAGAAAGGATAAAAGGAATCAAGTGAAAGGATTTCGAGTGTAGAACATTTTCTTTAAATATGTATTATTGGTATTATAGATACTTTTCTTCCCTTCTATTCCCGATATGTGTAGCGATACAGTTGCCGTATCGTACGTAGAATGAAAAGGTTGAAGAATACTTTCTATGATTAATAATTTTTTCTGCTTCCGAGAAAATTTCGTTTTAGTATGTAAAATGATAAGAGAGAATATAAGTTGATCTGTTTTATTTGTTTTGATTTATTTTAATGAATATTTATTATATTTTAAGGGTGAACCACATGCGCCAATTCTCCTAACCGCGGCGGAAATAGAGACGCAAATCCCAGCTATTCAGACATCACCTTCGATACGCCTTGTCGACGGACCGAGTCCGTTAGCGGGAAGATTGCAGCTGTTTCATCGGGGTGACTGGCGTTCCGTTTGCACGAACTCGCGGAAGTACGTAATTGGTATATAAGACAATGAAGATACAACAATGCAGATATAAACGTTTTATATTTTTTTACAGCTGGACCCGTGCAGACTTAGAGACAGCTTGCCGACAGCTCGGTTATCAGGGCGGGCAGTGGTGGTCATGGATCGATAGACAATGGCCTTCCAAACCGCGTCTTCTTTACGAAGAGCCTAGTTGTCGCGGTACCGAATCCTCGCTGATAAATTGCGAACAATGGTCAGAGAGACAATTGGGTGCTGGCGTCTGCGGTGAGTTATAAAAATTATAATGTACGATGTCTTATTTAAATTGCTGAATTAAGTAGATTTTATCGCGTAAGTCAATTATAATAAAAGTGTTCAATATTTCTTCGATTTTAGATTATCACCCAGATCTGGGTATTTCTTGTTTACCGCATCATGATGGTGCGACAAAAGCGATTAAGCATTGGCGAGGAATACGATTCGAGAATGCATTATATGACAGACCGCTCATCCAGGAGAACACACTTTACGTGCGTCGATCCAGATCTATTCTACGAAACGTAATAATCGAGTAAGTATTTTTGAACGATGAATTGCAAAATGATAAAGATTTAAGCGAAATGTATATATCTATTTGTACAAAACTATATCTATTTGTGTGGCGAATAGATATGCCGGAACTGGTAGAGAATATAATGTAACATCGGCGATTCACGTGGAAGGCGTACCGCCAAGAATGGAATCCATTTCCATTCTCCATTCTGCTTTCACAGGCATCAACGTTACTGCGCCGGAGGCACCGGTTGTAATAAACAACTGCACAGTACAATACAACAAAGGTACAACAAGAGAAGATGAAAACTATCAATCTTTTTTATCAGAGTTGATGCAAGAAAGAATAGAAATTTCTCAAATGAAAAAAATTAAAAAATCAATTATTTGTCCAATGATTTATTCAATTAAATAATTGTTTTCTTTTTTCCCGTAGCATTCGAATGATGTCATTGTTGTTTCAGGATATGGAATTTATGTGAATAGTTCATCCGGAATGGCGCATATCAGTGATTGCACGGTTCTTGAGAACGGAGCGGATGGGATAAAGTATGTGCATTCAAATGAGCGACCGGATGACAAGTTGGATCGTACCGATGTATTTGATTTGTGCACTTTTCCTACGACGGCCAGTCAAACTTTTCCCGTGACAATATCGATGGAACAGAGCAAATATGCACCTAATATAAAACGATGTCCACAAGTAAATACTATTTATCTATTATTAGCAAAAGAATGTCGCGATTATGAGGAAATATTATTAATAAATAATTATGATCATACAGCACATTTTTACGAGACCGGGTCACGTTTTGACGCTGCACTTTTTACAAATGAAAACCGATAGGAATGACAGCGCTATGATAGAGGTATACGATGGCATAAGTGGAGCGGAAAGATTGCTAGCTAGCGTCAAAGTTAGAAACGGAACATTACCGCAAAGTGTGACTTCGACGCGTCAGAATCTCTTTATGAAATTTACAGCTGAACCGCGCACGAATACTATCGTATTTGTGCGATTATCATCAGGTTATAGTAAGTTTAATCATTTGCCGCTACTTTTCAAGTTATGTTGATAAAATATGCTTGATAAAATATACTTTTTCTTTTCTGTAGAAAAAACATATGATCTTAATGTGACTGGCAGTATAATTGCGGGTAATAATGGTCGTGGTATCGCCGTGGAGAAGTTAAGATCTGCACTGCATATTCATGAGACTTCGGTGTCAAATAACGAACACCTGGCTGGCGTGCATGTATTGGACGGCGCGATGGACGTCAACATCACTGACAGTCGCATCTCATTCAATCAGGGAGACGGTGTTAATATTACTGTTACGGGCGGTAATCGTAACGTATCGCATAGCAGTATATCATCGAATCGCGGTTACGGTTTCGCAGTGTGGTTGAATGATAGTTCCACCATCGAATACGTACATTTCAATCAGTCGACTGTGATTGAATACTCGCAGATATTTCGTAATAAGGGTATTGGCGTTTTGGTAAGCACGGATGCAATATATAAATATTATGCGATTATATATCTTATTATTTGCAACTTAATATTGGCATCTTATCGGTAACAGGTTGGCAATTCAACCGGCAATTCATATGTGAATATAACTGGTAACTGGTTTAACACGAGTCTCGAAACAGCATTACAAGTGGAGTCCAGTTGGCGGAAGGACAATAGTTTAATGAGATTACAAATTGGACACAACTCATTTGTGAGGAATGCAAAATTAGGGATCAAACTGAGCCCAGCACTCAATCTCGATGCTGTCATAGAATATAATCACTTCAGAGAAACCGCGTCGAGCGGCGCGATATTGATAAGAAATCCACTCTATGAAGAATTCAACATTCTGCCTGCGGATATTGTGATGCGGCATAATGAGTTCTACAATAATCGGGGTACTTTTGTAGTCAGTATCGGTTTATCACCTTATAGCGACGTGCAAAAACTTCTGTTCACTAGAAACTTTTTACGTGATAATCGTGTACGAGAGCTATTCGATGATGGTAGCATGTTAAACGTCAAATTAATACCACGCTCGCGGGTAGCCGCCGTGGTTGTCGTATCTTCGAGTAACGTCGAAGTCTTCCGTAACATTTTGCATAATCTCGAATCGCGCTACGAGATCGGCTCTTATCTCGAAGATCAGAGTAAAATTATTAATTGCACTTATAACTGGCTCGGATCTGGGGAAGAAAAAAGGATATTCGATCGATTATTTCATAGGTATGTGTTCTTTCATTACTTCCAAATATTCTGTAATTATTGTGAATGATATGTATATGATATGTGATAGTGATATGTAATTATAAGTTCTGTCGTCGTTCCTTTCAGGAAGGACAGATATAATCTTGCGAAAATTGAGTACCTGCCTTATCTGCTGCACAGCAGCAATCCAGGCGCGAATACCATTATTGCAAATCCGACATTTGTACCGCAATTTGTCATATCTGGCACAAATTTAGTTGGCGGTGAAGTTGATGGCCAGGAGGAATTGAAATCCGGAGAATACATTGTCGAGCGCGACATCAATGTCAGGCCAGGTGGAAAATTAATATTACAACCGGGTGTTACATTGCGTTTTCCACCGGCCGTGGGTATGATGGTCGCTGGTAAACTCGACGCGCGCGGCAGAAGACCTAGTGATATCCTGTTCACTCTTAAAGAGGAACTCGTTATATCATCGAATAATGAAACTTTCGTAGAGGAGAATATCACAATTGACGAGATAGAAACCGTACCAGTAAGACTTCTTGGCGGCAAAACGAGCCTTGAAGGGAGATTACAGGTAAATAATTTTCTCAAGATGAGTATTCATATTAAGTATTTCGAAAAATATTTTCTGCTTTTGAAATTTTTTAATTATTTCTTTGATAATCTTTATTTTGTGAAAGATAAAAATTGGAAATAAATGGGGCACTGTGTGTAACTATGGATGGACGATTTTGGACGCAGCACTCGTTTGCCATCAATTGGGCTTCATCCTTGATTTTGAAAATTGGTTCATGGAACCGTCGCAAATACCGAACGCAGGAATTAACGAAGATATTCTGCTGAGCAATGTTCGATGTACTGAAGACGACAATGATGTAACAAAGTGTCAGGCAGAAAAAGAACAAGATTTTGAGAATTCGTGTAGCCATGCAAACGATGTTGGTGTCAGGTGTTTGGAGGTTGCATGGGCCGGTCTCAGGTTGGGACCGTTGGCTCAAAGAAGCGATTTACAATATGTAACGATCGAAAAAGCAGGTTTGCTGGATTATAAAATGAGCACATTTAAACCAGGTGAGTCTATAGCCTTTTTTATTAATGATTATTATATTGAAATAATTTATCAATTATTAATTATTGATACTTATAAATAATGTTAATAATGCTAAATATTCTACAGCTTTACAAATTGATTTCGCTCGCCATTCGCTGAACGGTATCAAAATTGTTAATAATCTGCAAGACGGTTTAGGAGTTTTATATTCAGACATATATTCGGCCGATGCGATAAATACCGTAACAAATAGCGACTTTTCTCATAATGGTGGCAACGGCATTAGTTTCAAGCAACTGGGCTTACGAATATCTAATTCGCGAATCGAAAATAATAAAGTCGCGGGAATCAGGCACAATCCTGCTCTCTCAGCTGTTCAGCAGAGAGAATTCGCGGGATGGTTCTTACGTGCTCCAGATACCACGATTGATTCTCCGTATAATCCCATAATTTTACCGGAGATGAATGGAAATATCGAATTTATCAATGTGGAAACCAAATACCTTATAACAAATAAAGTAATCGGTGAATCCATTCGTCGTACCATCAACATCAAAGTAAGTTCCATTTTTTCTGAAAAATATGTATTTCACGTACATGTGCAACAATCATACACATACATGTAACTTATAGTGCAGACCGGGCTACGTCATCGGAATCCAATTGCTAAACCCGATAGAGAATCGAAGCACTGAGCAGATTATATTATATGACTCGCAGCACTTCAATAGGAATCAAACAAGTTGGCACGTAAAACGAGACTTAAGTATTTTCCCAGTCTCGTCCAGCTCTTTCATAATAATTCTGGAATATGAGAGTGGTGCGAATGCTCTTGGTGGTGTTGTCATGGCTATCACGCCGCTATTGTCTCCAACACAGGTAAATACGAGCATTATATGTATGGAAATAAATAATTAGAGATAATTAATTTTAATAATGTATAATAATACTATAATTTCTTTTACAGAACATTCGCAATAAAATAGTCAACGGTCCGATCCCTTCACTAATCGTGACAAAAACAAAAATTAAGAGTAACCAGAAAGGATTGTTTGCATCCTATTACAATCGATACTTGAACGAGATTGGAGATCATTTTCTGCGAAAGGCCAACGAAACCATTCAGTTGATCGGATGTGAGATATCGCATAATTATGAAGAAGCCGTGTACATATATTCGCCGCACTGGAATATTTTTCAATCGAATCTATCTGAAATTTCTATCCACATAAACGGCAGTCTAATCACAGACAATGGTAAAGGAATACATCAGTTTAGCCGTGACGCCCGACATTCTAATAATCTTTTTCACTGGATAATGCAAGACAGCACTATTGAGCGAAATCGTGGCGGTGGTTTCGAGATATTATTGCCGGATGTCTGGCAATATAATGAAAATTTCACACATTCCCTATATTTCGGGAACAATACTTGGCGGAATAACGAGCAGTTTGGGTTCATAGTAGACGGACATTTCGCTCATTTGAACATTTCTCATAACCATTTCGATAGCAACCGCTGTAAGACTGGTTTAATATCCCTACGCGGGATGGAAAAGAGGATCAGAATCGATAATAATCGTATTGATAGTAATAGCGGTGCTTACATGGTCGATTTTCATGCGGACAGTCAATCTGAGATCCTCGGTGACGTTGACGCGCGTTTCTACTACAACGAAATCAAGCGAAACACATACGATATCGCCAGTATGGGACCACGTCGAACATTCGATGATCCCAGCTATGTAGTCGGTTTTCACGGTATACAAAAGGTGCGAATTAACAGAAATCTCTTCGGCGAGAACTTGCTAGATTATGAGTTATTGGCAGGAATCAAGACGGCTAAAATTAATAATGAAGTGAATGTCATGGAGAATTGGTGGGGTACTGCAAATAACACTATTATTAGGTAAAATCTCATTTAAGCAAAAATTTATTTAAAATTAGAAAAGTTCTTTTTGACAAAAAATGAGGAAAATTAATTCTATTTTATTTATAATCAGAAAATATCTATTATTTATCTTATTCTTTTCAGTATCTAACTTTATATATGTATTTTTAACTTTAATATTTAACTTTAAATTTTACTATATATACAATTTTATTTAATTTTTTTGTAGTCAAAGAATTTTTGATTTCGATGATTGGAACGATCATGCTGTAGCCAATTATCGGCCATATCTAATAAGTGATTCGTTGGACGCATCCATTTCCGCATCATGGCATATAAATCAAGAAATCGACTTGGACAATCTGGGCGGTCGTATAGTAGAGAGTCTCTCGCTACATGCAAGACCAGAATCTTATATGATACGGTCGGACATTACGATTATGCCAGAGGCTACTCTGCATATATATCCCGACGTTGTGATGGAATTTGCTCCTAACGTTGGAATTCTAGTTTTGGGAACGTTAAAAGCTGTTGGCGCGCCCGGTCACGAAATCTTGATGAGACCGATGAGACGAACAAGAGTAAACGATTCTACGTTCATCAAACCAGCACTAATGAAAAATTCCATGCCGGACGAAACGATACGTTTATGTAAAGATGGACGCTGTTCCGCTGCATATAACGAAGGTGGGTATAAAATATTTTAAAATCACTCCAAAAAAAAGTTAATATTTCCATTTTAATCTGTTAATTTCCCAATCTATTCGTCAATACTTTAATTTTAATAAATTGATAATTTCTATTTATTATATATTTATTTTACAATCTTTTGTAGGATTTTTAGAGTATTTTAATAGGACTACTCTTCAATGGATCCCTATATGTGATAACCGATTCACTGAGCGCAATGCACAAGTGGCATGTCGACAGCTCGGTTATGATACTCTCAATGTCTACGTATCATACGATCGTAGATACGAGCTTCATCCTGGATCGTTGACGCGTGTTTGGTCTTGGCCTGAACCGTTACAAGTACGTTTTACTCTTCTTATTTTGGAATTATTTAAAAAAAGACAACAGATTCTCTGAATTTTAAATCTTACAGTGTTCCGGGAAAGAACAGAGTCTCGAGGATTGCCAGATTAGACTGAACGGTCAGCTCTTCGGTCATCGTCACGAATGTTCGTGGGAGGGACAGTTTGTTTTCCTACATTGCGGCAAACGGAATTTGGACGACGCATACGATTATTGGGGCGGAATACGTATCGCAAACAGCGAGTTCGAGCATCACTTGTATGAGCATCGCATTCACGATGTTGTTACTCACGAAACCGTCCGACGTATCGAATCGACCCTTAAATATATCAATATAACTGGCGCTGGGATATTACATTTCGAGAAATCATCTGTCGTGCAATCGATCATGAAGTCACCGGCAGTGGTGCACGTTAATATAGATCACAGTGCTTATCACGGCATCAATGTCGTATCCCCCACACATACGGTATGTATGGCATATCGTACGAAATGATCATCCATAAGAATTATAAAATTACATGCATTAATTACATTTATGTATATTGCAGGTGGAATTATTATTTAATACGATCGACAATGTTCTCGGCAACGGCGTGAACGTATTATCTTTGACGGGAGAAGGCCGCGAAGCGGATGAAAGCTCCTTTACGCCTATAAAAGATCTTAATATCCCATATCATCTATTTAGCATGATCGATATATGTGATACTGCTAAAGAAATCACGATTGAAGAGCGTGTAATCGTATATTATAAATACGACAATTATCCTGTGAATTGCGTGAAGATCTTTCGTAGCGCTTATAGAGCCAAACCATTCGGATTCAGGTACATAACTCTTCTTCATATTTACGAGAACAGTTTTTAATAAAAATTATGAAACAGATATTATGTTTAAATATAATTTATTTAGATTGTAAATGTTATATACATAATGTTATATACATAATTTTACTTCTGCAGACTTTTGCAATTTAATCTCTTCAATTCCACTGGAAAACCAGGCCGTGCAGATGCTATTACATTGTACGATGGCGATATCTACAATATCACTTCGAAAAAAATTGGCCATTTGGAAGTTAATACGCATGAAGAAAAGAGATTGTTCAGAACGCAAAGTTCTAGTCTTAGCGTAAGATTTTTCGCGAATGGGGCTAGTAACATGCATGGTTTTATTGCGGAAATTGTCACCCTACCAATATCAGCTATTGGTTTTAGTAAGCAATCTGATATATTTTATCGACGCAGTAAAATATTTGATATGATTTGTTTTTAAACTATTTTTAATCGTTTGTTTTTATTTTTCTCACTTACAGGCCGCGATATACAACACAATGTCTCTTATTCTGTGATATCAAATTGTCGTGAAGGCGCCATTAAATATGCCAGTGCTGGTGAGGTAAATGCCATAATGACAGTTGAACGTAATCAATTTGTGAACAATTGCGAGAAGCTATACGGTAACTTTTCCACATGCAAATCTGCTCTATGGCTTGACGTTCAAAACACGCAATCACTGTATTTCAGAGTAAGTCGAAATAAATACATATACAACACATTTAAATCTTTAACTTTTTACAATGAAATTTTTAACTTTTTAAAATTATTCTAGAACAACTTGGTACAACGGAATCAAGGCGGTCTTTCTATTCGTGCCGATTCTAGAGGTTCAGCAACGTCTCTCAAAGGCTGGATACACAATAATCTTTTCACAGAGAACTTCAACAAACCTGCATTGTGAGTAATAAAATTTATTTAAGAAAATGTATGTAAAGAGAGAACATTGTGTGGATTTTTATCTAGATATATCGAGGGTCGTCAGAGCAGTCCTTATCAGGAGGTGACCATATTTAGAAATTATTTTACCAAGAACAACGCTCTTTATGATAATAATATCGTGTTAAAACAAGTAGTCAGCAACATGACACTCAATTACTTACATGGAAATCTTGGTATGCACTTATTGGAAATTTCGGGATTCGAGAAAGTCCGTTTACCCATTTATCAAAGCACATCTCATAACGGCTTTTATAAGTGAGTAATTCTTTTATATCTTTTTGGCTTCCTATGTTTCCTTATTATTGCATACGAAAGTTATTAATTATCCAGATAATAAGGAGTTCGTAACGTTCTAGGAATTATGCGGTCGATCGTGAAGGACGCAGCACCATTATTGCAGGTACACCCGGCCAGCAATATGTCGATAACGTGTTTTTCAATCCTGATAATGATTATGAGATGCTCACAACGAACAGATCTCAGTAAGTTAAAAGTTACGATAAACAATATCAAAATAATTACTTGAAAACTGTGATATTCATAAATAAATAATTCATTTTTCAGACAACTAGAGATGTGGAGATCTCACGTAGACGCGCGTCACAACTGGTGGGGATACAACGAGACTTTAGCAGTGGCGGGACGTATCAGAGATCGCGGAGATTCACCTGAGTTGTTGCAGGTCGATTATCAACCTTTCCACATGAATAACAAATCAGTATTAAGTGGCAAATGTCCGCCTGCCTGGGAACTTGTTGGTGACACATGTTACATATTAATCGGCGCACCGATGGATTTTTACAGCGCGCGAGATTTTTGCAGAGTGAGTTATCAAATCCATATAATACCGAATTTTCCATAATCAAATTTTTATTATTTTTTAAAAATCAAATCGTTATGTTATATTCGAATTTCACATTTTATTTTTTATTATATTATATTATATTTTTATATTTTATCTTTTATATTATTGCGTCATTATATCTAGTCGGCAAATGCATCAATGCCATTTATTATGGGAGATTATTTGGAGCTCTGGAAATTCGCGCACAAACAACAGGAACGATTCGACTATTCGGAACGTCTATGGGTACAGCAACTAGAACGCGTAGATCAGTGCACGATATTCACATATCAGACCATTGAGATCGATCATTGTGCGCAACCTAATCCATTTATCTGCGAAATCGGTATGTCAGAACATGAATAGAACAATATATTAATATTAAAAATATAAGATAGTCATTTCGAATATTTAATTATGTTATGTATTTAATCATTTTGGATATTTCGACAGATCCTAAAGTGAACATCGATCCTCTCTCATGGAGGAAAGATATCGTTGCGGTAGGTGTTCTGGGGGCACTCGGTGTTGCGCTTGCATTATTGACTGCGGCTATTGCACTCTGGGTATCTAAATCGAAAAAACGTAAACTTGAGAGACTGGAACGACGTAATTCCATCAGGCAGTCTCTGCATTCGCTACGATCAGTTGGTTCCACGTCAGGTTTCACGGAACTTGCTTATCGACGGAAACCTATCGCAGTAAATACGAATTGTGATATCATTATACAATTAAATATAAATATTTAAAATTTACATGAAATAAAAAATAAGTGAGTAAATTTGCATAAAAATTAGATGCATAAATTTATGCTATTTAAAATTGTTCTATATATATATAATAATGGATTCACAAATTTTATTTACAATATGGAGAATTAATGTAAAAAAATCTTTTAAATAATATATTTTTTACATTTTTTACAGACCAAACATTCTACAGATACACTGAATTCGAAATCATTGGATTATAAGCGCATGCTGAACGGTGGTAGCTTAGACTCAATGGACAAATCTCAGCTAAACTCCTCGATAGAAGATAATCAAAGCTACGACGTGTATGAGGCTCACAACCCACGATATTCGCCAAGCACTAGCGATTTTAAAAACGCACAAAAATATAATGCGACGCAAAGTGTCGACAATCCAGTTTTCGATTTAGCGTATCGTAACGAGGGCTTCCGTAATCATTCCACTTTTGCAGCAAGAAATGCTGCAACTGCTTCTGATTGGTCGTCACAACCGAACGTGCAGTCAACTTCAGTTGAGAGTCCCACGACAGATCTCAATAATGAGAGCTCATATCTTAACAATACGTCCACGCTACCTCTACACTCCAGCCTTGCGTTCACCGACTCAATAAGTGAACTGAAACGCGACATCGAAGCATCGACTGCGTATGATCCCGTAGAGTACGATTCAAGGCGCACCTATGACACAGCGACATTAACGCCCAGTCAAGCATCCGAGCCAGTTCCGGAATATGCATCGGATTTCCAACCACCGGTGCCGCCGCATCCCTATCACTACGAGACTGAGGGCAGACCTAGGAGTGAAGCGTTGTTGGAAACTAATTTTGACACTGGCGAGGAGAAGCCATTGCGTTCGAAGAGTGAGGCTCTACTCGAGACTAATCTGGACGCGTTCCTAATCAACGAGCCTACAGAACTTACGCAACTATCGGCAACCGCGAGGAGTAAAAGTCAACCGCTAGAAACAGCGATGTAATGTTATAGAATACGTCAACAATACTTAAATATCAGCGTTGTCTATGATTAATCGTAGTACAATTGGAGTGCACAATATTAAGCGATTCTATGGATATTAGCTATATACAACGGAAGACTTCGAACTGGAGTAATCTGCCGTTTCCGATGAACACGAACCTGATCGTTGGAATTCATGCACAAATCTGACTGATTGTAGTGGATAGAGATAATGATACAAACAAACAACGCTGATTCATTAGGTGATAAAAACTGATAAAATATAATAAACCATCTTGTTCCACCGAAAAGAGCAGTGAAAAACTATTAAATTATAATTCGAGATGGATATGTGAGATGGATATAAAAACTGCGAGAATTATTTATAAAATATTGAATTTTGACATAATTGATACGTGAATTTTGGATATAAGTCTTATTTTAGCATTTAGTGAGAATGCACAAAACTCATGCAAGCTCTGTACAAAACTTTTTATAAAAACGATGTCATGTGCGCGTTAGAATTTAAACTCAATGAGAAATTGTTCATTTCATACAATGTTAAAACTTTTTTAATATTAAATAATATATTATAATAATAACTTTCATTATATCAAGATATTGATAGATATACATGGTTGCAAGTAATAATTCTCTTTATGAAATAGTAAAGAAGATCTCAACATTTGATTCAGACAATCTTTTATTAACTCATTAATAACTATTCAACATTTCTACTAACAACATTTCATTTTTGAAACATGGAAATACTTAAAATTTTTAGAATGATTTCTACATTAATTTTAAAGTTTATAATAATAAAAAAATGAATATTCCATAAAAATAAGAAATATCCGTTGGATTTTGTGAGAAATCTTTATGAAATAATTTTGGTCTTTGGTCTAAGTTAATGAGTTAATAATTCGAAAGTGATGTGTATATTGTATCGTGCGTTATTACGTATTCCAAAGAAGATGAATCGTTATTACAACGATATGTTACTTAATCCCAATTATCTTCAGTGATATTTAATATCACTAATCTAATAGACTGTTAGTAACGCACTGCTATTAATCAAGTGATACGAACGTATATCTTTACATTAAACAAAGTTTATAGGTATATGATCGATCGACTATTAAGACTTTTTGTAAGATAAATATTTATAATTGATTTATTACGAAAATTTTTTATATGCACATATATTGATAATAGATTCATGAATATATAGCATAAGAGTACTATAATGCATATTGATAAATTTAATCGCCAAGAGAAGAATATATATTAATTTTATACATGACGTATAAAAAACAAACAAAAACTGCAATGAATTAATTAGTCAAACATTAGTAAATTTCTTGCGATTTATTAATTTCATTATGACGAAGCCATAAGAATAAAAGTAGATTTAGTATTTTCTTAATTAGTGTTATTTAGTAGTGTTTCCTATCGTTCTTTATTAAAATATTCCATGAGAATTAAAACATATGCATATATCAGATTGATCAAAGTTTCTCTTTAGCTTAAGAGCCATGTACAATAGGAAAGAATAATCTTTAAAATTAATTTGATATTTTCTGCTAATGACATTAAAAAGTGGGAGTTACCAAAAGTGGCGAATTTAAGATCATGGTACGGATATACGTATCACACTGCCAATCCAATGTTATACATAACTATCGCTAGTATTAATAGATTAATAATTCAATAGTTCTAAGTGCATACTTTGATAAAAGCTTCATTATGAGCTATAAATGGATATGCTCTATTTATGTGTTTTTTTTACATAATTATGTATACTGCGATAAAATTCGCTGCGAAAGTATATTTTTTCCTTTCCAGATTACGCGACGATAACTTTATATATAATAGATTTATTTTATTTCCTTCTTATATGTAAGAGAACAAGGTGATCTCACCAAAAGTTATTCTGTAAACTTTTTATATACCTGCCTTTAGCAAAATATCCGTCCATATACGTAGATTTAGTGCGATGCCTTTTTACGAGGCGTTCAAGAAATAAGATAGTCTAAATTTTTGCTACGAATATTGTTTAATGAAAAAATTATAAGATTTTTAAGAATTATGCGTGCAATGTGAGACATTCATATATGTATGATAGCTAATATACTTTAATTATATAAATATAATATCAGTTGCTGTATTTATGCTTACTTTCTCAAGACTTACTGTTAAAGAATAAAAACTGTCTTTTCTGTGAATATAATATCTTCACAAAATCTTATTTCGTTTATAGGAATAATATTTAATCCAAAGATTACATAATCCCAACCCAAAATAAAGATAACTATTTCTGATTCTTATAAAGTTAGTTTTAAATAATAAATTCTAATAAATAAAAATGCATCATTTAATCTATAGAATCACGAGAGGTAATAAACAACACAAATAAAAATTTTATTATTAATATTTAATATTGCTATTATTGTCTAGAGTATGCAGCTGAGCGAAGTGAGAAAAGTTACATTCATACTACGCCAGCTGCTCGAATGACAAACGAGATATCGAAGAATTTGTGGATTATTATTAAGATACTATGTCAAGGCATTATCACTCGTCATTTAACTTTTTTAGTCGTGTTCTCCTATTACCTCATCTCTGCGAGCAACAGATATGCAGAGTCAAGTTGGTAATATTACTGTTGAATAAAGTGTCCATCGGTACAGTTATCAATTACTTTATCCGTGTATCGACCAATTATCGATAATATAGTATGTAATTATACCGGCGGACACTTGAGGCGACAGTAATACTACCAACATAATTCGGTTACACGTCTATTGCTCAAGGAGGTGAAATAACAAGAGAACATAACTGGAAAAGTTAACTATATATACTATATATATATAAGGTTATAACCTTTTTTCCTTGTATGCTGTCCTGATAATAATCTACAGATTCTCGAGCATTGTCGATTCACCCGAGCAATTCGCATAATACAAACCTTTTTCACTTCGCTTAGTTACATACTTAAGACTAAACTAAAATAAGATAAACATAAAATAAATATTTTGTGCATTTTTTATTGTATTTTGTGATTAAATATTGCATTCTCAAAATTAAAGTTGTTAAAATTGTCAATTTTGTGGCTTCAATCTACGTAAAATATTGAAATTATCTAACATCGGAAAAATAAAATTGACTGAATTTAAAAGAGAAACGCATGAAAATTATAATGTTAAATACAATTTCGTACATGCTTTTATCTATTGTTTTGTTTTATCAGATTTTTTATAGCAAACATATTATGGGATAACGAAGGATATAATAAAGAAAAACAAATATCTTTTTCAAACAATATCGAATATATTAATATTAATATCGTCAATAACATATTAAATATCAGGTTGCTATTCGTCGCAGTCGCTTTTTCTGACCGCTGAAACGAATATTGACGTGCGAGATTCTCTCTACGTCTAACAATCGACGAAGAAATTTCGTAGCACCACACTCGATGTGGTTTTGATGTATTTTACGTATCAGCGCATATGCGCGAAACGGTCTCCTTCAATTCTGCATCCTTCAGATGCAATATGTTTCTTTCGACTATAATTGATATACATATAATCCTACTTATATAATATTATGAATATGTATTTATAGCTGTGTATATGCTTGTGTATTGTGTATGAAAATATATATATATATATATATATATATATAAAATACATACACACATACATGTATATACATATATATACATACATACGCACGCACGCATACACAGTTTTGTATTATACTATTTATTTTGTGTGCGTGTGTGTGCGTGCGCGTGTGCGCGCGCGTATGTAAGAGGAGGCTCATAATCGAGATCGTCCAGTCAAGTACCCCCAATACTACTAGAATAAAATCGATCATTACATTCGAATCGATCAAGAACGATATCACTGTTATTTAAGATTTCCTATACAAATGTTATATATCTTATTCTATGAGAAATGGAAAAATTTAAATCGTAATTATTAATGCCAACACATAATATGAATTTGATTGAATATATATGTAATGGACAGACAAGTTATTCATATATATAAAAAAAAGAAAAAAAAAGAACTAAACACAATAATATTTATTCGATTTCAACTTCAACGTTGATAAGTGAATATAAATTCGAGACGATTTGTTTAACGTTCCTCAGCAATGGAGGCACTTGATCTTTTATTTGCTTGATCTCTATTGCACAAGTAAAATGAAAGGAGAGAGATATCTAATAAAATTAGTATATATCTAATAAAATTATTGCACCAGCTGCGCGTAATCACACGTACGGTAACGAAAACACGACGAACAAAGTTCCAAGTATCATTCTCACTGGAAGTAAAACCGTCATGTCTTACTGGAAGAGCAGAAGTTTTTCAGTGAAGAACGTCATGTTTAAGTTGCACTCGTTAAAATCGGATGCTGAAGCGCACGTAAAATTGTCATAAGGATTTTAAGGAAAAACAAGTAGGTTTGTTCGCGCATCAACACTCTATCATAGGTGAACGAGATAAAATGGATCGCACGAGTAAAAATACAACAAGCGGAATAAAGAAATTCGAGCAAGGAAAAATGAATAAAGAATACCAAAACGCATACTCACGCTTGAATTTAAAATATTTGATTCTATGATATAAAAATGTATTTTATATAATGAAAATAAAAAGCCATTTTTATGAAAGGATATTTATATATCCTGTTATTATTTCTTTAGACTAAATATTTTCGCCTTGTTTTTATTCATACGATCCATCATAATCTTACGTAATTATACGTAATCTTATTTTGATTGTTTTAAATTCAAAGATAACTTTGGCACAAGTTAATACAAATAATAGCATTGAGCACTGCTGTTTCTGCTGACAATGAAATAATCATTTTCTCACATACATTAAAAATAAGGGAATAAAGGAATTTCGCGCTTCAGCGAATCAACTTGGCCGAATCTAAAATTCGTGGGGATCCGAAATAATTGTGTAATTGAGCTATGCAACAGTTCATCTTTTGCAAGCATATATCGAACTTAACGCGCGAGCGCGCGTTATTAGTTTCGAATGATATGTCATTAATATATATTTCTATATATATATGTATTGTAAAAGTCACTATACTAATATGCTGATCATTAATTACTATGTCTTGATATATGTAACATCTCTAAATCGATACTGCACGCGAATTAACAAACGGGATAGCAAAATTTATTCGAGCAAAATAAGAAACTAACGGAAGACTTTTGTAATATTTGCTGTTGTGATTACATTTCCACATAAGAAACAAAGAATTGTCACGCTGATTAAGAGCATACCTCTACTGAAAGATTGAAAGACATTAAAAAAGAAAAATAGTCAAGAAAAAACGAAGAAGATAAATCGTACTATGCGGATTTAACAACTCAAGAATTTTGAGCGACATGATAAACGAGAGATAAAATATGTATATATATATATTAATTTTCATCTTAAAACTTTAAATTAAGTAAATATTCGTAAAGCAACTCGCATGAATAAAACTAAGGTACAATCCGTAACCACGACATCAAGTTCGATTCTAAATACAAATCATAATATTTGTCTTTCGTTTGTATAAAGTAATAAACGTATTCTCGAATACGCGATACGGGTTACACCTTTAATTATCCGATCTAATCGCTCACACAGAGGAGCAATCGACAAATAATGATTATATTTACAATTTATAAATTGTATATATATAATAATGCTAAATGTATGCGCAAATTGAATATATTATTAAATGTTACTTGAACTAATTATAATATCCGTAAACTCTTCAAGAACAGAAGTACATACAGGATCGAAATCTGATCAGGGACTGTCATTGCACAATGAGAAAGTATAACTAAGAAAAAGGAAATAAAAAAAAAGAAGATAAAAAGAGGAAAATGCGGCGCACGTTTTGTTTCATTCTCGAGGGAATTGGAACAAACGATGAGAAAGAAACGACGCCGCTGCGCAACGCGTCACAACGGCTCCTATCTATCTCTAGACTAGAAAGAAACGTGCCGGGATTCTCTTCCGCGGCCGGCGCGTCGAAGATTTAAGGAAAACTTCCTTCGGAAAACGCGAAATTGCACGTCAAAATTGCACATTATGCACTCTGTCGTGCATACATCTCTCTCTCTCTCTCTCTCTCTCTCTCTCTCTCTCTCTCTCTCTCTCTCTCTCTCTCTCTCTCGTGTGTGCGCGTGCGCGTAAGTCAGATACATTCACTATTTTTCATTAAAAATCGCCTAAAGATCATCGTTGTCAACAGATATAACGTTCACAAACGCATAGATACTTTAAGAATAACGGTCTTGTTTTTCACAGAGAAGCAAAATACCGTTTCAGCCGATTCTGTTCTGTTCAGACGATCAATCGATCGTCTGGCTGATTCGGAAGATGTATACCTGTAAGGCAAGGAATCAGGACAAGGATCAGTAAGCAAACAAGGAAGATCAAACCATGAAAACTTCGACGAACGGACTGCATTCAGTTTGTGGTGGCGGCAGCGCGGCCATTCGCTTTTCCAACTCTACTCGTGGTAGATATGCCTCGATACGCGTGTCAGGACCCGTGGGAGTGGACGCAGCTGTCGGCAACGTCGTTGCCCCAGATGCTAGTTGCAAACACTCGGCTGGTGCCAACTGAAATCATGCAGTCCATATTGAAGAATGTTGATCGTGAAAATCATTACATATTTGTTTCATTAAAAATAATCTACCAGAAATTGACTAAATTAAAAAATGACTGCATAGTTGATGCTTGTGTGCTAAATAAAGAACAAAAAAATGTTCCATTTTATTTAAAATGTCTTTTAAAGCTTCTTTAATTATTATCCTCATTCATGAATTTAATTTGAGTTGTATAAAGACAACATCCGTTGTCTTTATTCGTTCCAACACAGAATAACTACGAACAAAAAAATTGGGACCCACCAAAGCTGCTTGTTGAGGAATAGGTGCGATACCACCGATACCACTCGCAGGAGTATAATAATTAGTCGGGCTAACTGGCGGCGAGGGATAGGGCCAGTAGAATATAGGTGGCGGATATGGTGTTGCAAATTGCGGTGGACCACGGGGTAGCATTGCGGCCGCAGGCGGAAATATCGCTACAGGCGGCGGTGGCAACATCGTGCCTCCTACAGAGGAAAGAAAAAGAACGACAATTTTCAATATTCGATCAAGATGAATTAATAATAATTAGATAACTTAATTAGATTAATTAAAAACAAGAAAAAAGTATAGTATTTATTATGAGATTCGCGATTCGTAATTGCGCTTCGCTGATTTTTAATCGCGACTCGCGGATCGGCTATTTCGTGAATCGAATTAAACGCATATCTCGATCTTAGTGTATTGTTTAGAGAAAAAAAAAATATATATATATATATATAAAGTACCCACGATTATTCGTTATATATATATATATGTATGTATATATATATATATATATATATATATATATATATATATATACAAACGTAAGAGTGCCCACTATGTAACCACTCCACAATTACGATGAGTGACATCGTGCAGATTCGCAAGGATTTCTAAAAGCACACGAAGCGTTCGTTTAGTTACCAATAATGCGACCAGTTAACTGTACTTCAATTCGCGCTATGAAAGTGAATTAGTGACTCCGGTGTAGCGCAGAGTAGCTACTAAAGGTTCTCTCTAAATTCGCGCACTGCACGATTTCACCTTCAATTAGATTGGTCTTGTACGATCCAAACAGAAATTTCGTTAGGCAGCGTCATTCATTGAGTATTCATGAAATGCAAAATAATATGCATTTCGTAGATATTTTCTTCAGTTGCCAAACTAAAAATATAGCTATAACTTAAAAAACATCTATGACTTAACTTAAGTCATTTATCAGATATATTACATGATCAATTCTGAAGAACAATCTCATCCTACATACGTTCGCTCTGCCCAGAGCGTACAAGAGACAATCATCCAAAGGAATAATGACTTGGACTTGGCCTACCTGGAAGCACAGAAGTTAGTATTTGTAGATCCCGCTACCATAACAGCAATCGACACTGCACCATTGTAACACAATATATATGTATCTTTGTATATATATGTAATGCACCAACTTGCGATTTCGCCCCTCTGCCAAATTACCAGATACACGCAGATTCTCACTCTCGCACTCTCCCTTTCTCCCTTTCTCTCTCTTTCTCTCCTTGCCCTTCTACCTTTCCCTCTTTCGCTCCTTTCCTTTCTCTCTCTCTCTCTCTCTCTCTCTCTCTCTCTCTCTCTCTCTCTCTCTCTCTCTTTCGTTTCCTTCTCTCTTTTGCCCAGCACAAAAGCCAGTTGCGTGCGATTTTCACTAACGAAAAGTTCGATTGTTATGCACAACATTCGTGATTTTACATAAATTTGGGAATTTTCTATATTACAGTTTTGTTTTACATCTATATTTAAAAATAATTTTCAGAGATTAGATATAGATAAACATAATAAATACAAGAAACATATTAATATAATAAACATAGTAAACATAATAAATATAATAAATCTCTGGAAGTAATTATAGTTGTATAAAATCATTCCGCGAAAAAGATTTGTATGAGAAATAAATTGAGAAATATGATATGAATAACAAATCGTACGTTTCGCACAATTCAAGGTGGATTCATATCGCATTGGGCTATTTGCAAGGATGTAAGGAAGGAAGATATGATGATAAAAGGAACAGTTGACATTTACTAGACTACCATTAGTCTCTAAATAAATAGGCCGTTTGAATAATCGGCATAGCAAAAAGCAACGGGTTATAGGCATTGACATTGAAAGTAACTTCTGATAGCGTTCGATTTGAATAATTCAAAAATTCGGCATTTTGGAGAAACGTGACCATGAACAAATGGGAAAGGAAAAACATTTCGAGATCGGTTTCAGTTGGAAATAACGCGAGGGAAAAATCGCACAAAAAGTTAGAGAGATGGATAGAGAGTAAGGAAAAAAAAAGAGAGAAATAATTTTTGCATAGGAGAAAGAGAAGAGAGAACACAAAGAAGAAAACATAAAGAGAGAGTAAAAGAACAAGTGAGAGAAAAAAAAGAGAAAGAGAGAGTGGGAGGGAGAGAGAACTAAGAGTTACGACACAGAAATCTCCAACTTGATCTGTAGATACCAAAGATACCTGTGTGAGCCCAATGAAAAAAATGTATAGAACGTAACAAGATATGGTGGTTGCAATCTTCGCCAGTTTTTTTCTGAGAAAATAAACGGAAACGAATATTTGAATCATATACAGGAGATAAATGTCCAATAATTCCTGAATCAAAGATAACTTGAAGCTGAGAGAAGCTTGTTTTGTGTTTAACTTCAGATACAGATTTGACTGTGAACAAGACGCGAAAAGTACAACCACCGGGCCGATAATATAATCAGGGTAAAAGTCCACCAACCCGGCAAGCAAAAAGATATATATGTCCACAAGGCACATTTATTAAACATGATTGTTCTCACCATCGATATAAAATCGTTGATATACAAAGAATGTATACAGAAGGTAAAAAAAAAAAGAGAAAGAGATTATATCGATGCGCGTATGCGCGCGCGTATGTGTGTGTGTATGTGAGTGTAAATATGTGCGAATGCGTGGACATATGTATATCGCGTGCGTGTATCAAGAGTCCTATACTTCTTTCTTTTGAAGTAAAAAGAGAAAATCAAAGAAACAGATTTCCGAAGAAAGATTGACAAATCGGCAGACGATGAGACATAAAGATGATGAATCTTAAGCTCACATGTTAATTGACATAATGCTAGGACATCTTCACGCTCTCGACATACATCTGTACTAAACATGATGCATCCCTATGCGAAACGATGCGACAGTGATATTGGTTTTCTATTGGTGACGGATATTGATGATATCTTCATCAAGATTTATTATTTAATATATGTTAAACGCGTATCTTTGCGAACGCACTTCGGTCTGTTTCGCATCGTCTCGCCGCTATTTCTGTGATATCAATTAATGCTACGTAAAGCGGAATCGGGCGGGTACGATTTTTCAAGATCTTTCAAAAATTTTAAAAATGTAATCCTTGTCCCAGACTTGTTCCGGAAGAACAATTCCGGAATTGTTACAATCGGCAATTGTATGCAATCTTGATAATTATATTGGCAAGACTTTATATCCAATCATTTTCGACAATAAAGAAATTGATAATAAAGAAATTATTTGTTTTAATATAATAATAAATTAATTATTTATTAATTATTAATTAATATAAATATAAAATTATAATTATAGAGTCTATATTGTCGATCGTTTCTGCGTTAGCATACAGAGATTGAAAGTACGATTATTCACTATAATTATGTTCGTTTTTTTGAATGACCTTTAATTATTCTCAAATTATATATATTCTCGAGCGATTGCGTTATTAATACCAAGAACCGGATCATATATGTCCAACGTGCGTATAATGAACAGGTACTTTATTGCAGCTGCTATGACAAAATAGAACTAGAATTACACCAAATCTCTCGTTACTTCGGCTCTATGCAATAATCTACTATTGCATCCTGTTCGGAAAGTGATTGTGCCAGATGATCCCAGAGGATCGTGTGTCAAAAACAACACAGGAAATTTGTGCCGGCATAATTCGGAAGAGAGGAAAACTAGGAGCGTTGGGGCAAAACAATGCCCACAGAAAAGCATCGGTTTATTGGCTATAATAATATAATAGAGAAGAATATAATTGAGAAAAAAAAGGAGGAAAATATAGATCGAACCCGTTGCATAATCGTCGCTCGCGAAATTTGACAGGCATACGGTAGGAGAGTAAACTTCCCTCCACAAACCACATGACATGCAACCAATCATTTCGCATATCCGTTGACACTAGACTGCCGAGTACTAATAATAACTGCCACGTACTGCCCTTTATAACAATTTATCCCATTAGTTTTAATAATATAAATAAAAAAAAACACATGACAAAGAGAAAAACAAAAGAGAAAATAGTAAAATTTATGATTTTTACGCGATAAAATCAAAATCGGATTACACAAGAGAAATTGCTTTCTCTATTATTACGATATAAATGGAAGCTCATCATTCATATGGCAGTGTCATAATGTACTGATTACTGCCTGCGAAAAATAAAATCAGTAATGCGAATTTCTTATGTGAAGCCGATCCTCGATTTATGATATACCATTCTATCTATTTATCTGTATATGTCTCAATGATTTCACTATTATAAAAATATTAAGGCCAGTTTAAAGAGAATAAACACCGCCGACACCAAGTTAAATCACAAGTCGCGAGAGCGTACAGAGACGACGTTTAATTCCATCTTTTTGTCCCCCGTTATTGAATACTTCCTCCAAAAACCAATTTGACATTAATGCACACACTCAGTTGAGAGATATTATCTGTCACACGCGATGAAATTAGTGATCAATTATTTTCGTATACAATACATGTATACGAAATAATTAAATGATTAAACTAAATGCAATGAACGTTCTGTATGTATGATTGTGTAATATGTCTTTTCCCCAAAATACGAAATAATATAGCAGTACTATATCTTTTCTATGTTCCATTGTATTGATATATATATATTCATTGATATATATATATATATATATATATATATATACTTTCGACTTTAAATCAAGTTTGCATGTTGTAATTCTTGTCAAAAAAAGGAATGACAAAATTGTACAACTTGCAATGAAGAACGAAACGTTACCCGTTCGCAGGTAAATTAATCGCGGAATATTATTTACACATAAATTGTAACACATACATGCGCGTAAATAGATCTCACGCGTGAAAACTCTATCATATTTCCAAAATTAGAGTTTCGAGATATATAACATTGGAATGTCATTATACACTTAAAACTAATAAAAATATTTCTAGCAAAATATATAAATCTTAAACACACATAAATACATACACACATACACAAACACACACATATATGTATATATAATGAATGTCATATATACGTATGTATACGTGTGCATGTGTGTATATGTGTATGTGTGCGTGCGCGCGCGCGCGCATATATATATGCATGTGTATCTATATGTTTATATACATAATTGGATGTTTCTGATAACACCGATATGCAGACTTCTTTTGGAATACTAAATATCCTTATGCACTTTTTGTTATAAGCCGTTGAAGACATTACGAATATCCGTATATCTTAATATTCGAATAAAAATTTTCATATTATAATAAATTGCTAATATAAACAATATATCCCAATAGAATTTTATATCTTATTAACAGAATATTAAAATAAATTGTAAATATAAACGATTACCGCAACGATTATAGAATGTTATATATCTCAACAAAATATTAAAATAATTATTTATGTAGTACACTGGTATTTCAGTGACTTATGTTGATAGATATACGATTGCGATAAAAAAGTGCTCATAGAATATAAATTTAGTCTTCCAAAGAATTTTCTGATTTTCGGTGAATTTCAAAAATCATATATACGTGTATTATAGTACTATAATAAGTTTGATATATTCTCTATATATATATATGTATATAAAAAAGAACAGCTGTATCGATCCTAAAATTTGGACATCTATAAAATATATTTTAAACGTATCATGTCCCACATTTATTTGTATAAGGCACTTAATTGATCTTGATAAGGAACGAGTTTTCTGTACATGATCTTTCTTATATATTTATCACGAACACATAATTACGAAAGAATAATATATGCGCATTTTAAATAAAATGTCATATATGACTATCAAAAATTAAACGTTTACCAAAGATAGATAGCATTTCTGTCTAAATGCATAGAATAAAAAAAAAAGATAGATTGCCTCGTGAGTTATTTTAAGTACCGTTATATAAGTAACATTCAAATTTGTACCAAACATTCCAAAATGCCAAGCTACTTTATCATCTTCTCAAGATAAAATAACATTTTATCGAACTTTATCCGGAACGTGAAATGGAATGTATTATAAATGTCGCGAATAATTACAAACGTTTACGCTTTTAGAATGTATATAAATCCATCAAAAATTCGTATAGTTATAATCCCATGTAGCAATACCGTATGTAGATTCTTGTCCAACAAAAACTATTAGAGAAAGAAAAATGTCTTCGTTTTTCTCTGTAAAATCGGAGAAAAATCTAAAAAAGAAAGCCAACTAAGAAGTGGCAATTAGACGCGACGCGTCGATAGTGACGCATATTCGGACGCGTCAGATTTGAGGATAGAATTGAGCTGGGTAAGGCAAGCTTGGAGTGGCAGTTGGGGCTGGTGCATGAAATGCTGCTGCCGGAGCATGCCAAGAACGCTTGGCGACAACGCTGCCCGCCGTTGCTTCGGAAGGGAAAGCATTATCCCATGTTCGCTTCAATCCCATTATCGCGGCTGGATTTAGGGCTGGCGCGGTATGCACAATAGGCGCCAATAAACCGTGTGGTGTCGGTGTTCGGAGAATGGGAATGCGATGGGGATGATGCGGCGGTACGTTAAATAAAAGAAATGATGTTCCTGCTCCCGGTGCCGTGGCGGGCGGCGCATGAAGAGCGACAGTAGCTGCGGCAGCCGCTGGAGATGCTACCGCATAAGCGGCAGCGGGAATCTGGGCTTGGATCGCCGAATTCGGTCCTGGTAAAGCAAGAGATTTACTCGTGGCAGCTGCGGCCACTGCCGCTGCTGTTGTTGGAACGGGTGAGGCAGGAGTTGAGGTAGGAGGTGGATTAGATGCCAGAGCCATCGTCAACCAGAAGTCCTGGTTCCTGATGGCTTGTGCCTGAACGGCCTGCGCTTGGACCACCTGCGCTTGTGCCTGGACGGCCTGCGCGGCTTGTGCTTGTGCTTGCACCAGAGCATGAATGTCCCACAGTGGTGGTGGTGGTGGCGGCGGTTGCGCGGTTGGTACCGGCACCGGCACCGGTACCGGCGTCGGCGCAGATGGATGTGTCAATGTCGCGGGAGTCTGTGTGGTTAACGTACCGGGTGATAGTAGCGCCTTGGTTGATGGTGGCGTTACTGCACCTGTCAATACCAGATTCATGTCATCGCCGCTGCATTGAAATACTTCAATGTACCGCTGCTTTTTGCCGTAGATCATGTATCGATGATGCCGTTGCGACGCGCAAGCATATGCCGATGTTTCACTGTCCATTTGAATGAATGCCTCACCGGACGGTTGACCCTGATAATATGATCAGAAAAAAACATGTATAAATTTATTTCACAAGTGAAGAACTACATTTAATTATTCGATACATACTTGAGCATTGTAAACCATATGAACACCCTGATAAACGATATTCTTTGAGTGTTCGCCCATGAATTCCAGAATATGTTCCACGAGCGCCTCATAAGGTAGACCACGTAGTCTGACGCAATCTTTACGTGTGCCTGATGTAATAATATGTTGAGGAAGTAAGGGTGGTAACTGTGCAATGGGCGGTGGTGGTAGTATTACTTGTTTTGGATCAGTTGCTCTATTTAAAACCTGTAGTCAAAGCCAGGATATGAATACAAGTATTCTTTCACTATCGAGATATTGATGTTCATAGCTACCTGTTGTACTTCCGCAGTTGTACTTCGAAAGAGTTCTATATATCGGCTGCCGATGCAATCTCTATGCTTGCTCAAAGCCTTCACGGCATCTTCCTCTTGTGCAAACAATACGAAAGCATCACCTGTCGCCCTACCATCAGGCTTCTTTACGAACAATACACCATCCTCACCATCCAGTACTTGACATGATTTTTGGCCAGATTGAAAAAATTCCAACTACACAAAAATTATTAATGTATATGAAAAAAAAAATCAGTACGCGAAATATAATCAATGAATTCATTATGCAGTTCAGAAATAGAAATTTAAGTTATTATATAAATGATCATGTACCACTTGTTTAGCAACACAATCATATGGCAAGCCCCTCATTCTAACAATGACTTGAGCCCCACGTGACAGAAAAGCATGTGCCTCCCCGCTTGTACCACCAGCAACGCCAACAAAATCCTCGCCGGAGGCTTTGTAAACTTCTATGTATCGTGCACCCATGTGATGTTTATGTCGCTTCAGCGCCATATCTCTGTGTTCTTTATTAATAAACCGTACCAATGCCTCGCCGTTACGCCTTCCCATAGGACTTAAACAAAGAGCTACACCACCCCTAAAAAAGTCATTACACCATTGTTAGCAGTATCATTGCGTAGCAGTCATCAGCTCACATCATCAACTCTATATATATTACGTTAAAGAGGGAGAACTTCTGTAAAGATACTAATATAAAAAACTATAGCTTTCTATGCAATTTCTAATCTTAAGAATCATAGTTGGATCCTATATGATGCATAAGATTAACAACTGCAAATGATGCTTATCACTATATACAATAGTTATAAGCGAGCGAAAAAGTTTCCTGTCATCATACTTGTTATTTTGTCACATCAAGAAAAATTAGAACGATAGATCCTTCTTTTCTTATGCATCTAAGTGCATTATAAAAGTAAGACTAACTCAATTACCTGCTTTACACAGATCCATGTGGCTTGTGCGTAAATACCAAAAAGATAATTAAAAGACAATTAATTTGTTTCTTCGGGGTTTCGTTAGTTGAACATGTTTTTGCTTCGTCTTAAAGAGATTTACTTACTTGGCGACATTCAGCCCACGAAAAAATTTGGCGATATCCTGATCTGATGATTGCCAAGGTAGACCGCGTGCCCTTACTACACAATCATTATCCACTTCTTCGTCTTTAGAGCTGAGGACAAGTTTATTTCGTTTAACACAATTATATTAAACAATAAAAATGCACATGCATATAGTTCCCATATACCGGGAAAACTTACCATATACCAGGTTCTAACACAATATTCACCACTTCTGGATTTTGAAAAACGTGATCTGAAAACAAAAATATATTTTACATTTTACAAGACAATTATATATTTGAAGGAAATGCATATATTTTTGAAGTATTGCTCTTTTCAACAGGAAAAGAAATCAGATTGGATTAAATATGGCAAGAAAACAATACATGACGATTTAACCTGAAAAAAATCGATAATTACCGGCAGTATTTTTCACTAATTTATCAATAATCGATTTAAACCAGCACTCATGGAGACAATTTTTCATATGATCTTATTTTCATTCATTTTTCATTCCTTTTGTGCCATTCTCATTCAATTGTCGATCAGGAACGAACTACAAAGAACGCCAACTAACAAGTGAAGGAACTTGTATAAGGTATCGCGCAACATAAGGCACACATGTGTGCATATAGCTCTGCACACTGTTATAAGCCTGGCTAGCCGTTTGCACGTCTGTTTTATTACCGGCATTTCTTATGCTTTTCTAGATTCTTCATTTTTCTTTTTCAATCAAAATAATATAGAGTTATATTCGAAATAATGGAATTATTTGAAAATGATATACGATTAAATACAGTTAATTATTCCGCAAAAAATTTGGAAAAATTTGCATTGAAATTTTTATAAAAAAGATCAATGTTTCTTATAAAGCTCGTGCGCTTTCTTTTATCAACAACAATTTGTGACGTCTTCTAATTTTGCGCTTACCCGTTTCCTTTGTAATTTTATATTTGTCAGTCTGTCTCTAATTTCTCATAACCGCGCAAAATGATTATTCGATTCGATGACGCGGCAAAATGTACACGTCGTCAACAAGCAGAAATCTCTTTCGAGGAATGCGGAATCGAATACTGTCTTTTCATTTACTAAATACTAAATAATTTTTCTTAAAAAGGACAAGAATAAACTTAAAACAAACGGATGATAAACATATAAAAAATTAAAACAGGAAGTAAGCAAGTGTTTGCGAAAAAAAGCAGGAGGTAGCATAAATATTGGTCATATCTAAAAGTTTCCTAATGTCTTTTTACAAAATATCATATATCGTATATGATATTATATATTAATTATATATCTACATCTCTATGTATATCTTTCTTAGATATATCTTTTTATTATATCTCATAAATATTGGCTCGGATTATCACGTGACAAACTAATAGTTATAAAATCAAAATTGCAGATTATCACATGTAAATTTTCATTGAATATAAATGTTAATAATGTTAGCATGAACAGAGCATTTAAAACATGCGATATTCTATCAACATAACAAATTAAAAGATACGCGATGTCAAAAGCGCAATATATTTTTGTCGCACACATATTATCGTGATAACGTCTCGTGGTATTGCCTGTATTTTAATTAGCTAATAACGCAACTTTTCATAGGTTGAGTGTCACTGTGATAAGAGAGTCGTAACACGCATGAGCCACTGCTTAGAACGTGCACGACTTGGCGCTTAGTTGGATGTAACTAGAAGAGATAGAGAAAGAGAGGAAGAAACAAGAAAGAGAATAAAATACAATAATGCCGAAGATCAGTAATCAGATAGCAAATACCTGCTACCAAATATCGAGATAATCGAAAATCCATTCACACCGTCATCGTTTCACGTTCGTCTATTAAGATCCGGGGAACTTATTCGCGCGGATAATCCGCGAAATCAAGAAGTTATCATAGCGCTCGTCGAAGGATAATCGTGGAAAATAATTTTTCGACAAGAATGACTTAATTACCGACACAATCGCCACCTCCAAGGCCATCGGTGTCGCGCGTAAACACGCAGCATATTATTTGGAGAAATGCATGCACAAACGTTACACGCAGCTCGTGCAGGAGACTTTTATCTCACGAGCGCTGCGTTAAAGGTAAGAAAAAAAGAAGAATACGTGCTTTCCAGGCAGCAGAATCACATGTTCAGACCGTGGATCACATTCGTCAGTCGTACTGGGAAAGTTTAATAAATTCTCTAAATAGTAGTTTAATAATTCTCAAAATCAGGATTAAATCAGATCGATCGAAGGTTGTTCTTCTTTTTCTTAAGACATCTATGCAAATAAACTTTTTTTGCATTCGTGACGTAGATGAATAAAATCAAGTTGTAATCGGTGTTCCAACAAGTTTGATATTTATTGGCTTACCGTCCTTGATCATCCTCTGTATCACGTTGATCATATCTTGTATCTCCTTGACGTGAAAACTGTTGTCAGTATCCGGAGGCACTCCGAAATCTGATTTTCAACTATCAAGGATGCATATGTTCTTTGTGCAATAAAATCAATTGCGATATCATAACATTAGCGCATATGAGAAGTCAGCAACAAGGATGACATTAACATTGCCCGTTCCGATCTTTGCGCGACGTATGCTGACTCAAATTTAGCGGAAACGGGAGTCACGCAAGATTTTTATGAAATTTCGTGATCTTTCATCAGTCAGACTATCGATTCATTATTAATATTCCAAATAACTATTCCATGGATCACATAGTTTAAAAAGAATGTAATAGCCCGTCGAGGAAAAAGATAGATACATAAATTTTCGAATGATACGTTCCCTTCTTTTAAAGAATAACACAAAATGTAAGATGCAGTTCGAGAATATTTTACATCAAGATGCAACGTGCACGAGACATTAATTTATAATAGGCATATATCTTATGTGAGTTTCTCATAGAATTGCTTTTTTTCGTGTAAACGTCGATTAAAAATGATGTCAGTGCCACTTCATACATATGACCCTAGCGAGATTATAAAGACCTTACATAACGATAATGGAAGAGTATACGTAGCAATGGCGCACAAAAAAATTTTATTTCTTAGCAGATTCTCTCTCTCTCTCTCTCTCTTTCTCTCTTTCTTTCTTCCTCTCTCTCTTCCACTCCAATAAAACTTCAACTTGAAATTTTAATCGCACCAGATAATCGAGCGGAAGAAATGATGTATTGTGCGCTGCATGGTTTGGTAAACAACGTTACAACAACGAACAAGAACGCGTAGGTACACGGAGTGTATGTTTTATGAACTGAAATCGAATAAGCGTTCGATTAATGATCAGATACATAGGAATGTTACATGGAGTCGAGTAGAATCACGAATTATCATCGAATTATTGACTTTTGATGGAGAACTGGAACTGGTTAAAAGAATCGAGGAAACTGCGTGCATAATAATACGCACACATTTATACGTGACGCTTACTCGTCACTGGCCTGTTACCGATATCTTCGACGAAGAATTGACCTTTAAACCGTGTCCCGATAAGGCGGCATCGTCTAGTCGAGACTTTCTCAAGTCATCTGGTTGTACAAATACACGACATTTCTCTTTTCCCGTTCCTTTTCTTGGTAAATAAAGAAAGAAAACGCATGCTCAGGTTAGAAATACGATAAATCTCGAAGTCTCCAAATTCGCGTTCATGTCTTAAAACTATCGAAGAAGAATCTCTGTATTCGTGATCGCGCTCGTTTTTCGCTTCACAAAATCGCTCGAATGATATCACGACGGAAAGATTGTTGATGAATTAATAAATATATCGCGCATGTGTGCACTTAAGAATACATTCGCGTCCTTATCAATCTCTGAAACTGATACGAGAAATGATACTTTCGAAATTCTAATAGAGAAGAGTAATAAGAGTACTGATAAACGATTTCGTTGGAATATAGCGTTATTTAGATAAATAAATTAGTAACCAAGACGGAAATGTTACTGATTAGAGATTAAAATTTTTATGTTTCTAAAGAAACAATCCTTTTTTTACGGAATTAATACGTTAATAACTTATAATTTATGATAAAATATAATAATTTATGATTAAAAATATTTATAAAAATAGATAGAATAGACACAGTAGAAGAGAATTAAGAAATAATTGATAAGTTTCTCGTCTAGAAATCTTGGAGTTTTCTCTGCTCAAATATCATTAATCGCATATGCGTATTCAGGATACACGTAGGATATACGTAGGAAACCAAAGTCATGGACCCCGACTAATCTCAATTCGCATTGAACAAGCGAACAGTCGGACTCACGATCGATATGCATGCGTGCATATTCATACACATATGTCTCAGCCAGCGCAGGTGGTCTTGTTTTATTAGCGTCAGGTAGATACAACGCGCGCACCGAATATAAAAGGCAGACCCGATATCGCGTAGCCAGCATGAATCCGTTCTGAGGTCGGATTTACGGCGTGAGACTTTTTTTGCGTATGGAATAACGTTACATTAGACTCCGCGAAAAGAAATCTCAACTTCAGGATTCAGATCTCTATCGCAAATCACAGTACACCCAGCATATCAAGCAAGCCGTTATCGCGTTATCATGAAACAGGAACGAGATCGGACAAAAAAGCCACCACTTTTTATTCATCCTATTAGGATGCAAACCTTGAGAATAAGTTTTTCCATCCACGAAAGCGACGAATGAAACGCAAAAGAGCGAGAATCGCGAATAACACGATTATCGCTTTGTCGAGTTCGGTTATTTTTATAAATAAATAGAGAGATCGATCGATTTAATTATCAAATTGTTCAAAAGATATCTCCATATTGAAAGCTTATTCACGAGCAGTGCGCGTGATGGATAACGGAATCTTATTTTTCGGATAAGTCTTTGAGAATACAATTAATATCTAAATCTTTCGACAAAGCGACGAATACAGACTAAGATGAATCAAAAGAACAAAAGCATACCTGCTCGTAATTTCCCGATACCGCAATGACGATACACATTCGCAATATTAAGCTCAAAAGGACGATTTCTGTTACCGTGTATACGAAGAACAATATCGCGATTATCACTGGCTGTTTTTCTTTTTCTTCCCCGTATTTTTTAATCAAAACTACGGTGATCCGATCTTCCTCACGCAGCGGAAAATCCGTGCGACAGCCGCGCTTGAGAAGTAGGATAAGTCCGCGGATAAAGCAATGCAACACTCGTGCACTCGTACCTCCGTACGAACCACGAAGAATACTGGCTCCGGATAGGGACCGATCGGTGCCGCCGTCGGAGATCGTCACACGAATGCCACGACCTGGCTTTTCTGTCGCGCCGCCTGACGGCCGCGCAACGCGAACGTATCCACGTAGATTTCTAAACGGCGCGATACAGTGACGAGCGAATCTTTTCGCCAATATCGGCATTATATCAGTGAAATTGCAAAATCGCAAGATCCATCGTGGACAACAAGAAATTATCAGCCAGAATGTGTATTAATATTAGTGTGCAAGCAATATATGAGATCTCTTAACTCGCAGCCACGTGAGTAAGCTTGAAGTTAGGCGATTGTAATCGCAATTCTTTAGTATCGCAGGCGGATATTATCTATAATATCAGAGGTGAGAGAATCTGCATATTTAAAATATTCATTATATAAGTATAATATAAATTGATATATAGTAATAAACATCGCTACAAGAAACCTAATCGCATGTAGTAGCACTAATCTGAGAAGTCGTGTTATTTTACAGATCGAAAATAGATAGAAGAGATAAGAAATGTAAGAATAAGATAAAAAATGATTTGTGATAGAGTCACCTCAGCAGCTGATGACAATTTTCGTACAGCACAAAGCTATGAAAGGATACATTGCAACATCTCTTGTATTCCCAGAGTCGACAGTTCTCCGTGGGACGAATAACAGGTTACGAAATCTTTCCGGAGATCGTGAAAATAATTGTAATGTTCCGGTAACTCGATGTCTTTGTTGCAGGCTTCTGGATGTAGACACTGTCTCATCGGCGCCTGGCCATCCACAACGAATCTCGGCATGCTTCCGGCCACACCAGATTTAGTAGTCCACCAGTTCTCGAACTTAATGTAGAAACAGCATCACACGATTAAACAAAAGCATCTTGATAAATTTCTTTCGGGCATAATGATCACACTGGTTGTCAAATTACAGCATCCCATATCGGACTGATACAAAAGACTAATTTAATTTATTTGTTATATAATACAATTTTGTATTATATAAAACTATGCGACAGTGAATTGTAATATTGCGGTGAGATAAGATTTGAAAAATTATATAAGTATAATCTATACGTTTCATTACGATGAATCAATGAGTAAACTTGCGACCATGAGATATTGGACAGATTTCATAGACAATCAATGCGTCAGTAGATGGATCTAAAATGCGGAAATCTCTTGCGGTTTTCTCAGCTATCGCCAACATGACAAGCACCTGTTTGAGAGCTTGCTGCAAGGGAATCCCATATTCTCGAAGGTTTCGTTCGGTCAAGGCTGGTGCATGTGCTAGCGCTGCCTCGCTAACGATCCCGCTACTTCCGGCTATCGCCGGGTTGTCGCTGCCGGTCCCGGGAGTGCAATTCTCCTCCATTACCATCGGCCGCACAATATACTGCTGCTTGCTTAGTACCTGCAAAAACGAGTCCACCATGAGGAACACTGCAAAAACTTGGCTATTACTATACTTGTAATGCAAGATATATTAATTATTCAAAGATATGATTGCGTTTTATCTAAAGCCGTCTCGTACAAAAATAGCAATGAAGTAAAGCGAATGCGTTTGCATTTTGCTTTTATTTTTTCGGAAGCAAAATTTTGCGGAAAATACAAAATTTTGAAGGCGACTTTTCCGATTAAATGCAACGATCTAAACGCGGGAAGGCGATTTTGTACCTTGAACTCGAGCATTTTCTGAACGAATAATGCAGCAGTAAACGATAACGATATAAATAGCGGTATAAATACATTTGCAATGAGATTGGTGTACTTTTATCAGAAATAATGATTGCATATCAAAAGAGACAGTTCAAAGGAATGTATAAATGCCTTTCATTTGACAATTAAAACGATCTGCAAGGGTAGATCTATCATATACGCGGGCTCAGGATACAGGCAAAAGAAAGAAACAGGTTGCCGTACTGAGTGGTTACGGGAGGAGAGAAAGGCAGAAACTAAAAGCTGAAACGCAGAAAAGACCTTCGAGCAAGAAAGATTGCGAAACGCTGTTTTGAAATGACGATTTTTAAAGTCTGTTATATAAATAAAATTTTTAGCGTTATATGCGTTATCATAGATAAACATATCGCTGTACATAAGATCTGATCGTAAACGATAAATAGAAGAAAAATAAATAATTTTATCTAATTATTAATAACTCATAAATTTAAACAAATTGAAAATAAATCATTAATGCAATGATAATTGAGCTGTTTTCGTGAATCGGTAATCGATTTGACGTTTCTAGCATCATATTTAAAATGAAATAAAAATCTATGCATGATGTCTATCCATTTGCTATCGCAATCTCGAGAAGATAAGCTTTTCATTAAATTTTTCATTAAAACGTCACTGCTATATACAGTGCGCGCGCATGACAGAATCAAGCGACAAATAGAGCAGAAGGCATGCTCTTTCATTCTGTTGCGGCTTAAAATGAGCTTAACATAAAACGATGGACAAAGTACAAAAGCCCCTCGACCTTGCTGAGCCCGCATACCTCTTATGCAGGTACATACATAAGTACTAAATCAGCATGAATATACACGAATGATAGTACGTGCGACGCGTAATGTGACTTCAGTAAATGTTATGCGCATGGACACGCGTCTCAAAATTACCGCTGTTATTAGCAACAATTGCAACAGTACTTGCATTAATGGGAAAGCAATATTGGAAACATGATTTCGAGACGATTATTTCAGCAATCCGATTATTATTAAGCAATTATTCAATTATCTCTAAAATAAGAAAATCCTCATTACAAGTATAAATTAGGTTCTTGTCGCTGACATCGCATCGGAGGAGTCACAAAAAACATGAAAGAAAAAGATTTAATATCTCACGCATAAAGATAACAAGCTTCTCGGAATAGTATATTGAATGTATAATCAAAGGTATAATCTGGAGTTATGCAACTCATTAGAATAATCCGACCATTCCGAACGTTCATAGTCTAATCCCGATAATCCCAGCAATCTGTCTGCGAACTTGAACATAAGAATTCGATGGGAGAATATCACGGATACGTCATTCTCTTGATCATTCGAGCATTTGAACATGATTCTATACGAATTTACTTCAAGAGATGCGAATACTAGAATGTATATAACGTTGTCCTCAGTATATGCGCGACATCGTCGGCGTCGCGCAAGAAAATAGGCAGGTTCTTTGACGCGTGGGGTTAACGGATCAAGGCAGTTTTGCTGGAGGCGATTCATCATCCGTGAGCTCGGACTCGGCGACTCTTCGAATCACACCGCATGTCGATGAAAAGCCGTGGCGTAATACGAAAGAGAGACGGCGGGTTCTTCTTCTCGGCCATTACGTAAATATAAATCGCTCTTTCGACCGACCTTCGCATCGAGCGCGGAGATCCTTTCGTACGCGCGACAGGAATAATTTAAAGAAACCGACTGCTTTCAGAGAAACGTGCGTTTACTTCAAACTGCATTGAAACGGAGAAAATGGCCGTGCGACCGTCCTTCGGAATTCCTAAGTGGAATTCTGAGATCTCTTAATTGCATTCGATCGAATGCACATTAAAACCTCGAGGCCTGAAAAGCGTGAGCGTGAATCCGATCGTTGGCCCGCTTTCGGGGGGATTCAAAAGAATCGGAAATGAATTCCCGGATAATCGTGCAGTGCGGCGGTTTCTCTAATCTCCAAATTTATATCAATATCTTATACACGGATGTTGCCTGAAAAGATAATGCTCGAACAGTGGAAGATATTCCAACATCAAATTCGATAGTTGTAATTTTTTAGAAAAATTCATCGGAAAAGAAAAATCGTACCAATTTATTTATCGATATCCTTAATGACACACAAAAATGCTATAAGAAACGAATTAGCCTTCATAGTCGAGACACTACACACTTCCGGGTTTCCGTACAAAAAAGGGAAACCTTTGAAGGATGGAAGTTCAATGGACGAAGTGATATTCTACCAATGTATTATTCGTGCTACACTACACGCAATCGCTGCCGGGAAGAAAACGAAGTAGAAAAAGGAAGTAGAAAAAAGAGTAGGGAAGAGAAATCGGCAAGAAGCAAGAGTAGAAGCGATCTTGTTTCTTTTCTCGAGGTAGGATGTTGCAACCGTAGAGCGGCATGTGTGTCCGCAAGGTCGAAACAAACGTACGCGCAGCGTTCTGCATAAATAGCAAATGCGTCGGTCAAGCGCGATTTCATAGCGTATTGGAGATTGTTGTGGGAGACGAGAGGTCAAAGGTTCTGTTTCAGGAGGTGGTATATCCTCCTCAAGGAGCGTCAAGAATGCAAGAGAGACAGAGAGACAGAGAATAAAAAGATAAATGAGACTGCAACGGTGACGCGATATGCGTTACGTAACCGAACGTGTCGATCAGTTATGAGCGTCGCGAAGGAAAGGAACATGACACAACAGAAATCATCATCGCGATGTTACGCTGTTCATGTAATTAGCCGAAACCGATGCTCGTAAAAGATATCCCAGATTTTCTCAGATATTAAAATCTCCTGATATATCCTGAGATGTTTGCTTTCTTCTTTAACTCACATTAAATGAGTTTCGTAATGGAGGGAGAAGGGAGGCTGATTTATTCCAAGATTCTGATATATTATTTTTGATATTTTCGATTGCGTGTCTTAGCGTTCGCATAATCCTTATTCGCAGCTAGCAACCATGCTGGAAGCTCGCCTGAGTGGGAGAGACCATCGCAAGTGCCGGCGAAGGAGGGAAGAGAGAAAAGAGTTAAGATGGTGGACCGGAATGGGGCGGTCGATTGCTAGCGTGAAGCTCATGTACACACAGAACGGAACGTCAGATAGAAGGTTTACATCGCGAATTTGCGGGACGGAAATTCGAGGGGATTTACGTGTCGACGGTTCATGAAAAATTCAGGTTTCTTATTAGTAGACAAATCTTCTCAAGAGAGACTCGTCTTCTATTCACATATGCATATGGAAAGATCACGTACGCATGTATAATTAAGTGTTGCTTGTCTTTCAGAAAATCCTATATACACAGTTCCAATCGGGCGTTTTAAAATCGTACGATTTCCATTTGAGCTCACAAATGAAAAATGACGAATTTTCACCAAGAACTGAGATATTAGAGTAAGTTCTCAAGCGATTGAAAACAAGTTTCGGCGGTTTCGATGGTTCGGCGAAATATGGTTCGCCTCAAATGGATCGCATTCCTTTTCGTACCATTCTTGAATCAGCGGTTTCAATTTATAAACGGATGTATTTCTCGTTTTGCGTCCCTGAACAGCGGCATGCGCTTCAAGATAGCCGCAGCCTTGCTGCCAGCATAAGTCAACGTCCTCTGGCTTCTCACGAGAGAATGCTCCAGCAAATCTGCGACGAGATCGCTGACGCGATACACCTAGTCAAGCTACAACTAGGGAACATCAGGCTCACCGCAGCAGTTACGAAATTCGTAATTCTTCGCTAGGCTTGTCACTGACACTTCAGAAATAGTCCACTCATAGTCATTATCATGAAAGATTTGTGATCAATATCATATTAATATCAATTTACTTTAATCAGAAGATTTTTCTATAATTAACATCGTCTAGAAAGGTTCTTCCTTGTAGAAAACTCTGATAGAAAAATATAACTGTTAAAATAGATTTATCTGTCTCTAAAATCTTCTTATTAAAAAGAAATATATATATATATATATACATTATTTATAACATTATAAATATTTATAGAAGTATTATTTAACATTCGTACTTATCGTCAAATATTTGAAATTACAGCAATCGAATAAATTTCATTTGTTTTAGAAACATGAAACCTAACGAATGTATGTAATTGATGTACATAATTGATTGTATTGATGCCAGTCATTTTCTAGAAATCATATTCTTGTTATAATTCTTTGTTATAACTCAGTTTTCAACAATTCAGCAATATTTGATGAATTATGATAAATTATCAATAATAATAATTATCAATAATAATTATTATAAAATAATTATTATAAAATATTATATAATAAAATATTATTATATATATTATTATTATATATTATATATATATTATTATTATATATATATTATTATCATATATTAAAATATTATTATATTATAAAATAATTATTATAAAATAATAATTATCAATAATAGCCCTGCGCCATTTAAAATTGAAATCTCAAACAAATCAAAAGAATCTGACACTTATGCGCTTATGTATTCAGATGGTAACCATCAAGCCATTTCAGACACAATATCATTCAATGATACGAGACTATTCGAAAGTCATGGGTATTCTTAAAAATCTTGCGCAATATCTCAACTTTGTAATTACACATTTCAAAGTAAAAAACGTGCACGCGATTGCAAAGATATGCGAACGTGGGATTTTAATAGCAAATAAGTTGTAAATAAAATATGTTGATTGAATGCCTTACGTGCAAAACGAGCAAAACGAAGATTTATAGTTTCTTGCATCTCCGATAAACGCTCTACGATAATAATTTTTGATAAACATTCAACGTTACGTCACGCTTACGATTAGTAAGTATCGCGCCTTTCCACTTTTTTTATGCGCTCGACGATCTCTCATGATATCATCGTGAATTGGGCGCAGATATTAGCCCGGAAAATTCACGTGGTGATTTTCAAAGTAGGATGTTATGTCAAGCGCCGTTATCTGATGCGATATCATCGTTATCATCGTCATTATCATTATGAACAATTGCTCAGCCGCTACTGATTATCGTTCGATTTCTTCCGCGGCGCATCATCTCGCTAGAGGAACTCGACTCGCGGCCGTTGTCCCCGATTGGTGGGGCATGGGATTATAGGCAGATAGATATGTGACTCGAGGGAAAAAGGAAAACAGCCGACCAGATGGAACCCGGGCGCACTCGTGCAAAACACGAGCCGCAACAAAAGAATAAAGAAGATCGGACGCGCACCTGTTGCCGCAATATGGCTAAGCGGCAGATTTCTGAAAATGAAGGAAAATAAAAACAGCGACGTTATGCTGACGCCAGAAGAACAGAAATGTCTTGTGGCAAAAGTGTCTCGTGAATACGTCTTCAATGTCAAGCGTTTAACATATTGCTTTATTTCGGAATTGTAAACTGTTCATTGCTTGTTTTAACATTGCTTCTCTAATCTCATGTTGTTTTGTTTAGAATCCGAAGACTGATCTCGGTTAAATCGCGAGGAGCATGAAGGATGTCTCAATCGTGAAAAGGAAGAATATCGCAACCATTCGTAAATTTTTTACGCAAGATCAATTCACGCGTAGAGTAACACGTAAATACAATCTCCAATTTTTCGAAGTAAGTCTCACGCGGCGTGAAACGGATGAATCGGACTGAAACGGATGAATTGGATGATGAAACGGATTAAATCAAATCAAAATCTATGAGCTCTGTATGGAAAGCACGCAATATGCAATATGCAAATACAAATGATTCAAAAGAAGTCGTTCTTGAAATCGCCAATCTGGCGATGTCATCCCGTGGATAAGAACGCGATAAGAAATGGACTTTATTGAGGTATCGGAACGAACGTAATAGAAAACAGCGGACAGGAAGGAAGAAGAGAAATAAAAAAGAAGAAAAAAGAGAGCGAACGGCGCCAGGCGCATAACCTGGTGATCACGCTGGCACAAGGCTGGAAGTAATGGACGACCTTTCGAGGGCGCGATGCTCCGCCCCCGCCGGATAATTCGAGAAACAATGGCAGCCAACGACACGCACCGGCATGAACGCGCAAGCGTCTCGCGAGAGCACCGGCTTCCGCGAGAACGGTAGTTTGCGCAAAACGGCTTTGCGAAACCGTGAATTTGCAATGTCGCATTGCGCGATATGTCTATTTTCAATCTTGCCAACAAAATGAAACCTTTGTAGATTTAATTGTATACAAACACGAGCGATGTCAATCTTTTAGAATTCTATGTGCAATTCTATGTATCAATAAAGGATTTTCTAACGATACGTAACATCATAAATGTTTCACGTATATATCCTAAAATCTTTTCTCCTTTATTCTCCTGCTTTAAGTTTAATTGTTGACTCAATGTCAGGGAATTTGTCAGCTCTAAGGAAGAAGAGAATCTCTCGATCTTTGAATTCTCTGCCTGCAAACTGCAACTACAGAAAATCTTAAAGGAACAGAATTGTTTTTTTGTTAACAAATTAGACGAAAAAATTATGTAAATTACACCATGTATAACAAATGAAATTTATTGAACAAAATTTCTTTTAAAAAATATAAAAGAAAAATAGATTTTGTAATTACAAAATATACATTTATTAATGATTACCAAACTAATGTATTCCTTCAAAGATAAGAACTATTAATATCTTACAGAATTTTTTTAAAGTAAGAAAGAGTTTCAGCTAAAGACAATTATACATAAAACTTTATATTACGACTTTATATTACAATAATTACGCGTATAACTTTATTACTTATCTTTGTAAAACCATCTGCATAATTTGCAATTATTTCTTCTTTATTTAAAAATAACGTGTTCCTACATTATTTTTCAATCGGAGAATTATGAATATCTAAATTCGATAAAAGAAATTAATAATCGAAATTAATAATCGAAAAAAAATACAATGACTTTTGACATTTTGTTTATAGCGACATGCTAATGAGCCTGAAAATTAAATCTTGTTTGGAGCAAGTTACTAAATTCTAAAGAAAATAATACGTAGCTACCTGCATCAATAATGCGAGGCTATGCGAATGAACTAAACTGAAATCGTTGAGGATTGCACCTTAACACCGTAAAGAATTTCAATGCTTTCGTCACGAATGCGATAAGCAATAATAATCGCGATTTGCTCGATCCAGTTTTTGCATCACGCGTCAATAACGAGACCAAAGTGCAATTTAAAGAAGAAACTTGCTAATCATGATGTTTAATCGATGTAAACGCATCGCTCATGCAAACGTTTCTTGATCTTTTATAAAATAAAACTAACATAAAATCGACGATTCTATCATTTCTATCTTGTTCTTATATTTTGTTTTTCTATAGATTGTATAATCAGCTATAATATAAATAACAATGCAAAAATTCACTGAAATATAGACAACTGATTCAACTGAAACAGTTGGAGAAATAAAATTGTCGCTATCGTTTTAATACAATTTAATTTAGCTAAATATGATGAAATAGCGGACAATACCGGAATATATTCAAAAACTTTTGTGCGTATTTCTTTCCAGAATCTTGCCTATGTCATATAGTCTTTCCTATAATTCTTACATAATTTTATATGCTTTTATATATATTCCTAAGAATAAACATATATTAGAATAATTTATTCTACATAGCAATAATTTCATTTAATGAGATAGAGATAAATAAACGAGTCACGATTATTAATAAGGTTTCAAGCTTTCTAATTAAATAGATTATGATATCATCGATAGAATTATCATTGCAATTATCATGAATGACAACAGCATTTAAAAATCCAGATACATATACGTATATATATATATATCTCGAAAAATAAAGATCCTTCGTTCTTGAATGAAAATCGCAACGTGAACTATATGAAATTACAATGATACATCTTTGCGCAAATTTAAACTTTTGTATCTTTTAATACATTCGCTTCAGTCGTACTTTCTCCATTCAATTTCACCCCTCTTTGCCTCCCCAAAGCTTTCGAGACGCATAATTATATATTTCTTTGTTTCGCAGGAAATGCAAGAAAGCGCGTCTAAAACGAACATATCTTTTCACTTCGAACGTTATCTATTGTTTTATCAACCCATGCGTAATCTGCGTCGGTCGGGCAAATCATCGCAAATTCTGTTCGCAGGGAAATCATAAACAGGCTTAAGTCCCAAGATCTAATCTTGGGAGGATTTTCGATTGTCATAGCGTCATTGTGGCAGAAATGACATAGCGAGAAGAGGTGAATCCCCGAGTTGAGAATCAATTCATCCGTAGCGAACTACTTCCGCCTTGCGCCTCGAGCGATCTCTTTCTCCCTCGCGTCGTCTGTTCTTTACACTTTATGTTACCTTATTTTGCACCACATCGATGAGCACGTAGACGAGCAGTGTAATCTCTTCCTCGTCAGAACCAAGCGCGTTTCCCTGGAGGCCGGCCGTCGCCACGTATAAAGCGACCACGTAGTTCGACGAACCGCCACTTCCTCCTCCTCCTCCTCCTCCTGCTCCTCCACTACCAGTTCCTGTCGTCCTAATTCCCGTCATCGTTCCCGTGGGAGCCGTACCTGGCTCCAAAACAGCTCGTCGATCTTTCTGCTTTTCCTCTTTCTTTCTTTTCTTCTTCTTCTTCTTGTTCTTCTTGTTCTTCTTCTTCTTCTTCTTCTTCTTCTTCTTCTTCTTCCGCTACTGTTTTAGTTACCTGCACCTTGCGCGCGATCTTTCGACGCCGGAGCGTCAAAAACGACCGGATGCTTACTCCGTTCCAATTATTCACCGAACGATCGGTCACTGAAGTATTCACTGATCATTCGTCACGCGCACAGCATATTTCTTTGCAACGGCGAGACGCGGCGGATTGAGGTTATGGATCGACAGCGGCAGCGGCGACGGCGATCCGACCGACGACACACCTGGAGTAACCGAAAACCGGAGTCCGTAGACAGGATCGATCCCCGATATCTCGAGACTATCTTGTTCTCTCCGTCCCTCTCGTTCTCGTTCCCTCTCACTTCCCTGTCGGTCGCTCACTCGGACGGAGCGCCGTCGAAAGTCGCAAGGTTCCGTACAGCACTGACCGTACGTCCCCCTGGCCGAGTGTAACGAGGCGAACACGTCGTCGTCGTTGCCTCACCTGGCGACTGCGCGTCGACACCGGCCCCTCTCTCGTTGGCTGGAGCCCTTGCTCGCTTGGCGTCTTTACGGTAAGAGAGGGGAGAGGAGAAAGAAAATATTTATTGCGCGCTGCGGGAAGGTTCCTGTTCAGCAAAAAGCAAAAAGGAATTAATATTCAGTAGAATTTCAATCCGCATTAATGACGAGTTAAACCGGTGAACGTGAGGATATTAGATATACAGGTGTTAACCAGAAAAAGAATAGAAACAGAGAAAGGAGAAAAGAAAGAGAAGAAAGGAAAGATAGGAAATACTTGTTGCGTGTTACTGTGATTGAGCAAATAATAGAAATGAATTGATATCTAGCGCAAAAGTTCGCATGATTCTGGTAATAACCAGTTAAATATAGACACAAGTATCAAGTATCTAGAAATTAAATGGAAAAAAGAAAAAGAAGAAAAAGAAAGTAAAAGAAGGAAGTACTGCTGCGCAGTGCGTGTGAAGATCTTCGAGTGGCAAAAATTAATATTAACAAACAAATTAAGATTAACAAGAAATTGATATTTAATAGATAAAGAAACATTTAGAAATTGTATTTATATCATGAATTAAAAAGAGAAAGAAACGAGAAGCAATAGCGGGAACGATTGAAATTTATATCGATATACCGTATCAGTACATATTCAGATGTTCAAAAAATTATGTCATATGTCATAAAATTACGTCAATTACATCGTATAAAAAATATCGTCTGAAAAAATGTGAATGAAATCGCCACGGGAAAGCTACATGGATGAAGAACGCAAGGAAAGAAGACAACGTCTATCTTACCTGTTTACCTGCCGAACGAATAGAGAAGGCGAACCATGGACAAAGACCGATGTAAATGATAGAAAGAACGAGAGAGAAAGATAGAAATTGTGGAAAGAGACTAGCATGAAATAGTCGAGTAGTCGAGATTCAGGCGTGGAAAACTTTAGGATCCAAAGAACATGATAGAAGCAAGTACGTTCGTGCAAGTGCAAGTCGTTTTGTTTTAGATTAATCGATGCGGTTTTGTTGTTCGTTCATCGAACGTGCGTGCGACGAAAATCTCGATGGGGTCAGATTAGAACGGTTCGAGTAATGAAGGGAAAGGCAGGTCAAAGCGGCTGCGCCAGGTGCGCAGACGCACCACCATTCGCGCGTCACTCGCCCCCGCTCATGCTGTGCGGCCATGTCCACCTGAAGTGAGCTGCGTTCACTATGGACATTCATGGCGGATTCATGAGGCACACACATGGAATAGAGCGCGCACCATTGGCGACAACTCACCTTTGGGTCCATCATTGCGGTTTCCGGAGCCGTCATGATGTACGATCGACCATTGCTTTCCACCGCCGTCGGTATACCATCGTGCCGTTATCCGGAATTCCGCGCGATGCGTCTCACGCGATTGAGAAACATGCGAGTCGAAGCTCGAACCATGCTTGAAAATGGCGCGCGCGTATGCGATCGCTCGAAGCAATCGCGAGTATACACTATATATATCGACGAATCCTCGATGATATCCAGTTTCCTTCATGTAAGCACGATCACATCCTTGTTGACGGATAAAACGGACGATCTGTGTTTATTTTTATCAACTCTGTTTCCTCAAATCTATTCTGAAGGAGGAAAAGAAAGAAAGAAGACGCGTGTCCTTACCTACTCAAAAAAAATGATGATTAGATAGATAAAATGGTGCACGAGATATTTTGTATGACGGAAAAGATTATCATGCCTGTCTCTATCTCAACGTCACGTATCAAGATGTTATTGAGTATATGAGATTCGAAATGATGCAAAAGCAAATCAGAAAGATAAAAAATGCAGAACATAAACATTTAAAAATCTTTTTTCCAGGATTTGAAATTTCTTGATCTATTATGTGCATATGTATGACGTATTATTCCTAGTTGAATCTAGCAAATGAAATTCCAATATTCACTTGTAAATTTGATTTGCTACGTTACGTTAAACAGAGCCTCGAGAATCTCGCAATTCTCCTTTTCATCAATCTTCCGCATGTTTTACATTTTTGTCTTCCCTTTTTTTCTTTTTTTTTCATATGATAATTTACATTTTGCATATTAAGTATGATCAATATAATTATTTCAAATTATTTCTCCAACAGGCTTAGTGTTATTTCGTAACGAATCCATGTAATTACGCGGCTATCTCATCGAATTGATGCGCCTCCCTGCGCATATGGAGTGTCTCAGAAACTCTGATCTTAATTTTGATAATAAATTCTTTTCGATGGTGATTATGTATCTGGAATAAAATCGGATTGTTTTCGGAAATTGATCGATATTTTTCTCTAAAGTGCTAAAAAGAAATCGACGAAGGAATACTGCTATACTGTAGATGTCATTATTTTGTAATTATGAGAGAAAGTACGGAAAATATTGAAGAAAGTAGAGCAAAGAATTCGTGGTTATGCATAAATTGCCTGTGTCCGGTTTTCCATGCGGATTTTTGCAATCACCGGTCTCACTAGATCGCCATTAATAATTGTTCCATGTATGATGTTTGGCAATGCTTCTTGCAGCAGTGAAACGAAACAACGAGTATTTCATCAGTAATACCGCAACATCTGATTCTGGTAAATCGCGTCACTATGATATTTGCCATTCTCTACTCATCTCAACTCATCTTCAAATATTATATATAATTTCTCAACTCATCTTCAAATATAAAACTTTATGATAACTACTTCATAAATTCACGTTCTTTCGTTGCCAACAGCATGATTGAATTGGATTTTACATATTCATGCATATTTAACATATGCCTTGCTATATCGTGCGTTCGTATAAAATATATCTTCTTCGTGCATCGTAGCATGAATAGTTATATTTGAAGCAACTGCGTAAAGTACATCTTAGATTAATCGAGAAGAATTTTTAGATTCCTCTCGGATTATTCTCAATTACGTTTACACGTTTACGAATACACGTTTCCATTCATTCATCTATCCATTAAAAGGAACTTGTGTGCTTAAACGTAACACTTCACGAAGAGCACGCGATGCACTTGAATATAAAAGAATAGAAACAGTAAAGAAACAATAGGTCGAAAGGACTTTCTATCTCGTTATCTCTGTTATTAGAAAGGAAGCACATGGTCGAAGAAGATATATTTACTGATAAAGCAAGAGAGAGAGAGAGAGAGAGAGAAAGAGAAAGAAAGAGAAAGACAAAACGAATGGACAGTTATCGAATCGTCGCACTCAACAAAAATATCCGAAGGAGTGAGGTATTTAATCCCTAGGCTGAGATTTCAACGGTGTCGCGCGATGTCCATGCGGGATTGGTCGACCACCTGTTGCCCGCCGGCTGCAATTGGTCGAGATCAGCAGCGCGTAACGGCCGCCAAGGGAAGGCAAGCGCATCGTCGTCGGACGCGCGGATTCACGATGGACCACAAATATCGTCGGAAAGGCATTCTCGCGCGAAATGTATTGGTCTTTCAAGAAACAAATGGATATTTTCAATTGAAAATTAAAAAAACAATCGGAGAGCTTTGTTTGATTCGATTATTCGTTAATTAATTCGATAAAAGTCATAATTAACTTCAAATATTATCAGTTTCAAATTCGGTAAATTATTATTTGATGTCATTTGTCCGAAAAAGAGGAGAAAGAAAAATTCCGGAATTAATAAAGCTTAATTCTTAAGATTTTTTGTAAATTTATGTATTTAAGAGGTCTACGAATAGAGACCTCTATATAAAGATGCTTAAACGCGTTAAAATCTCAGAAAGCAAAGTTTGGATTCCAGTATCGTCGAGAAGAGCTGATTTATCATCATTTTTACTATTTTTACTAAAGTCCATCTTCATTACATTTTTTATTATTGATGCCCTTTTTTTATAGCTATCACGAGTTGATGACATGCAGTCAATTTATGAAACTATAAAATAGAACTTCCATCACATATTAGTATTGTATAATATAATATTATGATGTTAACTAATTTTAATAATAAAATATTCGTATTTATAAAAATCTTAATTTCTTAGTTAGGTTTTCAAATTAATCAATCTTGATCAGTGATTTCTTTTATACATAATATTTATATTTTTATACGTTACATACGCATCGAGATTAAAATTAAAATTTAAAATAAGATTTAGTGCAGTCCAATTGCGCGTAACGATTTCATTTGCATCCTTCCTTCAAAAAGCAAAGTTCAGAATCATCCATAAGAAATCATTAAGATGATCCGAATATCCATTTTATTTATACAAAAAATATTTAAATCGTTCGGTATTCGTTATCAAATTAAATTAATCGATGAAAGTACGAGTGCAATCAACGATTACATCCCAAAATATTAAAGGAATTCTTTGCAATTGCCATAAATAAGACCGAACTACTTTGCATTCGTACGTTTGGTAAGAGGATGGAGAGCGGATTCACCGTTGCACGGAACTTTCTCTCAATCGGTCATATATGTTCATACACGTGGCTCTTGCGTCTGGCTACGTAACTTTCGAAACACAGGCGACAGGTTTCCTTGGAGATAGTATATTCTTTCAAATTGCATGAAATTAAGTTCTGCATTAATTGCACATTCGGTGCAATTTCGGACACTCGATCTACGCGATAATAGTAATCGTAATAGTATTTTAAGTGATTTGCGTTATCTAAAAATTATATGCAAGTATCGCATGAGAAAGAACGATCGACATCTTTACCTTTGAATTCCATCTATCTTTGAATTCTGGAAATCTTCCAATAATCTTTCAATAATCATCATTTGAATCATCATTCTTGCCATATAAGAAGAAATTAATAAGCATTAAAGAAAAATTATGTAATTATCTAATTTCATAGAATAAAATTGAATTCGACTAAAGTATCCTACGAATAGTCTCGAAGAATAAAAAGACAACGCCGAATTATAAGCATTCCTATGTGAAGGTTCTTCCTTCGCTAAGAGCTCGCAGATAATCGCTGAAAGATATTTAAGCACCTATAAGCGATTACTACAATGAAGAAGAGTAATGAAAAATGAGGGAATTAAATGAAATTAAATAAAAAATGTGATACAAATATATCATAATATGTAAGCCGTTGACACGCACACCGAGCTGCTTCGTAAAAGCGTGTATGCAAAACGTAATTTCATAGATATCAAGCGCGCTCGAGCAATCAAGAGCAGCAGCAACAACAGCAGCAGCAGCAGCAAACAGTGCGAAAACTGTGAGGAAGCGGCTCTCTCGTCAAAGACGGAAGGGAGAAGAGTCCCGGCGCAGTTAGGAGAGAGCAAGCGAGCAAACACATTGTGGTCGCTGACCCGCCCGGAACGTTGACTCCATGTAGCCAGTATCCCCCCACCGCCCCTTCATATTTTCCTCCGTTCCCCGTTTACACCCGGTCTTGCTGTACAACGTACCTTCGATTACGGAGTTACCTTACCTTACCTTACCTCAACTCGTCTCTCATCGCTCCCGTGCCCATGATCGCGTATCTTTTCCACGCGATATATTCCCTAGGCGATCCCATCATCTTTTCCCTTTTACATCTTTTTGTTTTTTCACGAATTTTCTGATGAGTATCTTGGCTTTATATCTTAGTTCCTTATTTCAAAGAACACATCAACTTTCTGTTGACGCTGTTCGTCCTCTGTATCTGTTTTGAGTTTGTTATTTCGTATTATATAATAATATAGAAGAAACATAATATAGATTGTTTCTCCTATAATAATATAGAAAAAACAAATAATTGCCAATACACAGGCAGTATGATAATATTCACAAAATTTTTGATATGGTCTATATTCTTTTCGCAAAATCAATAAACAAAATGGATTTGAAAGAAATATTCGATGGTGCAGATCCGCAGATTTTCGTATCCGTAGCTTTACTAAGATATAAGTACCGTTAATATCGTTATCGTTCTTACATCCTCGAGTCCAGGATTCGAGTCCTACTTAATAACGGTATACATATATTCCACAAATCGAGAGTTTGCTCCCCGCCTTTAGCTCCGTGGATAGTTTTTAACGATAGGAATCCTCTAGATTTCATGATTATTTTATAATAATCGCTAATCATTATTAATGGCTGGCAAACCGATGCTATTTTTTGTCGTCGATACCGAGAACGCTGACTTCTTCCGCTGTATTTCTAAGTTAAGAAAATCGATTCAAGAAATCGGTGAAAGGCGGTGTAATACTGTTACTATGTACTGTTACTTGAACGTATAAAAAAAATCATGGAATAAAAAATGTTATGTATATAATCTATAATAAAATATATTCTATTATAACACATTTATTATTTCAAAAAGATGAATATTTTCATGTATTTTATTATATCCACTTTTTATTACATTTATCATATCTATGTGTGCCGCACCACACACACAGATACACGTGCGCGCGCGTGCATGCATATATATATATATATATATATATATATATATATATATATAAAATACATGTTATATATGAATATTTTATAATATATAATATAATATATGTATATATATATAATACTTATATAATAAACTTATATAATAAAATATATGTTCCGTAATTCTCTTCTGGAAAATGCGTATGAAATATTTTGGCAATTATTTTGTATTTATATAAAAAAGTAGTCTTTATTTTCTCCGCAACATTGTCGAACGCTATCACATAAGTCGGTAATCCAGCTGTTTGGGTATAACGTTCAAGCCAGATTAATGGACTTTTAAAAAATTCATTCGCTTCGTTCACGTAAAATTTATGGTCAAAATTAGGTTCACAAGTCAAAAATTTTATCGATGCATTTACATGCAAATGACTATATAGTGGAGTAGCATGGCACGGAGTTAGAATTAATGTTTTCGTTGATGAAACATTTGCGTGAGAGATTTCATCTCGCAGATAATTCATCACATCTAACGTGCCATGTTGATGAATTAAAGAAAAATATATTCCAGGCAAGAAATTGGTCAACATCAGCAATGCCGCGAAAATCCAATATCTATGGGATGACATCCTGACATTTAAGCGATAACAACGAGAACCTATATATATACAAAGTGGCAAGAGGGGTAATATGAATCGAAATTCTTTATGAGGAATAATCGAATATATAATTAAAACAATAACGATTATTTTAAACATAGCTATTTCTTGATGATAAATATTGGAATGATGAAATATTCGCCACACACTCATCATAAATGGAATGCTATATAGCCCAAGAATTACAGGTAAACCGATAATAACATACCATATCATGTTTTGTGTGCCATATGTGCTTGCAACACCTTCTAACACATTGACAAGAAAGAATTTCAATGGAGTTATCACAAATTTTCCATAACAATAACTATCTATCAATACAGAAATCAAGAAACATGACAGGCATATCATAGCATATCTAATGAGAAATTGTCTTTTATCTTTGGTAGTGACTGAAAGGATATGAGAAAGACAAAGAGGAAACCAAATAATTGTAGCAGTAGGTCTTGCCATACATAAGAAACTTACGATCCACATATATTTCATACTTTCAAAGACACTGTTTTTCATCCATGGAAACATTGAGAATGCAATAATGCTGCAGGCAGTCTCTACAGAATTTATTAATGTTCTTGTAGCACAATAGTACCAATACCAATTTGTGCATAGAATTGTAAGTGCCCATTTACAGCCTATCCACTTATAAAATCTATAATCTGAATAACCAACAAGAATAGCTTGGAAAACTCGAGGTAATGTCACTAAGAGAACTGTAAAGTCTAAAGAGAATGCAGCAAGTATACGATAAAGAATTGATATAAGAAATGGATACGAATAGCTACGAATCATCTTTCTCCATTCCCATGTAAGATATCCATAATCAAATGTCAAATGATGAGCCACTTCCAGTGATTGCCAATATTCGTCTGGCACATGAGCAGTTTGTACTATGAATACAGAGATCAATCGCCATAATATCAGAAGACACAACAATTTAAATTCTCCTGAAAGATGCATCCTGAGCTGACAATTCTATATCCTTTATAATGAAAGCATACAATTTCCAATTTTCATTTTGTGAAATGCCTTTGAAAGATCCACTTTTATGACCTAACAAACAAAAAAATTGTATGTACTTGGATAACTCAATTCTTAAATATTTACCATTTAAAAGAATTCATTACCGAGTAATACTTATGTAGATCGATAATATCAATTCATAAGAATTGAAGAATACATATAAATACATTAAGGATATATCTTTCTTATTATTTTTTTTAGTAATTCTCATAATATAATCTACTGGTTCAGAAGGTTACGTTTTTGATAGTAGGTTAGTTTAGTCATAACATTGAGAATTATATACTGCAGAATTAAAACTGAAATCTTCGATTGCATTGATAGTAGATGTCTTTCGAAACAAAAATGGAATCTTTGATTGTATTAACAGTAGATACGTTTCGAGTCAAAAATGGAATCTTCGATTGCATCAACAATAATTTTGAACATTAAACATTAAATATTTGTTTTCCAACCAATATCAAATACCATTAGTTAAGAAATCCAAAATTAGATTTTTGTTTCATCAATATAACTCCTATTTATATTTTTTAATTTTTTAATTCCTGTTATCTATTTCTTAACTTTATACATTTAACATTATATATTTTATTACTCCTCAAAGAATCAAAATATCATCAACTGTTAATATTACATTATCAAATAAAATTTTGAATCATATTACATGAATATCTAGATATAACATCCAACTAAAAAATCCCTATTATTAATCCCTATTATAGTAATTACTGAAAACGGACATAGATGTCTCATACATATAGATGCCTTATTTCTTATGTGAATAATGCTCTTAAGGCAGTGCAGAATATTATTTTCATTCATTCAAAAGACTCCACACATTTTTCAGTCGAAGTAGTTGAATATTCATCGCCGTTATACTGTTACACTCGATCGATTAGGCGATTTATACACCTCACGATATCCCCTGCATTCGCGGCAAAAGTCGATATTACGTTGCTGACAAATCGCGGAGGTCGATAGCAGATCTGCTGGTTTTCCGCGAGAAATTGAACTTCGATATCTGACGAAATAATTCATCAGGAGCATACGAGGTGAGATATATTGGCGCGCGTGTTCGCGGGTAAATTCGTCGTGAGCGTTGTGCGTATTTAGCAAGCGATAAACATATTCGTTGTGAATTATCGCAATACACGTGTCTTTTTGTATAATTATATCTTAAATTATACAATGTGTCTTTTTGTATAATTATATCTTAAATTATATGATGAACTGACTATTTTGTGACGAAATATTTGTGTAAATATTTGTGTAAACATTTGCAAGACAAGATGTGATTTGCAACGAATTATTTGTGCAGATGCGCATTACAGGAAAATAAATAATGCATGTTCATAACAATATGTATATTTAATTATCTTTAAACAGACAAAGTTATGGAGAATAAACAATCAGCGGTATCGAACAGCTCAATGAAATTGGGTAATACATCGGAGGATGGAAGGAATGATATACAAATGGTATTAGCGAAAATGATGGAAGAAAAGCATACATACACATATAAAAAACTAGTAGTGCCTCCATCCATGAGGAGCATTTACTGGAAATTTTTTGGGTTTCCAGCGACTGAGGATGGTGATATTCTTACCAAAGTTAAAATTGTGTGTATATTGTGTAAAACACAAATTGCTTATAACCGTAACACGAGCAATCTCCGTATGCATCTGCAAAATAAACATGCTCAAGAATTGTTGGAATTAGAGTCATCGAATCCACCATGCAGGCAAATTGTGTCACAGGATAATAAAGAACGTAAAGCTCAGAAGAGATCATTGAAAGCAGGCTTAAGTCCTGCAAAATATATTTATACCACCAATGCGGATGGTACTGTTCAGATAGATGGTGACATACAATTCGTTACAGATCCTAACATCATGTTGTCAAACATAGAGGATGATATCACTATCGGTCAACCATTAAGAGTCATGATTAAGGGTGGATCCAATATCAATAATAATAATCAGAATGTAGCTTTCCTTATGTCAGATGATAATACAACAAATCAGTCTGAGATGGATAAAACTTTATCAGATGCTGTTGCCGAGTTTATTGTAATGGATCTGCAATTACCAGAGATAGTGGAGGGTCGTGGATTTCAAAGACTTGTAGCTACTTTGCGTTCACCTTGTGAGATCCCCAGTAAGAACAAGTTAGAGGATGAGATAATACCAAAAATATATGATACTTTTCGGGAATCAGTGGCAGGATCGCTAGCATGCATTACATCTGAAATAGCATTGACATTTGAAGAATGGAAATCAAATGATAATGAAAGTTTCGTTACTATATCGGTTTATTATCTGAATGTTGAAGAAGAAGCTGAATTAGAATGCAAAATTTTGAGTACAATTCATACGCCATCAGATTGGGAGGAAACTCACTGGAACAATATGATAGATACTTTAGTGCTCGAGTGGGATATTAAAGTCGAGAAAATAACAGCAGCAGTTGTCAGCAGTTCAAGACCAGAATTAATTATAGCATTGACTAATCGTGGCTTAATTCTTGTGCCCTGTTTGCTTCACACTTTACAAACGTGTGCACAAGCTTGTTTCGACAATCCTGATGTAGCTCATATATTATCTAAATGTAGAGCGGTGATCGGAACTATTATAAGTCATCCACAAACATATGCGACATTAGCTTTACAAGAACAGTTATCAACGGTATGTTATCTTATAATATAAATTAATAGCTATTAATAAATGATCCTTTAATATATGAATTTAATATGTATGACAAAAATTTTTTTTATTATATATTATGTATATATGAAAAAATAATTATAAAATGATATATCATTTTTATTATAGCTGAAAGAAAATGGTATGCTATTAGATTATCCTGGTGTATGGATTTCAACGCATAATATGTTGGAACAGTTAGTTTTACGTCGTAATATTATCACAACTATATTACAACAAATGGAAGGAATAGATCAAGAAATGGTTGATATTACCAATGAACAGTGGAAAATTATGGAGGATCTTGTGGCTGTTCTTGAACCATTTAAAGTTACTACTATGACACTCAGCGAAGAAAAAATACCTCAAATATCGTTATTGAAACCATTACTTTGGCAACTTGTCTCTTCACATCTTAAAGTACAAGAATCGGACAGTGAGACTGCTAAATCATTTAAGGAATCTTTATCGGATATGTTATGCGAGCGATATGCAGATGGCAACGTCACATTACTTTTACAAATTGCAACTACTTTGGATCCGAGGTTTAGTGAAAAAATTTTTTAAAACTCATTATTACTATCATATTTGCATATATCGATTACGTATATTGATTTGTTCCATTGTACAGATTTAAAGCAATGCCATATGTCACAGAAGAAGATAAAAACATAGTAAGTGTTCCTATAAAAGAAATGCTGACGAAATTAATTTCAGAAGAATGTGGCAATGTTACCATAAAAAACGAAGATGAAATACCAAGTAAAAAAAGTAGATTATCAGGTAATTAAATAATAGTTGATATAATTACAATATTATTCTTTATAAGAAATGAATAAATAAATGCATTGCAGGTATGGAACTTTTACTAGGTGGATTATGCGCCACCAAAAACGGAATGCCTGCAGAAGAGAAAGCAGATCTGGAGCTTATACAATATCAATCGGAAGCTACAGCATCTTTGGATAGTTGTCCTTTGCAATGGTGGCTTAAAACATCTGCAAAATGTCCAAATTTGACGAAGTTGGCAAATAAATACCATTGCGTGCCTGCATGTTGTGCACCGCCAACACGAATTCCACCGGATATGCAAATTCAATATGATACAAAGCGAGCAGCTTTGCCACCTCATTTAATTGACAAATTGCTCTTCTTGCATGGCAATCACACAGTTTAAATAAGCATTTATAAATGCCTATTTAAATTATGACTTTTAAATTGCGTTGATATTATTAAAAAGATGTTTTTTTTATGTATATAAAATATTTTTATAAAAAAATGCTTCGATTTCTTGCAAGATTAAGAATTGTAAAGCGAAAGCAACGTGATATAAACATAGTTCGTATATAAGTGTATATAATATAACTATATTATTATAAAGTGCCTGCCGAAATGCAGAAAATGTGACATTTGTTTTCATTCGTATCGAACGCGTTATTTCTTAAGATTTAACATAATTTAATCACATAATACTATATAAATGCTATTATATATATATATATATATATATATATATATATATATATAATATATATATTAGGCAATATATATATTAAGTATATTTATAAAGATAAATACATAGCGTGATTTAATTATAAATGCAAAATTCACATAATAATAGATGAATATAGCAAAATAAGTCATCTTGATATACAAAAAACCAAACTAGAATATTTCAAGATATTTATTATTTTATAAAAATCTTTATAAATATCAAAAAGAAATTAGGCACAGAATGCATTCATCTCGATACTTGTTGCAATGATGCCATGTTTCTTATATATACTTTGGTTTATGAAAATTTGCCGAATTATTTATATATAATGATGCATGTAATAACAAACATTGGAACTGTGTTTTGTTGAAACATACAAAATATTGAAATACTGTATTCTAAAGTTTCATAATAAAAATGTGATTGTTTTATTTAGTAAATTTAATGTATTTTAATATTTTGGTATTATCAATGAAAATGTTAAAGCAAATAAAAAATTTTTTATTCAACTAGGAAACTTCTCAAAAGTTAATAAGAGACTATCTAACTATTATTATATTAATTGTAGATTCTGTGATATATAATGAATTTTAAATACTAATGTGGATTTCTTTTTATGACATATATCTATATAAAGATAAACATCTTTAAAATATTCTATTCTGGTTTTTTTATTAATAGAGTCTACATAATTAATTTACATGTTTATATTATAGATATAATATCAAACATCATAAGATTCTCATACATAACTCAAAATTTTTCTTAAATATTTTTTATCTCTCAATCACATAAGGATAGTACAAAAAATTGTTCAATAGAAATTTTTTACTTTATATATGATATATTTTACCTTATAACCATTTGTATAAAATATTTACATACAGGTTCATATTTAAAAGTGATATATTTGAACAAATATATTTGAAACATTCTGTATCAAATATTGCTTCGTTTATAATGTAATCATATCAATTTATAAAAATATAAAGATATTGTAAATAGTTCAAAACATCAATTTGAAATATAAATGGATATATCCTTATATTTTCTGTAGTGCATAATTATAATGATCTTTTATACATTATTAAATTTTATTTACATGTATCATGAGATGCTCAATTGCTTTTGGACCCATGCAGAGCCCTTGTAAAATCTTGGATCACCTATCCTTAAAGAGGCTCTTTTATAGAAATAATAATATAGTACTGCAACTTAATAAAACTTTAAATTGCGATATGCTTATAAAACAAGAACATTTTTTCAAATCTTTAAGTCCATACCTGTTCTATGTATAGAATAAAGAGCATGAAATCCCTTTGTCCAATAATGTTTTAAAGGTGCTGACCAATGTATAGTAATATGCCATGTATGTAAACTGATGGATAATACCATATATATAATACATAATATTAATGTCATACGGAATCTTGTATATAGCAGTTGTATTAATCCTGCCTAAAATATAATTTTAGGCTATTTATATATTTCTATTAAATATATTTTCTGTATAGAAAAGGATATAAGACTAAAAAATCAAAACAATAAAGAGATGTATAATATATCTTCGCACCTGGAAAATGTAAGTAGAAAAGAAGTTTATCAAAAGAAGTGTGAGAGCCACAATAAGACAAAAATCTTGAACCCTGAAGAGATCAAAGATCCAATAAACAATATTCTACAAAATATAAAAATATAATGAAAATTTTTACATACACGTAGAGCACCAACAGGTCTGTCGGATGTTGCCTAGCAAAGCTCGCAAACGAATTTATACAGATATCAAAGAGTAATAGAGTATATTGTACAATGACTATCACCGTATATTGTTTTGTATTTAAGGAATTCATTTAGAAAGGATAATACGAAATAGACAAATTAAATAGATGTTTTTGTTATGCACAAATCTTATATATGTTTAAAGCTTTGTGTTCACAATGTAAGAAATCCGAATTCTCGATTCAGGTTCTTAAAATATTGCATTTTGATTCTAGATAGCGTCATAATTGAATATGTGAAGTTAGCTATTGGGTGCATTCAGTAGCGCAATCACTTACTGAAAGTAAGTGAATAAGTAGCAATTAAATATAAATTGCTTGGATCGGATAATAAAAACTAATGTTCGTCTGCTACTTGGTGTGATGCATTACTGAATACGTCCAATGCTAATTTATGCCAACATTAAAGTACTAAATTCTAATCTTTTAATATAATACATATATATATATATATATTATATATTCTATAAGTGTATAAATAAATACGTAATCTTAATTATTCCTTTCTGTCATTTTCGATTTATAGTAATATTTTTTATTTACAAAAATTTAATGATTTATTTACGTACGTTAAAGTCTAGTAACTTTTCTGAGATTGAGAATTATAGCACGGACACATGCTTTAGAAGCGCGGTCACGTGTGAGGTACAATTTGTTAATTTCAAAATGTAAATGTGTTATATAAAAATATTTTGATAAAATTATATTATAATTATGATTAAAATGTAATATAAACGTAATGAAAAGCATCATGAATCACATCAATGAAAAATATCAAATATTTGATGAGAATATTATGTTCAAAGAAAAAGTTTTGTATCTTGTAATATATGTAATATAATGGGTAATAATTTGCACTAATAACTAAACAAAATATTATTACAATTTTAAATCAAATATGTTCAAAGACAATAATATTTGTTAGTATAAATGTACATTAATGTAAATTAACAATAGTGTTCAGAATCAAAACATTATCTACTATGTCATTATATAACAAAATATCTGTTTTAATCAATATTTATCTAAAATCCTTTTATGAAATTTCGAGATATTTTGTTAAATAAATATCATTGATATCTAAAGTATTTTTTAATTTCAAATACTAAGTTTCAGCAATTAAAATGTTTCGCAATTGTAATATACATTAGTAATTCTATCAAAATGTTTCATTTTGTATAAAAGATTAATTCTTTAATTTTATTTATCTTTAATCTAACTTAGCTAATATTTCTATAAGAAAGTAAATTTTATTTTATGAAATTTGAGATTAGATTTAAGGTTCTTTTCTCATAATTTCATGAGTGATTTGCTTGATTGAATTGTCAAGTTGTATATATATATATATATATATATATATATATATATATATATACATACGTGTGTGTGTCACTAAAATAATTTTGAAAGTTACAATATTAATTAATTAATTGAAGTGTAGGTTAGGCATAAATGAATTTTATTTTGATTTGTGAAAATAAAAATACTTATAAATATAAATAATATTAAAATTTGGAATAATTTACAATTTTCTTTAAAACTATTTTCTTATAAAAAATATGAGAAAGATGTCTGACTGAATCAGACATATAATTATAAAAGAAAGATACAATTCTCAAATATTTTATAATTATTATTTTATAACAATCCCATTAATATCAGGAATTTTCTAGTTGTCATGTCTTAAAAATATATCCTTTATAATTGGAATAGAAATGACTTTTCTCACATCATTTTTATAAGAAAATTTTAAACAAGATTGTAATTTATTTTTCAAGTTTTATTATATTTATATTTTTTCTTGTTCTTATAAGGACATAATATGCCCAAACCAGAATAAATTTTTTATTTTATTCATATTTGGCGTCACTTTCCGATATTATGCGCATAAAAATAAATAATATTTTATCATACATATCAAGCATATCATACACATCCTCAAGAAATATGCAAGTCATTTAGTTTTATAAGAATTATATAAGATTAGGGGAGCTCTTATTTTCTTTTTTCCTGTATCTAAGTCCCATATTGTGTTATTATAAAAGTTATATTACAATAAGTTAATTGAAATATCACTTATACATTCTTCCCTTCTATACCCTTACATACGCAATCATGTCAGAGAAACTAAAAAATCTTTATTGAGTCTCATTTTTAATTGATCAATGAGTTGATCATTCTGAAATATAAATTTTAACAAGTCAGTATTTTTTTCAATAAAACTTATTTAAAAGAGTAAAAAATAACTTACCCATATAAATAATAGAAAAAGGAAAGAAGATAAAAAGCTAATTTAACCCATCCCTCTCTTTGGTACATGGATAAATCGTAAGCATTCATTATACTTGTTGGATCGTACAATCCTGATTCTGTCATTAGAGGTCTGTTCATATATCGCCAAACATGATATGCTATTAATGGTATATTGATAAATAATGAAAAGTATTGCTCGCTGACCAGAAATAATAAATTTATCGTAATGTGCGATATATATTCCGGAAGAACCAACTAAAATCAACATTGCGACTGTATGACACTGAATTATAATAATATATTATTAGTAGTATTAATATTTGGTGTGAATCTTACTGGATTTAAGTTGTTACACTGATCAATTGGATTTTTATACCCAGTTTTTAATTCATCGAATGTGATCACCTAAAAGATTTGACATATTAGTATGCAACACATGTATATCACCTGTAAGGTTATACATGTTATTCGATGCGTAAATGCATGTCACCGCTATCGCTGTCGTTAAATTATTACATAAATATCAGGAGAGGTACATACGTGAAATATCGCGAAAAATATTAAAGATGCGTCACCAATTAACGCGACAATGTAGGAAAAAGCGGCTAAATTGAACGCCATTCTGCATCTGACAACGACCAGCAGCGAATCCGGTATCAGCTCAATCACGTGATTATCCCGCTTTCTGATACGAGATAGAAATCCTATTACTTATGTTCGAGCTATATAATAACTGATTAATCACAGAAATAAACAAATATAAATTAATTTTTTTCATTATGTTTATAATACAAATATAAATATTTCTGGGTGAATTGAATAGATAGATTAGAATTAAATAAAATTGGATAAGCACTTTCATGTTAATACGATCAATCGCTAATAAAATAAAAGAATTTTTTTTTAAATATATTTCACTTTAGAACGTATTCCATAATATTTATACTTATTTATAAGTGTATATACATATATTCATAAGTACGTAAAATTTATCATCCAATTATCATCTATATATTCTGTATCTTATATATAAATAATATAAAACATATATACATAAAGAATTAATAAGTGTGTGTGTGTGTGTGTGTGTGCGTGCGTGTATGTATGTATATATTAATTCTCAGAAAGAACAATAAATTATCGATCTAACAATTCTGAATACTATACAAATCTTCAAAATGCAATATTTTATATATGATATATTTAATCTAAAAAGTTAATCTTAGATTGTTCTAGTAAGATCAGGATTATAGCTATGATTCAGTAAATGTTGAGATTCCACTCTGCTTGTTATTCTTTCTTGATCTTCCCATCTTGAATTATAATTCAAAAGTATTTCTCTTTTTGGTCTCAACATATGCTTGATATTGCCATAATGTACATCAATCTCTTTGAAAGCATTTAGTAGGAATATAGCAATTATAACTATAAAAAAACTGCAAGAAGCACCCAAGATATCCTCATTGTTCATTTTCTGCCATTCTCTAAACAAGATCGCAGAGGCTACTATTACTAGCGTCGTGAAAAAAACATAATAAATTGGTGTCACGATAGATGTGTCGAACAGATCTAATGACTTATTCAAATAATTCATTTGTATCATGATGCAAAGAATAACGCTAAAAATAAAAACCCATGTTAACCAATTAGCAAATGCATTTTCTTTACCAGAAATAGTCTCTTTTAAGGCCAATCCCAAGCCTTTGCAGCTCATGACAGTCAGAGAACCAACAGATGAACACAAACAAATATATACAAAAATATTTTGTTTGCCATATGCCGGACCAAAATGAAATATAATTGATAAAGTACATATGATGACAATCAGAACATATGATATATAACCAGGTTGTTTTACTTTGATAATTAATTCACTCAAGCTGCTGATTTCTTCTTCTTTGGGTGAATGTAATATTATTATGATAGAACCTAGGATACATAATAAACAACCCATCTAAAAGATAAATAACAGTATTAATATCATAACATTACAGTTAGCAAATTAAATCGATTTTTTTATTATAAATATTTATTTTACCTTTCCCAATAAATTGAGTTTTTCATTGAGATATTTTGATGCTAATACTGCTGATACTAGAACACTTAGGGCACCCAGTGGTGTTACAAGTGATGCTGGTGCAAATGCATAAGCTACAAAATTTGCTGCTTCTCCTATTCCCACTATAGTATTTTAGATATTATTTTTATATGAATATAAAAATTTAGTAGCATTCCTGTTATATACAAACTTTTGAATTTTATACATACTGGACAACAAACCCGCCCACCATATCCATTCTTTTAAATAACCAAAACCACCGGATGATGCACGCAATCCACCATATCTTTGAAGTTGAATCAAAGCTTTTTTTTTAATAATGAAACTGGCGCCTAAAAATAATAAAACAATTATTAACTTTCTCATATCTATTACTGTTAATAATTGTTATAGCCAAGTTTCTTATTTATTACAAATACGCAAAGCATTTTATTCTTTTTATTTATCAATATGATATATGATGAACACTGACAATAATAACAGAACACAATATAATTAATATTAATAATAAATTGAATGTAAATTTTATTTTTAATCAATTATAATACATCACTAACCTATAAAACCGCTAGAACTGATTGCTAATCCTAAACCGATATAAAAACTCGTTGTGTCATAATGTGTAACGTCATTTGACATTTCTGTCGTGGAATTCATATATACACCGTTAAACAGAAATTAATTTCTGTCAAGCTTTATATGTCTTAGCCGTTTAAATTTATGAAGCAATTGAAATGATTACTTATTTATATAATCATATATAGTTTATTCATATAATTATATTCGTTGAAATCTGACTTATATCTTCATAATCATCTTTCGCGAGATAAAAAGAATGATATGTCGCTTCCTTAAAAACATTCACATCAGATTAGTAGATTATCAGTTTCTTAAAATTCGCAGACTATCAAGATCATGAATGATTAGTATCTACAAGATATACCACTCACAAATCTCATCACATATTATGACATATCACTGAAACATTTGTAGGGATTTTCATTACGAGACAGACAAAATGCATCAAGTTATTTTTATGCACCTAGTGGGTAAACAAATTCAGTTTTTCGTCCATTATTATTTATATTTATATTTATGTAATATTATTTAATGATAATTAATTTTTTTAATCTTGCATTTTATCTGTCATATGTGATAAATATTAGTTTGATGCTGACGTTTCAAATCGTTTAGCATCAATGTATATTTTGACGTATGAATTTTTGACGCACGAATTCAAATCGAAAATGTCTGACGAGTGTAAACATGGTGAACGCCGCGTATGGATCACAGGGGTGTCGTATATGTCGCGAGACTGACAATATAAATAGCATAATCCAAATATCTGTTAACCACCAATCTATTTATGTTTGTTCTATTTCAGCGGACATTTATGGATATAAACGTTTCCGGAGAAACACTAGTGCCAATCTCTTGCTGCTACGTATCTATCGTTTCCGGAGAAGGAAAGTAGGAGATTGATTGGCTGGCACGTTTTGTAGTTAGAGTCGATACGGTAACGTCACACGCGTGCAGAGACAGCCCATTCCGTATCCCCACCGTATACCGCTGTCCAGCTGTCGAGCCAACATTCAGTTTGGCAGTCGGTGAGAATATTTTCTCGACGGTGATTGCAGGCGACGTGAAGGTCTCGGCAGAGACTCTTCGAATAAAGGAGCGAGTTTCAAGTCCGCGCTGATACAAGTACGCACGCTCAGTCAAAACGGTCGAAGTGTCGAAACATAGACACAAGTGACCGCCGTCGTGTCGTCATCGTCGTTGCTTTGTGCAACGTACTTGGGGTGGGATCGAATTCGTGCGTCCCTATAACAGTATCGCGTGAAAACAGGGCGACCTTCGCGATCACCACTTGACAAAAAGCAGAAAAGACGAGAAGACGAACAACGGACTCTCGCGTTCTCTTCTCATTCTAGCCGTATTATCTTTCTCTCTTCTCCCCCTCACCCTCTTCCTCCTCCTCCTCCTCCTCCTCCCGCCCCCCACTCTCTCTTGCTCGGTTGTCTCTCGACGTCGCACACAAATCCGGACTCTCATAAGAAATAACCCTCGTCTCGTTGTGTCGCGTGTATGCGTGAGTGCGCCTCTGTGTGCAAGAAGGTAGCGTGCGCTGTGCGTACGCCGAGTGTTCGGGTACTGCGCTTACGTATGCTCGTACAGGTATAGACCTGCGAGTGGGTGCCGTGATTTCATTTCATCAAGTTCGTCTCGCTGGTCGGAGAACACGCAAGTGCGGAGGAGGAAAGGAGATCGTCATCATCATCATCGTCGTCGTCGGTGGTGCGCATAATCGTGTGCACCACACACACACACACACAGACACACCACCACCACACACATCACACACACACACACACACATATATATATATATATATACACCATTCTTATTTCACACATACGCGGGCTCGCGCGCGCGACATCAGAGACAGAGAGAGCGCCTCTCGCGTGATCCATCATCGTCATCGCATCAGAGAATCGGCGACGAGCCCATTTGTGAGGGATGTCTACCCCTGCGAGGAGGAGACTGATGAGGGACTTCAAGAGGTACTTGGCATTATGACAGCGTTAACGGCATCATCCGATCCGTCAGTTCGCTTGATCGCGGCCATTGTAAGCGCGGTTGCTCCTGGTGCGTGCTCCGTTCGACCGGAGACCATTCGCATGCTCGGGATCCGCGACTTCGCGCGAATGTGTCAATCGCGAGCGTATTGTCGTGTCTCGCGCGTTTCTCACGTTCATTGGACACAGTTCATGTCTTCTTCGCTGTGTGACAACCTTTCTTCTCTCATTATCGGCCTGATAAACAAATCGTCGCGGCGTTGTGATGCTTCGAATATATCCTCGCGAGCCCGATGAACCACGGGGTCGGTCGTTCATTCGTTTCTAGAACAATCCCACGAATCAGTTACGATGACATCGCGGTCAACCTTAAATAATAGTTGATGTTTATTCACTCTTTAATGCAAGATTAGATACGGTAGAAATTAAAGGAATCTCTGAGCAATAGCTAAATCGGCTTCGCGATGGCAAGGTTGTCTTGTTTTGTCGAATTTAATCATGTTCAGGAAGAAGATTGTATTAAAATTGATATCGATATTGACGGTAAGGAATCAAGAGTATTGCGAATGAATCGCAATTTTTTTCATGTGCTATATAGACGTATCGTGTTTATTAAGTTGTTTTAAGAATGATACATCAGGTTTTGCAATGAATAAGTCTGCTACTATAAATAGCGTTCTGTTATATTATAATACTTGTGTATATTTGTGGTTATGATAATGCGATTATAATTTATGTAAAGAGATCACATTACTTTTAATATATTTTTATATAAATAACTTTACATGTGGAGAGATAAATAATTTTATACATATTAACGCGTGTGCATTATTCTAAACTGCTAGCTTTAAACGATTATTTTCATAAAGATTACAGGAAGATCCGCCAACTGGAGTATCTGGTGCTCCGACAGACAATAATATTATGATATGGAATGCAGTTATATTTGGGTAAGAATATGATTTATTATTTATTATGTTTGTTCCGTAATAAAGATGACATTTCTCTTTTATAATTAAAAACGTTAACATGAATTATGTAAAATTAAAGAAAGTTTTGTCTTATTTCATAACAGTAACAAACAATTGAAAATAAAGTTGTATATAAGCTTACAAAAGCCAAAGTAGAATATAAGACACTTTCCTAAGACTTTTTACAAAACGATGTTTATGCATATTTCAGACCACACGATACTCCATTTGAGGATGGCACTTTTAAACTTACAATAGAGTTTACGGAAGAATATCCAAATAAACCACCAACAGTCAGATTTGTTAGTAAGATGTTCCATCCTAATGTATATGCGGATGGTGGAATTTGTCTTGATATACTTCAAAATCGCTGGAGTCCCACTTACGATGTTTCAGCCATCTTAACATCTATACAGGTATATCATTCTTCTTTTTTTTTTTCCATTATGAAATGTTTCTCATGATATTTCATCTTGCTAACCAAAAATTTGATCTTGCAAAACATGATACTTTAATGAATTAATCTTTTGTGTATATATAGTATATAATATCATTTCTGTTGTTATTATTATTATTATTATTATTATTATTATTATTATTATTATTGTTGTTGTTGTTATTGTCTTGTGAAACACATAAAAGTTATAGACTTATATTACTTCATAATTTAATTGATATTTAATTAATATATATCACATTTTGATTACAAATTGAACTATGATATTTTGCATGGCAATTAATAAATGTTTATAACATGAAGTAAAATATAAAATATAACAATTTTATTTTCTACCTTCTATATCTCATATTTTTTTATACTATATTATATAAATTATCTTACCTTCTTGAAAAATTCATATATTTCTTAGAACATCTCTAATCTAAAATTTCTTTCATTATATGATAAAAATGCCTGAAAAAAATCATTCATTTTGTCTTAACAGCGGTTGCAATTCAGCTAAGTCTGATCACATGACATCGATTTAAAAATATTTGTATGTAATGTGTAATTCTATATACTACTAATTTTAATAGCTTGCCCACATATATTTTTATTGTTTTTGATAAAAAGAAAAAAATGAAAAAAGAGGAAAAGACAGTTTTACAATGTACAATGTTCATTTATTACGGCCATGTATTTTATTCGAAAGAATAATGAAGTTATCGTTCAAAGTGTAATGAAGACTTATATGGTTGCAGTCGCTGTTAAGTGACCCGAACCCGAATTCACCTGCCAACTCAATGGCAGCACAACTGTACAAAGAGAACCGACGCGAGTACGAGAAGCGAGTGAAGGCTTGCGTGGAGCAGAGTTTTGTGGATTAGTCGCGGGCGTTAACGCGATGCTGCTGTCGCGGTATCATTCAGCCACCAACAGCCATCAAATACAGAGGAGAGAAACGTGCAGCCTTATTAAGGAGCTAACGCTAAAAGAAAAGGAAAAATACAAGAAAAACAGAGCAAACCTAGCATGTTTCTTCCTGAGAGCTCTATCGAACTACCACAACAATGTGCAACGTTAGACCGAATTTTTACAATGTTGAATAATAAATTATTATAAAATTGCGTATTTATTTATTTCGATATCAGAGAATACACAAAAAAATTAGCACTATATTAAATGTTAGAGTATAAAAATATTTGGCTTTTCGTCATTATTTTCTTCATTTCCTCTTTATTTTTTTCCGTGCAAAAAAAGTGTCCTGTCCCATCGGCGGCGCCGAGTTGTACTTGGAATGAATTATAGTACTTTAGTACATATAAATTCAATTATGTGTGTGTATATATAATATATTATATATATATATATACATATATAAAATATAATAATAATAATAAATGCATAATTTCACTTTATAGTCTAGTAACTGATACAACCTGATATATATTTGTTTTCCACAACCTATCATATGATCCTGTTTATGTACTTATGTGCATATTCGACTTCTCTGTAAAACTGAAAATTGTGTATCTAACACATCGTGTCTGAAAGAATTCATAAACTATTTGTTACAGTCGCTTTTGGATGAACCGAATCCTAACTCACCAGCCAATTCTTTAGCAGCACAATTGTATCAAGATAACAAGCGGGAATATGAAAAGAGAGTGGCTACTGTTGTTGAACAATCATGGTTGAATTTTCAAGAGACTCATACGGAAGATCCGCGCTGACATTAAGCATACCGCTTTTTAAATGTGTGGAATTTATTACAGGTTTCTTAATGTAAGAGAAGTTGTCTTCGTATCATATATGTAGTAGTAATATTAATATTAATGATGATTTTGATTAAATAATGGACACTAAAGCTGTATGTGCGATATTCTTTGGTACTTGCGTATTCTATATATTGCACTATAAGCCATGTGTAACAGGAGAATATTTAGCATTATGCGCGTAAAACTTTATTGTATAAAATGCAGTTTTTAAAAAAAAACGTGACAAGTTGAAATAGCATGAAAATCTATCATTAAAATACGTCATAAAAAGAAATAAATCGTTACGTTTAATTATTACTTGAAATTCTTTTCAAAATTTCACAGAAATTTCACAAGAGATTTCAGAATGTATTTTTTTATTTCTTGAGATGGTTCTATAATCATATTTTGATTATTAAAGATATCAAGTGAATCTCTTGGCTAAAAAGCATAATGACCATTATAAGAAATACGATTTATTTTAATTTATTAAAATGGCATAATGTGCTAAACAATATATTTTAAGTAAAAAATGTCTTATAATTAAGAATAATATATGAAAAATCATAAATAAATTATTTTTATTAAATTATTCTTAAAAATAAAATTTTGGAAAATTATAAATATATAAATACTGGAATATAAATTACGAGTGTGTAAAAATTAAATGCAATTCGGTAAAAATCCAATAAATTGTTAACATATTAAAAATATTAACTCGAAAATTCTTTTTAAATCATATATTTGCAGGAATATAAATATATTAAATAAGCATAGAAATATGATACAGAATATTTATACAGTGAATTTTATAATTTTTTTTAGATATTTAAACTAATTCGAAATCATTTAACATAAAATCAGAGATTAAAAAGATTTGCTTGATTGCTTAGATTAGATTTGAAAATTTCTTTATTTTTTGAGTAAGTGCAAGTTGCTCTTCAAGCAAGGAAAGAATATATAATACATTAATGATATTTTCCGAAATTATGATAGTTGTATTATATTGATTCAAAATATTATTTTCTATTCAATTTGCTATTTACATACATTTCAATAAGATTCAATAAATCAAATATTACAAAATAATTATCTACATGTAATTATCTATATGTAATTTATCATTTTCGCTTTTTATTACATTTATATTAATTTACATTAAATATATATATATATATATATATATATATATATATAAGGATGTTAATTATATAAATTTATAATTAACATATGTTTAATAATTTAATATAATTCAATATATAATCAATTTATTTTCTTTCAAGTCAGTTCTGAAGCACTCACTTTAATAATATGTTTAGTAATGTAATTTTTTTTGTTCATTGTTATTCATTTCTTTGTTCTTTGTTGTTCATAGCTCAATTGATGAGATTCAAAGATTATTAATATATAATATGTATACGTATACATGTAATCTTCTTCTGATAATTGATTATTAAATTGTAAACATTTAATTTTAAATTATATCTTAAAACAAATTTCATCTGAATTATTTAATTAAATTGCAAATATAGAAATGTACCTAAAATATTAAATTTACTCTCGAGAATTACTCTAATAAATAATATTCCTTTCTCAAGATATATCTTAACTGATAGAGTCTACTGAAATGCGACTATAAATACGGGCTTTACTCATGTGATTTTTTACAGATACGATATGCATTACGTATTACTTTTTTTTAAATAGGAAATATTCGTATAAATAGGAAATAGGTTCTTATCTTATAGAATATATTAAAAATAAATAAAATCTATACATCTTATCATATGTTAATCTCGGAAAGATAGAGTTACTATTTCGAGTTTAAAGAAAGTATTATTTACGCTAAAGCATATGGAGTTTGTAAGACTTTTTGTGCAGAAAGTCTATTTTCGTTGTAACGATGTGAAAGATAAGAAATTAATATTATTTCTTGTTTTAGACTTGCTATTTAAATATCAATAGAACATTATTATTATAATTCGATTGAATTTCAATTGTAAATTGGATAGATTTGGATGTTATATATATATATATATATATTAGATAGCATAAAATTAATAAATTTTGCAAGAGGTTAAGATGTGTTTATGAATTTACTACCTCCTCAATATAATTTATACAGTTTGTTTATAATTCTGACATATATTACAACATGTACATTCATTTATATTTATTTATTCATAAAAATGAATTGATTTTGACAAAATAAGTATACCTTTTTTATTATAATTTGAATACATTTCATCAATATTTTAAATATAAAATATTAAATACAAAAAGTTTGCCTCAGTCATTTCATAATTATTTGTCTCATAATTATTTATGTGATTTATCACCTTCGCTTTTTATTACATTTACATCAATTTAGATTAAATACACAATATGCTATACCTTTATAACTATTTAATTATTTATTATTTATTTATAATAAATATATATATATTCAATTATATTTAATTATATGAAATTATTATGTTCATAATCATTTTTGAAAGCATTACTGCTATAGGGATATTTTATTTTGTACGTAACTACTAATATTTTTAATTAATTAATGAAAATGTTGACTCATTAATATTAATTGCACATTAAAAATGCATTTGAACATACAGGCCAAGTCTTTTTTAAAATATATTTATAAAATTGGGTGCATTAATCTTATACCAACTGAATTAGCAAATATCAATTCTATTAACAAAAATATTAACCGAAATCGAAAGCATCTTGTCGAACATATCATATAAATGTATTAATTGTTTTCAATTGTACATTTTTAAAGGATACAAGGGAAAAAAAGATCTAAGAATTTACATTTTATAAAATTCTGGTTTAAATTCATTCAAACCATGTGAAATATATAAAATGTGTGAATGTTCTTGCTAAGACTTCTCCTCTTTCTCCTTATTATATCTCTCCAATTCTTTGAGAAATTGTGCTTTCGGTTTCATTACGTTAGGACGATCGCCACGGCACTTAGGACAAAACCATTTGCCCTTAGGCTTTGTGGTTAGAGAAACACATGAAAAATGAAACCATTCTATGGGACATAAATCATTATCGCAGAGAATCATCTCACCGTATGATATTTGATCGCATAGACAGTATGTAGGTTCGTCAGGATCAATAGCAAGATCATCCTCTGGTGGTGGTGGAGTATCTTCACGATGTTGATTCTGTTGACCTTGCCGAGATTTACGTTTTTTCTTTTTGCCTGTTGTTGCTGCTGTTGTTTTCTTCTGATTTCCATTGCTCGTACTAGATACAGTTGAAGACCTCGTTTCTGACATTCCCACCATCATATCCATGGAATGTGCAGATTCCAATAATGTTTCAGTTCTAGTTCTTCTAGCGCGTTTCGGCGGGCGTTCTGTATTGTTTCCATGACCAGCATTACCTGAACTACTACTTATGTTTGACTCACGAACAGATTCAGAATTTTCTTGTTCCTTTCCAAAATCTGAGAAATAAAATGACAAATATAAGATAAACGTAATAATTATGGGCCTCAAATACATTATAATTAATCTTATAAAGCTTAGATACATCTTGGAAACACATACCTAAATTTCGATAATCCAAGTCTAATTGTCTAGCCTTATTCTCTATAAGATCCTGCACTTGTTGAATAATTTGTAACTTTTCGTCACCAATTTCTTGTGCCGCAATAAGTGCCTGTTGTACTCTCAATAACGCTCTTCTTTTAACAACAGAATCCGTATCATTTCGTAATGCTTCTTGATGTTGATCCACTTCACGTAGATACGCTATATGACAAGAAAAGTTGACATATGTAAAATTTATTATAATTTTGAAAAATATTTTTATGGAATCTTTTTCATAAAACGCAATATAATTTATTTACATATCATTTAACAGGTAATTCACGAATAACTGTTTTTAAAGAACACAAAAATGAAAAGTCTTTAGAAAATATATTACAAGGAAAATTTATATTTTAGTCTTTTATATTTTATTTGAGAAGTGTTATTATATGCTTTCTGGATATATATTGAATTTATTTTACATAAAACGCAATATTTTGCCATCAAATCATATGATTTGTGGGAATGGAATAATGGAAAAATTAAAACAACAAACAATGACGAGATTATAAATACGAAGATATAAAAGATATAAAAAATTGGATTGCATTCAGAAAAAAAGAAGCAAAAAGAAAGAAAATTCAATTTATATTACTTTGACATGTAGCATCCAATTCGCGTAAACGCGAGACATGCCTTTGCAAATCATTTGGCAAGTTCTCCAAACAATCCACATAATTTTCAATATATGTCGCTGAATATAGGGCTTCAACTACCGCTTGGTTTAACATTGTCGTGACGTTCTTTCTCTTTTTTTTTGTCTTGCGTATTATTTATTGCCACTTATATTAATGTTACACACACATTAAAGTGATTCCTGAATCAACAACTGGATATAGTCAATTTTAATGGTTGCCAATAGTATGGTACAAAAATATAGGTTAGAACGCATATGCAAAATAAGATCATACAGAACAAATCTTTTGCTTCGAATTTATTGATTAGTATCACTCCTCATACATTATATATACATGATATGAATGTATTTATACATAATTATTTATAATATATAAATTATAAATTATAATATTCTAATATACAATTAGAATGTCTATATAATTATTTTATATATATTATTGTACATTTTCACACAATAATATCTTATCTAATATATTGTAATTGTAGCAATAAAGGATTTCAATATTATATACAATATATGATACAAATATACGATTATAGTTTGTATTTAAAGATCTATGATTTTTCTATCTATTTGATTCCAACCTGTTATCACAAGAAAATATTCATATACGTTATGTATCTTTTAGAAAAGAATAAAATGTTCTTCATTTCTTTATGTTGAGTTTTTTGTATTTATCCCTATAAAAAATTCGACTTGAAGATAAATTAAAAAAATTGTTTTGTTTTTTTCCTTCAAAATTTTCTTTAAAAAGAAAGGAATTAAAATTTCGTAGAAAACGTAGAATAAGACTAATGATGTGAGAAATATTTTATAGAATTGGAGTTCTATTTATTGAAATAAATAATTAGTTTAAAATACTTATATTTATTGTATTTATTTTTATTATTTGTATTTTATATTTATCATTAGTATTATTTAACTAAATTATTAAAGGTCTTAAGAAGAAACGAATGTTAGAAGAAATAAATTTTATTCGGGTATATTATTCTGGTCTTGTTTTCAATTATAAATAAAATTAATCGAAACAGAGAAATCAGAATATACACATCGCCATTTTTAATTTGATTTCCATTTATGTAATAAATTCCATTTTGTAATAATTAAGTAATTAAAATACACAATAAAACAATATTTTGACAGAAATAACTCGGTAATTTTGCATTTTCTATTAAAAAAATATAATTTAATGAAATAAATTTGTTATATTTAATTATTTATTAAGATATTTATTAAATGTTTATAAATATTAATAGAATTATTTTCGACTTTCAAAGTTTATATATTAGTTTCGTATATTAGCAAAGTTGTTACATACTTGTTCTATAAATTTGCATTTTATGACAAATTTAAAAATACTTGTAGATTTCTTAATTTATAATATCTGATAAATATCTAAAGTAATATTTTCATGCTAATTTAATGCATCAAATGTTACATTTTTATTTGTTCAAATGCTTCGATTTAGCTGCTTCACTGACTAGCATCGTGACGTCACTGCGATTGCTGAGCGGGTGACCAATCGCGCACCGCGATAGTATTTGATTTCTTCGCGACAGTGGGGAGAGTTGCGTTCGGCCGGCAGTCTGGTGGTGTCGCAAAATCTTCGTGAATCCGGCACTCGTCCGAATCCGTGTAGAAATCCGATCTCGTTGCCAGAATGTCCTCGACCAATATGTACAAGGGCTTCACCGACGACAGCCGTAAATCCAGCAAGTGAGTACGGAACATTTATACGATCGTACTTGTACTTTACTTCATTTGCAAGCCGGCAACGGAGGGTGACCTCCCCCTCCATCGTCAGCTGCCGGCAAAGCTGGTAATGCGAAAAAAAATGCGTTCGTTCCGAAACGAGATGGAATTATGTATCGCTGATATTCCTCGTTATCGCGTTCCTTACCTGACAAGTTAAAATATAAAACACGAAAAATTTGTGCGCCAACAAGGCTTTCCCTTTCTGATTATTATTTATTTTTTCTCTTCCTCAACTTTTTTCTTTTTTTTTTTTTTTTTTTTTTTTCTCGAAGATTCAAGCGCTATTTCTGGCATGCGAGTCCATAGTCGATATTAATTTATGAATTATCGGATTTTATATGATTCTCAACACGAATGTGTCATTATTTGCTATAGAATTGTTCATAGAGAAATTCGGTGCAGATTAAAATTTTTGATATATATTTATATATGTAAATTTATTTACTTGCTATTATTTTAGAATTATTTAATCTAGTTTTATTCTATTTCTATATTTTTGAAGATATTTCCTTGAAAAATTTCTTACAAAAATTGTATTACCGCGTAATATATTCCGTATAAGAAAAAATAAACATAAGTATACATACAGCACATAAAACGTGCTTTTAAATGATTACGAAGACGCATTTTTATTAAAAAATTCTAGTTGGAATTTTTTAAACAGAACTAATTTTTTACGAATTTTTATTTTATCTTTCTTATCTCTATATATCATGATAATTCCTCCCATTATTATTATTATTATTATTATTGTAGATTTATTTGAAATAATTTTATATTGGTTTTATTACCTAGATTCAATTGTCTGCAGATTATTAATTTTATTCATCTTTATTTGCAAATTAAATGATTTTAATGCGCACGCAAGGTCGCGTGCGAAATTTTTATTATGCAGCGCACGCTTCTTCAAGCTTCAAGAATATATCCGGATGTAATATCGATAGTTTTTTTATCATTGGTTAGTTATTTAGTAGTGATTAGTATTTTTGCGGGGATGTATGCATATAAAGTTTTTACATCCATCGATTAGCAATTATTTGTGCATTTTGTGTTAATTCTTTGCGATATGAAATGTACACACATATTATATAAATAATAATCTCTTTCTGTTTTAACAGTATAATTTAACAGAAAAATGTTTATATCTCATACAATGTGACGCATTAATTTTATATAGATAGATTAATTATTATTAATACTATAATTAATATTATATCGTACTTTGCTCGTTTAGAAGCGATAAATAATTTTAGTCATCTAGATAGACTTTTACAAAGTTCATTCTCATCGTTAGCATTTAGAATATCGGCATATCGATATTCTACATTTGCATAACTAAAGATAGCTTTATTCTTAATAAATTACTGTCGATATTTATAAGCTGCCGATAATCCACAACTTTAGACTGATCGATTTGTCTAACTAACAATAGATGGCGCACGGTATATCTTTAGCAAAGACACAGGTCGACGTCTATGCATTAATTTTAAAATAGCGATCAGGCGACTGAGTTATTAAAGTATTATTTAGATTTATTTCTTATGATATTGATGAGAAAAAGCCTATAGATATGCATAAATAATTATCAAATGATTTAATTTTTTATTGTCAAAGTGATGCGGAGTTCAAATTTCTAGCAAGGTCCATTGCTATGTTATAATGTCGAGTATTAATCGTATAGCAATTAGACATTGCATTATCGAATAGGAATATTAAGATTGATTGAAATTTTAATTGGATAATATCTTGCTATTTAATTACACTCCAAGATCTAATTTAATCTTCTATTTCGATTTGTATGCCATCACGGAAGTCGAGAATCCTCCAGTCGAGGAAATATCGACTCGCTATTGAAAGTAAAATCGGAACGTGCTGTATATTATTTGTAAAAGCGAGACGTGTTATATAGCGAGACGTGAACAGATATCGACCATAAAGATTTACCGCGGGATTGCGCAAGCTTAATTTTATGCCTTCGAATACTTAAACTACGCGTAGAACGAGTATTAAGGAAGTCCTGTGGTTTTGCGAGACAGAGAAGGAGAATGTAAGAAGCAGGGGAGAGAGAAAGAGAGACAGAGAGATAGCCGACAGGAAGACGCTTCGATTTTATCAAGTCGAACGTCGCAAAAGAAGCGAGAGCTTCGCATGCGTTGAAAAACATCGGCGGTTTACCGCGTATCGTCTAATCATCGTCGGTGCAATAAACGGAGCATGTTTACTCGCGCGCAGTGTGCGCACACATGCACACATACGCGAATAGACTTCGGCGCATGTCTCGGAACTATTACAGGAAACGTTATTGCGCTCAGGTCTCAGGAGTAATAATGGCGTAATTAAAAGAAACGCCCGCCATCGATCGTTCATTTTCGTGCTCCCTTTTTTTTTCGTCGATTTCACGTAACGTATGTTGCATGCAAACCGCGAATTCCCCCTCGGTGACATTATCGTGACGCCCCACGTGTAATTACGTACGTTACGCTCGCGAGCTACGATTCGACAAGATAGAAATTTTACACCCCACGATACATGTCACGATTTTCTTTCAGGGGGACCGGCAACACGCGGCTTATTATTTTCTCTTGGATGTTTGCATATGAAGGGGAACATGAAATGGCGTGTTGTAGTTGCAAAGACTAGTACGCCTAACAACGAACGACGCCCACAATAACCGTAGACCAGTCTTGTCGTTACACTTTCAGGCGAAGCCTGAAATCGAATTGACGAATTATTGTCGCTCTTGGCGCGGATGGGAGATCGAAGTCTGAAGTCTGAATATCCAACGAAATCTCGCGGTAAATGCTTTATACTTCCGTTTTCATCGCCACGTTTTTTAACATTTAGATTATCGGGCATTTCTGTTTCAATGTACGAAGGGATATATAATTTTGATTATTTCCTTCGATCCTCCGCTACTGTCGCGGAAGATACTGGAGATCGTTGATAGCGTTACAGGTAAACGAGAGATCCGTCGTTTACCGAAATTCCGTCTCCACCGAAATGATCGGTGAGATCGATCTCCGATTCTGCAACACTGCGATACAATTGTTTCGCGATTAGGTCGCGCGCGTAGCGCGTTCCCCCTTTTCTCTTTTTCTCCTTTTGAGCCCGAGTTTCTACATTTCGGCGTCGAATGTCTTTCTTCTTTTCTTCTCTCCCCCTCCCCCCATCACCCTCTTTTTTTTCGGCTCGTTGAACGCATTGAACGCGTCTTCGAAACCACGTCGCCGCGTGCGAATAATGCAAGCTTCGGTTTGTGACTCATCGTGGCTCTTAGCGTGCCGCGTAGAGGCGTATACGTTTAGGGCCCTGAAGCATCGTAATTACGAGTACGCACCGACATTTCTGCCTACCCTTTGTTCACTGTCCTTCGTCCAACCGCTCACCTCCGTTTTCTCTGTCCACTTTCCTGCTTGTCACCTCCTCCTCCTCCTCTCCGTCTCCTGGCGAGCCTTGCTGCCGCATGCGGGGAAGATTTTCACGTACACACGCGTACGTACATATACGTGGGGAAATGATGCGGGCAATTTGCGACGAGACATTTGAATTCGCGGAATTCCGCAATCCCGCATTAACTTAACGGCTGGTTCCGCTCGCAAAAATCCGCCGTTCATTTTGCGCGGAATTCTGCACGATCTGTCGTACAATGTGCGGTATGGATACACGCCATGGAAAGTATCGCCAGATTGTTAAAATTGTTTACGGAAACCTGATACAGAGCTATTTCCTTTTTATTTTCTGCTCGGATTATTTTCGTTTGACGAAAACGAGGCGAATGATCCTTGTTCCATTCGTTCCTTCAACGAATTTAATTAATGATAAATTATATTTGGTTTAGCCAATCGTCGCTCGCGTCTGTTGAAATCCGCTTTTAGGCAAGACCAAAGACCGTGCATTGCTATTGATAAATTTTCCGTTTTGCTTTCCTGGCGATCGAGATTGAATTATCTCGATTGGCGCCGAGTCTACGTGATCATCGATCTACGATTGAATCCGCTGACGGTGAAATTAAACTTTACGCTTAATAATTTCTTTACGATGCGCCGTATCATTGTGAGAATGATTCGGCAATATGAGGTAAACTGAACACGGAGGGACTCGTTGAATCACGATGCCGCTTTAGAAAACAGCTGTTAGCATGGTTACCATTACAGCTTCACTGTAAAGAAATCCTGATTCGACGATTCATTAAAGCATCGAAGCATTACGGATTATTTCAATAACGCAGGAACGTATATTTTTATCGACAATTTGTTTCGATCGATGGAAACGCGTATTCGTCTATCGCATACATTATTCGAATGAATTAATTAGAGATAACGACGATATCTCGAAATATATTGTCGAACTTTTGTCAATTCTAGTTGCGTACTCGTCGAGAGAGCCTCGAGATTACATCAAGTTGGACGGGAAGTTGTTAGCTGTGCGCAAGAGAAAAATTATAATCGTGGGCTTGAATACAAATCTCTCCATTCTGAATCATGAAAAGCCTTGAGATTAATACCGATGTCTACCGATAATTAGACACGTTTCGTAACAATAATATATCATTTTCCTTCATCGATTAATTGTCGTCGTGACGCGGACTCTTCTTGATGACATTGTCCGTTCATTCAAGTTTAAGCGAGCTCTGTTTCAATTAAAATTATAAGATCCTCGTTTAAAATTAAAACGAACAATATTAGATTTAAAGGAATCTGAAATATACAAGTACGAGCGGCGATCTCGAGCGTTATCTCTCCATTGAACGAGATCGATATTCGTAATCACGAATCGACGAAAGGTCGAACGAAGCGTTGAGGATATTTTTAAGTAACCGCGAGATTTGATGCAGAAAAGGAAGAACAACGGCACACAGCGGCACGGTCGGTAAGATAAATATAACCACTGTCGCTGTGGCCCGGTTTTAGCGCGGATTCCCAGGAGAAAATCATCCGGTGTCCATGATTGACGGTGAACAGAGGGCAGAGTCTTACGGCTATCCGTCGGTTTCGTCGGGGCCTAAGGCCCTACGTACGCACTGACGGTAGCATCCGCTGTGACGCATCTAGCTTATGCCTCTTTGTGCACGCAATATAGTTCTATGTGTCAGTAAACGTTTATGTTAAGTGCCCGAGAGACAGTTTCTCTTTCTGTTATCTTTCAAAATTCGGATATAATATATGTCTGATGACACCAGCGGTGTTTCATGAAACATATATACAAAAGTGGAAATATATTCATCTGATGCATCTGGTACTTTTTTTTCTTTTTTTATACCACTTGTGCGACACGTGTGAGCGCTGCAGGAACATTGGGCGATTTCGAGTTCGAGTTTCCTCAAATCGCATCTTGAAGTTGGCGTTGTGCAAGGTTGTAAGCTTAAGGCTCCATGCACGGTTGCGTTCTCCGTATATACATATATCTCTCCTTCTCTCTCCTGTTGCGTACTTGGAAGTCGTCGGCCATCCGCGCGCAACTTCGCGTCGCACCAGCTTGTCGCAGATGCAGCAGTATTTCGCGATCGTGCGCAACCGGCGGCTGTCCGTCGAGCGAACGTCCATCGCACACCGCTGCACGCTCCTTCCTCGCGTACGTCTCTCCTCTGTTTCCTCTGTTTCCTGGCACTCGCTCGCGCGAGTTTCTCGACTTTTCGGAGGAGGTGGCGCCTCCTCTCTCGCGCTCGCTGCGAGTGGCGTCTATATACCGTCTTTCTCGCGACGCGAGGCCTGAACTCGCGCCGTCTCGCTCGCACTTGCGCCCCTCCTGCGCATGCTCTCTCTTTCTCCCTCACTCCATCCGATCGCTCCCCCGAGTGCGCGCGCGCGGACGATCCGATCCGATCCGATATCACACGTACAGAAGAATCGCGGAGTGCGTCGTGCCGCGTGACCCAGCTTGACCTGCGTTCGCCTCGCGCTCGCGCCTGTTGCCGGTTACGCTCTCGCGTGCGGGCGCGCGCGTGTTTTCACGTCGAGGGGACAGTTTTCGCGCGACAGTTCGCCGTGTCGGTGCTTCGAGGTTATCGTTAGCTTCATCGAGTCTCGGCGACGTTCAGAGCAAGCGACATGTGGGCCGGCCAGGACGACACGCAGAGATTCAAGACCAGGTGCGTTCCTCTTACTTGACGTGCATGTGTACGTGCACACTCGCGTTCGCACGCACGCACGCGCGCACGCGCGCGCCTCGCCCGTTCGCTTTTCCGTTCGCCGTTGTCGATTTTCTTCCTTTTGACAGTCGCTCGACATGATATCCAACGACTATGCCTTTCTCCGTGTAAACGACCGGTTCGACGACCCGGTGCAATATCGAGACGGTCTGTTCGAGATTCGTGTCCGGCGAGAAGTACATTTGAATCGTTCATTGTTGAGGGAGCGCCGCACGAGAGGAGCGGCAACGGAAACTATTGTTTAATAAACATGAATATCGAGCTTTCAGGAAAGATCGAGTGTTATCCCCCTCGTGAATCAATGCGCTCCTTGTGTCTCTTGAATTTTAACTCGGCATTATTTTCCACCATTTCACAGAATATCCCCCCCCTCTCTCTCTCTCTCTCTCTCTCTCTCTCTCGAAGAAGAAGAAGAAGAAGAAGAAGAAGACGGTTTATCATTTCTCTTCGACGATCTATCCGCTATACCTCTTTTGTATCGTACGTTTCCTTTACCGAACTGTACGAGGGACGTCTAGAACGTGCACATGTTGATCTCGGTTTCGATTGTGCTCCGGAACATATGCTCCTTTTTACCCTCCTTCCTTTCCGCCCTTTTTCTCACTAGCTGCATTACCGATCGACCGTCCGCCCCGCGGGCGGATTATACATCTCACAGTAGTTATAATGACGTGGTGCTAAAGTACTGGAGCGCAATGTACGCAGCTGAGGGGAATTATTCTCTTTTCTTTCTTTCCTTTTTTTTTTTACTCCATTTTTCTTCAGTCTCGCTACCAATGGCTTTGCGAGGCGTTTTTGTGAATCTTTCTTTCCAGGTTTCTTTCAATCCAGGTTTGTTCTGCTCGTTGTCGTTGCGCTGGATGGGGGAATTATCTGTCGCAATTCTCATATATTCATCAACGCGTCGAAGTTTAGATAGACTTGCAGAATTCTTACGAAGGTCGAGCATCGACGATCCGCGCCACTGCGCGGACGTGAATCAGCAGCATGATAGAAGATAGATATTGCACTATCTTATCGTATTTGATACGACAATATCTGCAGAGCGGTTAATAATATCTCTAGAAAAATTATATCTATGCGGAAAATCCGCAGGAGATCCGAGATTGCTGGACTTTTATCCCGATATCTCATATCGGAAATGCCATCAAGGATACCAGCAGGAATCCTCGATCAAGCGATCGGCCTCTTTCGGTTCAGGGACTTTAGTGAGGTGTCCAAAGCATACTTGAGCATAGCTCTTTTAATTCGAGGACTTTAATAACGTATCCAACAAAGCCCCGGCTAAGAATCGTATCCCGTTTAACGGCGGAAGCCAAGGCACTCGAGATCTCACTCGTCGAGACAAATCGCGAGACGGCGTTAATCTCCGGACCGATTAAGGGCATCAAGGCGAACAGGAATCGAGTCTCAATCCAGTTTCTATTTCTGCGAGATGTCCGAGAACAAGCGGGAGAAAGAGAGACGCAGGGGGGAGGGGGAGGGGAGAAGAGAAGGAGACGACGCACTCGCGCCTGTTGCGCGGAGGTATGCAGCCGCACAAAGGTTAATGCCGGTGCAACGAGAGCAACATGAGACGTTCGCCAGACGCCAGAGCTTCCACTGTCGCGCCACGCCACGCGCGAGGATTCTCCTTTATTCCGAATATCCGTGAGTCTCAGGTGTGGCAATTACCGCGCACCTGCACGGGAACACTCGGTGAGCCCGCGGCTGATCGATGATCGAGATAAGCGGGAAATACAAGGATTATCGATTCCTTGAAGAATTATTAGGCACGATTTATCCATCGACAGTATCCATCGATGGTGTGAAAAGTATTGGTAATAGCTGCGAGCAAGATGCAGAAGAGGTTAATAATACGTTCACGTTAACGCGATGACAAGATATTTGCGAAGTGAATCACCAATGAAAGAGCAGCGATCAAAGAGAGGGGTTGTAATTATTTTTTATGTACAGGGTGTTCCGGAGTCTTCGCTCTCAAATATCGAGAGCGATTCGAGCTGTCGATGCGCCGACAGAGATCCCGACTGGAGGATCGTTATATTTTACACATGATTACGTACTTATTAATAATTCATGATAAAAGCACGCATCGCGATAAGCGTGTCAGCCGCTTGCCGATTCATTTTTAACGCTTATTCACTTTTAATCTCCGTGTTGGAATCTTTTAAGTTAATAGTTTTCCTTCTATGCCCTCCATGCCCTCTAAACTTTCCAACAATTTTATTAAAGCAGATGGTAATTCAAGATGGGAAATTCAAGTACGCGTAATATTATATTTCGCCGATGAAGCCGTTTAATGGCATTAAAAACTCGGACGCGCGCGACAGCTGGGATTAGTTTCCTGATAAAGCAACGATAATACGTATATGTAAAAGATAAACATTCGCGCAAAGACGATAACGATAAAAATAATGACGATCTTATCCGACGATCGTGTACCTTTTGCGCTTGACGATAGAATCTTGGCGCGTCTTGCACTTAGAATCCAGATGATTCCGTTTATCGAAATTCCCATTATCGAAGGAAGCTGGACGAATAGAGCCAGGTGAATAGAGGTGAGATACTTCGATCGATTTCGAGATTAAATAATGCTGCAGTAAGCGTTGATCATTTTCGCGGGACGAAAACGCGTGCCGCTGCTCAGAGTCGGCGAGGCCAATGACTTTGACCCGCGTTTCCCATTGACTCATTGTCGTTTCCTTCTCGTCTTAAACGCAACTAATTGCCGACAATCTTGAAACGAGGATCATTGAATCTTCTGAAAAGTACCATTAGCGACAATAAGCCGGAGAGACCGCGTGGGCCGATTCGTCATTATATTCTTCTTCTGGATCGAATGAGCGTCATTCGATCATCTCGTCAAGTTCATCATCGGAATGTCGAGAAAAGGAATGAAAAATCCTCATTGATTCTTATGTAAATAACTGCTAATAATTAAAAGCGACGCGAAATGGCCTCGTCTTCATTCATATCGATCATAAAAACAATTATATTTAAAAAGCAAGAGAGAGAGAGAGAGAATATATAATACGCCTCGTCGTTGTTTAATCGAGTTTTTTTTAGTAAATTATTCGCGGTAACGCGCGATAAAATGAGAACGGAAATAGATACGACTGACGGGTGCATTATTAATAAGCGGCCAGTTACATTAATTGGTCGATGAGCGCGCACCTTTTTTCCTTTTCTCTTGTTTTATTTTCTTTCTTCCTTTCTTTTTCTCCTTTTTCTCTACAGACGCAGACAAGATGGCGAACGAAAACGAGTTTCGCTCGCTGCCTCGCTCTCGAACTACCGCGTATTCTTTATTTTGTTCTCAGGGTGTGTCGCGTTTCATTCGATACGTCCATTGAGCGACGCACTGACACGCACCACGCACGCATCGCGCTCTCTCGCTTACTCGCCGGTGCAAAGTGCAGCGCGGGCGCAGCGCGCTCGTCATCGGTGTCCTGTTGCAATGGGAACGTCGCTTTTGCTCGTACAACTCGTTTGACCGATCCTCCCGTGCGCGTTCCCGTGTTCCGGTCTCATTCGACCGGTTTTAAAAGCTCCTGCGGTTTCCTCCTCGTCGGACGCGATGCGACTCGCTCCGCACTTCCCTGGCGAACTGGCGAGATGATGCCCAACTCGGAGGAGAGAATAACGCGTGCCATCAAAAATCCCCGTCGCGCGAAATGATATTCCGCCAAGTCTCCCCGTCGTGCCGAAGAAACTTGCTCGTAGAGCTCGTAGAGCTCGAAAGTTCGCAGAAATGAAATATGCGTCGGTCGATTAAGTAAGTTCGCGATTCCGTTTGCCGTTTGCCGATGGAATTTCGATAAGGCGTTCACGTAGCTCCACGCAGAAAGTGCACACATGTACACACGCTTTGGTAGCTCGTTATCGCAGCGCGCGCGCGCGCGCGTTATTGTATTTTTATGCGCGAACTGTGTGTCCGTGATGTGCATCTGCGACACGCGTAAGAAACGTGAAATGCGTTTGCGATGCATGCAAGAAACGCGTACACGCCCCTGACAGTTTAATAGTATGCCACTTTCAATGATAAAGAGGGAAATAGAGAGAGAGAGAGGGGGGGGGGGGGGGGGGGGGAATGGTAAAGAGAAAAAAAAATCTTTTATTAAACCTTTTCATAGTCATTGCACAAATGAGTCCAACGTTATTGCGGGCCATACGCGCGCCTAATGAGGACGTTAAGTTATTTAGAAAATGTCTCATTCAGATGTTTTCATCTTATACGATAATGACGCTCACTGCAAGCATGACATTTGCGTTTTAATTAGCCCGCATTCGCGAGGTCTCGTCTCGGTATTACCGAGTACCGGCGACGTTAAGGGGGATAACCGGTGATTCCGCGAGGAAAATGGAAAATGGAAAATGAGAAAGCAGACGTGGGAAAAAGGGAAAGGCGGGTACAATGTGAGACATCGCGTTTCAGTCGTTAACGGCGAGGCGGAAATCGCGGAGAGTGCATTCGGCTGTAGAACTGGGGTAACATTGTTTTCATCCGCAGATACAACGTGACGCGACAACAACAACAACAACAACAACGACAACAACAACAACAACAAGTTGATAATCGCCCGGTTAACGGTGCGACACAACTCACTTCAAAGTTGACATCTTCGAATCTTCCCGCTCTCAGCGCATAAAAGCTGATACTGATAAAGTAGAAAAAAAAGTAGCGATGACAAAGTCGCTTTCCGATCGGCGATAACGCCGAGCGAAATTATGTAAACCATTTTAACGATGCGTTGTTGGATCTTGCTGCGAACAGCGAACAGCGAATCGGCGAACGCTGAAACGTTGGAGAAAAAGTCGACGCGTCGAAGTCTCGATATCCGCCAGCCGGCGAGTTCCTTGATCGAGCTAGTTAACGCTTTCTGCGCTGAGGGCTTTCGGCGAGCGCATCGCTCGCATCGAAACCGGCCCATAAATCTTCGCCGAGGCAGAGGGGATGTTTATCTCGCGGCTCATTGTTGATCAGTCGCGTACGCGCAACATGTGCGCGACTGCCCTCGAAAGCCTGCACGATGCATCGCGAGCGCATCGCCGTACGTGTGCACGCGCGAGATGAAAAAGCATTTGCCCGCGGAAATTTACGGTTGATCGTGCGATTACGTGCTAACGCGCGCCGCCCCGCTAACGGAACGCCGCGAGCGGAATTCGCGTGCGCGTTGCCGGTTAACCGTGAAAGAAATGGCTCCTGCCGTCTCCGCCGTTGGCGAGTCCGAATGCATCTCGTATCATTTCGACTCGAAAATGAGTTTTAATCACTGTCATTACTTGTGCGGCGCGTATCGCCTTACACGCATCGCGCCGCCGGAGTAACCGGAAACCATTCGCCAAAATGAAAACAGGGATGGCATCGTTCCTCTCAGCCTATAGCTTTTTACTCTCCAGGTACAACATTTATCTAGCGAAACGTTTAAAAAAATACAAATATATACAATGTCTGTATGTATGTAATGGTATGTAAAAGTATACAAACAGAGATGATGCGCCAAAGAAAGACCCGTTAGCACGCGCAGCTGTTTGCTTATCCTCTCGCTTATAGTTATTGAAGTATCCAAAAGAGAAAGGATCGATACCGAGATGCGTTCAAGCGAATGCGTTTAGTTCCTTCATCTCTTGGACTCTTCGTTCCATCCGTCCATCCGTTTTTCCCGCCGAGTTGATTAGCCGATATTAAGCAATTAACGCGCCGATCCAATTGTCGAGGAAACGACCAGCCGCGGCGGTTTATTCTTCTCGCGCGGAACGTCGACGAGGAAAAATTCCGATGCGAAGGTGCTCACGCGATCACGGCGAGAGACGTAATGCAACATGATTGCTCCTAAATGCGGTACCGTGCAGACTGCAGTTTCTCTTCTCGGCGTCAACGTGCTCTGCTTCTCGCTCCTCTCCGTTTCGGTGATTACAGGAAATCTTCCGCGATACAGGTTTCGCGATTTACAGGCTCGTTTGCACCGATCGCCCTCTAATCACCCTCGAAACGTATCCGTCCGAAAGGAAGCGGATTCGAGTCGGCTCGAGGCAAGGCAGTTCCACTCGCTTCACAAGGCGATTTCTAACATCATCCGTGCACGCGGACACGCGTTTAATATGTTACCGTTAGCCGCTAATTGTTCGACGAGTCGTGCAAGAGCGTCCGCCTCTAACGATCCCGCTAAATACTCATTTGTAACGTAATCTGCGCTGATTTTAATTGCGCCCCTAACAAACGAGGATCGGCAAGAGCTAGGCGACTTTCTAGGCTTCCCGCTCCGATTAAAACCGCGTCTCGCATTATAACGGTCGTTGTAATGATCTGTATATGATCTGTTACGCCAGCTAAATTAATCGAGGATTCATCGTCGATATGGAAGCGGCTATGGTAATCCGATAGAAAAGCTGCGCCGACAACGAAAATCGATACCGGCATCGCGCGCGCATCCATTTGAACGTTTCTCGCAGGATGTCGTACCTCGCTCGCGGAAAGAGGATCTTATTGCGAAGGACTCCGAGAGAAGATCGGTTACCGGCATTGGCTCGGCATTTTCTTCCTGCCGTTCCTCGGAATTCGCTATTTATCGTTGACTGTTACAACTGTAGCGTTTGCAACGGAGCATAAAGTTCGGACCACACAGAACGTCGATGATAATCGATAACCTGACTTAAAGGTATCTTAAAAATAAACGGCGCGTTATACTCTTATATTTTATTTCTTGGAGTTATATCAGTATACCGCACGATCAGAATTTCACGAGAGCTCGATAATATTTCTTAATCGGGCGAGTCTCGACTTTTTCGCTGACTTTTTCAGCATAAAATCCAGCCGCAGAAAAACGGATCGATCCTGTATAATTCAGATCGATTATCTCGGTTTACCGCAGCGCGGTTCGTCGTTTCAGGTTCATTGTGGCCGATGCTTAACGTTCTCTGCGAGAACACGAAGCTGTAAACTTGCCGATGGTTTTCGTCGTAAACCAAGAGTGTGATTGCGCGTTCTAATCTTTTTCCCTAGCACGGAAACGAGCGCGGCTCGCCGTTCCGTGAGCGAGATCTCGCGTGGAACATGAAGAACGCATGCATTTCCGCTTGTTCGTTGCGGAATGCGAGTTTTCGAGAATCGATAAATTTCTCTTGATAACAATTCTTGTTCGCAATTCGATTCGCAATCGAGAATTCACCAAATAACGTTCCTCGAGACGTACGTGGTGTAACGCTTTCGAATAGAAAACACAGGATGCATCTACGTCTTGCATCAACACGCATGCATATCGTTAAGCTTTACCAATCCCCGTATCGTATAATATTCTAGAAATTTCGTTTTAAAGAAAGAATAATTACGAAAGATAATTACGAGAGTTTAGAGTGATAATTACGTCTCGATAATTTAATAAATCCCTCTTAAGCCCTTTAGCGAGCGTATCACGTGCGAGTATCGTCGCGTAGCGTGATTTCCATGGCGGTTTCGTTCGCCATTAACGAGCAACCCGGCAATATTGCGGGCACGTGTTATGGCGACGTCGGCGACGGCGATTCGATAATTTACTGCCATCGCGCGCTAATGATTCGTCAAGTAGCATAAATAATACACACGGTGACGGGACGGACTCACGGCTTGTTGCGGGCCGCGATTCCGGAACACGCGAAAATTACATGTGCGCTTGTTGATTATTTACGACGCATAAATCACACCGAACTTAATACACTCCGGCATATTATAACGTTACAGCTTGACGTTCGTTTTATGGTATTCACGCGCGTTCCAGTTTCAAGTTCCCCGGACGGATCCACGATGCGGAGATCTGTTTCTTCGAAAACCGAAGCGAGGTTCTCTCGCAGGCGCACTTTCTCGATTGCCAGAACGAGAGGTCGGATTAACGAAGAGAAAAGATCGACCCAACTCCTCGCGCGTATTCGCGATACGCGGCACCGCGGCTAGTCGCGTGGTTTATGTTTTAAATTAAATTCCGTAATTACTTAGGCAAAGCACCGTTCTCCCTTATTCCGTTATCTCCGATGCCGTTCGCGATAAATGTTAACCCACATTAATTCCATAGCGTGATACTTATTAAGAACGCGATCGCGTATCATTCCGTCCGCTGACGGCGTCCGAAATCGCGTCGATGATTCCAAAGAAATCGCTCCTCTTAATTTGCGCGTAATTATCGCCTTTTCGACACTAGTATGCGTGCTCCGAGGCACGATCCGTCACGCTAATTGTGTGTAAATATCTATGCAGCCGTGTGCCTGGCCGGAGGAACGCGAAGGAAGAGGCCGGAATCACGCTTCGGCATGCGTGGCGTTTTTCGCGAGTTCCTGTTCGCTCCTACGTACGGAGAACTCCTTATCCCTAGAATTCTGCGGATCTTGCGCGAGCACGATAGTCAACGCTATTCTGTTGATACTCGACACGTATTCCGATTCGAGTTATCGATTTCTCGATTTGAGAATTGTCTCGAAGAAAGCGGGAAGAAAAAGAAGGAATCTTAAAGAGATGTCTCAGCGCCAGAGATTTGAGGTGCGCGATATCTCTTGGTGAAAATTTCCTGCCGAACCTCTCGATGCCTTGGAGGAACCTTGACGCTTGATGCTCGTAAATAAATGAGATCTCTGGATAAATTGCGCGGCAGGTTGTATTATCGGGAATTAATTTAATGGAGATATTAATCGAGACGTGAGAAACCTGGAATAATAGCATCCCGTCCGTTTCATCTTCGAAACGAATATCGGATTATCGAATCGACTCGAAGAAATTTCTCGGCTACCTGCGCGAATCGATATCCCGCTTCCCGCGTTCGATTCTCGTTATTGATCACTCTCACGATATCTGATGTCGAAGGAACATCGCGCAACAGGTATACATCTCAATGTTTCTTGGAGCGCGCGCGTTAATCCGAAACGATTTATTTTCCGCCGAGCGTTCTCGTCGATCGCCATTAAGATCAGCATTTCTCATCGGCATTTCCTACGAGGCGCGCGCAACGATCCCGGCTTAATAGAATAATACGTTCCGGATTAGAAACTCGCGTCTGTCTAATGAGCGTGCGCGCTCGTCAGGCCGCACGCAAATCACGCGTATAGTGCGTCATTGCGTGGAGTTTTCAAAGGACTCGATACTTGATATAAAAGGCGCCCATCAGCGACCGTCGCGGTCGGATTGACATTGCTTGACGAGACCCGCTCGCGGAATTCGCGTGCATGCGTGCGTGGCAGCATAATTCACGTGAAAATGCACGCACGCACGCACGCACGTTTCGTCGTCGATCAGTGCGTGCGTGCGTGTCTGCGACTTTGTGCCTCGTTCATTCATGGCCTCGCCTTTGGCACGTATTTGTCGGCCTTAGGAAAACGCCATGGCCGTATCTAATCATTACGGTACTCTTCCGCTCTGTCTACCACCGGCAAAGGGATCCCTGATCGAAACTTATCGACCTCTCGTGCGCGTCGCTCGTCATCCGCGAGACCTGCTCTCGTGCCAACTGTATCCTCTTTCTTCCTTCCATTCCGCCTTGGAGATCATATCTCGCGCTTGAAGAGAACACAGAGCAGAATCGCGGGGAGAATCCTCTCGCGTGGAACTCAGACGCGGTCATTAACGCCGTAGGACCGCCGGCATACCGTAGTTGATCGTCCATGCATCCAAATCACCGTGGCAAGTCGCCGTTCGTCGTTGCTCGACCGTTGATTAGTATAACCGTAAACTACGCTCCCTAAAATCCCGCCGAGACTCCGGACGAGCCTCTATGCGAATTTCCACGCGAGGAACGAGGCTGCAAGGAGCCGCAACGCGGCTCGTACTCTCCCAGTCGGATATAATAATAACAACATCGGTAAATTACGATGCGCGTACAGATGGATAATCATGCAGCCCCGTACGATACCTATACTTTACGCTGTATATATTTATTACGAGGATTCCTGTGCGAGAAAAGTCGCTTACAATGCAACACGCGATTCATACTCGGCGCGAGCGCGCGCACGGCTCGAAGTAGGTGAACCGGTACTCGTATTTTTCAGCTACTATTTTAATAAGACGCACTTACCTGCAATCGACATAAACAAGTATTATTTTTTCTTTTTTTTTTTTTTCACGCTCGGACGCGTAAACAAGATCATTTCTCTCGGTGAATCGTTAATCTCTGCAGAATGCAGAGTCGCTCGTAACGGTGTTACGTGCGTTTCGAGTAGACCGCTTTGTAGGAATTTCCGATGAGACGTAACGTTTCAACGCTGGAATCTTATTACACGTTAATCGAGCGATAGTGCTAAGCGCATATATTACTCTTTCAATCTCGCTCTTCCGATTTCTATCTGAAAAGCATTGATCACGCTGGGAAAAGCGTATGGATGGAGAGAGCGTTTCGAGATGCGCGTAAAGTGTGCCGAATAAAAGCTGAAAATTCAAAAATTCAGAAACGGTCATTTCATCCGCAACGATCTAGTATTATACAAAAAGTTACTAAAAGTTACTATTTTAGGATGAATGTTTCATATGTTACGATCATCAATTTGCTCAGCGAATTTCTTTAAATATTCCGTTAGCATTCGCATTTCGGTAATGATCATAATCGATCAGATCTACTCCAGTTTCAAAACGTATTCCCATTTCTCCATGCTGAATTTGGAGGAATGTGAAATTTATCAGAAACGTGGAATTCTGCGTTAAATGTCACATGTGTATTGCGTGTTAACTGCGATAGGAATTATGCTTCACATTTTCGGCTAAATATGCCATGCGATGTCATACGTCTTTGTAATACGAATTCGTTCGAGCGTGAGATACGTGCATGCACGCACGGATGCAAGAGTTGGACGGTTTCGATGTAACTACTTTTAATTAAGAGTATTAAACTGGTATCTTCCGGATCCGTGTGGGGATTTTATCGTTTGTTAATAAACAGCTCGTAATGCGTGCCTCATTGCGCGGAGCATTGGCATTTTTTCTTTTTATTTCGTCGGTCCGGTTTCCGGTTATAATCCGACATCCGGTGCGACAGAAGTGCACCGTGCTGTACGCCGTGAGAGAAACTACGTTGTCGAAGAAATTGTTATCATCGTGTCAGCTCTCGTCAGCGAAAAGATTTTACTATAAAGAGAGGAATAGTTACGAGATATTTCCTGTCTGAAAGAATAATTTACAGTGCTGTAATAAAAGTATTAACAGCTAATTGGCATGGCCAACTTGAGATTATTAATTAGTTTCATCGTTTCTTAATCTCCTTTATGCATGCATATTAGCGTCATATTTGTAGTACAAATTAATTTCTCGCTTTCAGCACTGATGATTTTATCGATCGAAAACCGTTAAGTTTCTAACGTTACCCGATAATTGGCTTAAGATAATCGGAAATGATAGAGATTATTTTATTGATTAAAGTATCCTGTTTTTATCAATAAATCTTGAGCTTTACGAAGAAGCAAAAAATTAACTTGCGCATCCAACATTACCGGAAATTTTTGATAACGACGTTTTGCTCAAACATCTCTATAAGAAAAATTCATGACCTATAGCTTTCATCGCGAAGTCTCGTCGCGACGAGCGCAATTATTTGCATTATTTTGACTTCCTGCGAGTTATTGTCCTCGCCGCGACATAACTCGAGTGCACGCTCTGATTGTCGCCGTTACCGCCATTTGTTCTCGTACTTTGATTCGGACTAACTCGTTTCTTATCCTTCTGTTTCAGGTGAGTATCATTTTTGACATTCGTCGAATGCGAGATACAGTGCCAGTGCGACACCGTGAGTTATTAAATGCTAATTGATGGTCGCTGCTCGCAATTTATACCTTTAATCGCAAATGCCGTATCGATTATCGTAACATCGTTATCTTCGTTATGCGGAGTTGCGCGAATACATGTCCGTGCATGTACGCCGATGAGGACATTTGTCAGAAAACATAAAGCCACACGCGCAAAGTGTGCTCGATTCGCAGAGTGATCTCCCAATAAGCATGATCGTGGCATGATCGTGTACGACCGGTTGCGGCATCGCGAATGCATTATGTCGGCATTTACGTCCCCGATCCTTTTCTTTCTCTTTCCTAAAAGATTTTTTGGTAAGTCGAAGTCACTCGTTCGTTTCCGTCAAGCAGACTCGAATCAATCGAGCGTTACTGCGATTTTTTGTCTCCGCGCTATTCTTGATCTCGAGACGTCATTATCGATCGTTCTAACTCGATCGGCGTGAACCACTTTATGCTCGATGCTGTCTTATTTCTCGACGGAGCTACTCGACGAAGGCAGATCGGACGTGGAATCGCGAGCATCCTCTTATGACTTTCCCCTTTGCGATTTCAATCGAGACGCGCCGACGTTCTAATCTAACTCGTAAATCCTTTGTCATAAATAACGAGATGACTGTACTATCGGTAATCGCACAGGGAAATATCCTGAAAATATTGCTATACGGGTAATAAGGTATCATGAAACGTGCCACGTTCGATCTTTGCCTTGAAAGTAAATTTCCAACGAAGTGAAATCTATTAACTAAATTAAACTTGGAAACTAAATTTATATGTTTTCATCTTAATCTATCTATATGGTAAAAAGTAATTAATTATTAGCCCGTCGTAGTGATCTTTCACTTTTCTGAAACTCGGAGCCAATAAATCTAAATCTACCATCTAAATCTATCCATCTGCTAAATCTACTGATCGCCGCATTCTCTTGTTAAAATGAGAAAGTCTATAAAGCTATGACATTTAAGATATCATGCTTACTCTCGTTTCGATTAATTAACAAATTCAAATATAGAAAGATGTCGTATGTCAGCGAGAATCAATTATATATCTTAAAAAGATGTAATATATAATGTATCTCAATGGAAATCGTTACAAAGAGATATGCCATCATGCGGTCACAAGTGCGTTAATATCAAATTAAACGCGGAATGGTCTCGATCTTTCGTAATCTGACGAAATCATTATCGAAAAAAGAATCGTGCATCCAACGCGTCTCACATGAACGGCCATGAACGATTTGATACGCTAAATTACAGCGAAGATGCCATCCTTCGCTACGCGAAGGATTTCTAAACTCGCGGAAAGTGAAGCGAATGGGACTAGGAAACGGCTGTTGCTGAGAAGGGGAATCTAATCGGGTACTTTGCCCTCGATAAGAAGCTCGATACACCACGAGAGTCGATGCACGAGTGATTTTCTAACATCGATGCTCACGAAAACGCGCGCGATGAATGAATCTCCTTTGCCGAGAGGATCACGACATCACGTCGGCAAACAAAACCGCGGAGAATCGGCCTCGCACAAGCGTGTCGGAATCGATCAACCATGCCGTTCTTACAAAATCCCATGAAACTTTATGGCGAAATCTACGTTAATAATAATATATCAGAGCCGTTTTTCTTCGTCCTAGAAATTTTTTAGTAACATTTTTTGTTTAATAAAAATAATAATTGCTTTTCACTTTGTGAAAACGAAAGCAAAAACGAAAGCAATAAACGTTCGCAAGCAGGAGAACGTTGATGAAGAATTTTATCAGGGATCCGAGATGCCATAAGATCACATCGAAGATGTGATCACGAACTCGATATGAACTCTCCAAAAGATATAATGCTGTTATCCCTAAGGTAATTAATTTTTTTAATAACACATATGAATCTTTAAAGTAATAATGTAATGTATTAATTGATATTATATATAAATTTAAAGTTAAATTAATTTAAATATCCCTCCAACCAAATAAATACTAAAAATATTACTATTATGATCTAATATTTATAAAACTCTATACATGGATCTTCTCGAGTCATAATTTTATTTAAGCTTTTTAACTGAAAAATAAAATCATTAAAATTACCATAAAAAAGTATAAATCTCATCAATTCATTCGTTCCAGTCTCCAATTAAGAAACAAATGATTATGCTGTACTTTTGTACAGTCAATTTACTGCAGCTATCTAAAATATATTAATTGAGCAGAACCAATCTTATATAACATAATCATGAAACGATGTTTTTGATAAGCAAGTGAACTTAATATTTGCCAAGTTCTTGAAATTAAATCAACAAACTTTTACAATACGACGTGTAAAGTTTATTTTTCGACATGACTGGAATTTCATTGGGATGAATTTTTTATTTTTACGACGATCGCTGATCGGAGAAGCGAGGAATACGATAAAACCGAGAATTACTCGCTCGCACGATAAGAGACCAATGAGAATTTCCCGTCTGTCCTGATCGCGGAGCAAGGAGTTGCCTCTCAGGCTCGTTGAACGAATCCGATCGCGGCGGAAGTCGCATGAAAATCGGTTTCGCTTACCTGCGTCGTAATGACGGGAAACGTTGTAATTGCCAGCGGGCCTACCGAGCTTGGCCGGGTGCGTTTCATCGGTAACCCGAGCGAACTTCTTCGCGTTTAATCGAGCGGAATGAGACAGAACAACTGCGGCGGGCACCCCCTTTTCCACGTGTTGCGCGCAAATCATCTCGCATGATGACTTTTGCGCGGCATCGGTCAATCCTCGCGGGCGAATGCGGAATGCCACACTCCGCGGTGTTGTTGCATTATTAGTCACATCATTATTAGTTGCCCTTACCTTTCTCTTTTTTTTAAACGTTTTCATAACAGAAACTGGAGAGATCCGGTCGTTTATCTTTCATTAACTCTCAAGTTAATTATTTCTTAACTTTAGGGGATTCTTCTTTCTCGTCTTCTAGCTTAATTATCTGATATCACCTAATCTTGAAAAGAGCGTCGTTATCGAATTTCTCAATTATAAATCAGGACTAAGTATCTTCTCAGAGGTTTCGATGTTACATAATGCGTTCAAGTTGGCTTCAAGTTCAAGTTGATTGGGACGGCTTGGGATCAGAATTTTGATCGTTTGCTCGTGCCGGCCAACATCACGGCGAGCCGTGGACTGGATGTCGAGCCTCGCGTCTCGCGTTGGGCAAAAGCGAGCTGTTCTTTTCGCGGGTAGGGAGGAAAAAGAAAAAGAAAAAAAAAGAAAAAGGGGGGGGGGAGAAAAGGAGGAGAAAAAGAAAAAAGCAGTCGCGCTTTCTACGTTGACGTTCCGAAAACCCATTTCCATGCGACAGTCTCGCCGCGTCTCGCCAAGTTTGCGCATTCCGCGATAAATTACTTAACAGTAAACCAGCACCGTGGCCGTTGGCACTTTAAGGAATCCTTTTCGTTCGGGAACATTAAGGCCCCACGAATATCCCGTTGCCAAGTCGATCTTGCATCTACGTGCGAGCGTCGATGTCACGCCTCGTGTCGCATCAAAGTCATGTCGTAAATACGGGCGCGCGAGGAGAGATTCAGCCGAATCTCTGATCGCGGACGGCCGGTTTGTCGTGGGGCGACTTTCAACGCCAGGCTGAGAGCTCCTTCATTCGCTTTCAGGCCTGAAAATCGGCGCCGGGCAAGACCGGCGAGTGACACCGATCGCATGTTCGTTATCGCATGTTCGTTATTCGTTGCTTCTTGCAACGTGATTGTGACGCGTACAGGCTTTGCAACTCGAAGCGTGGAGCCGATTACGGAAATCGTTTTCCTTCCGCGCTGTGAAACGATCGTAGATCTTTTGATGATCTTCTGATAAGACGAGTCATACGGTTACGGATGTAACAACAAGCCGCATTGTGTCTCTTATTTGACACATCGTGGGCGGTTGATCGTTGGCTAGAAACGTGTATACGTTAATTCCCTGACATCTGGCCTGAGGAAGTGATTCCAGCCAATGGCGCGTGGTAAAAACATCATTAAATGACTGATACAGCGATACTGAATCGTGATAATATTATCGTTGATGCGGCATGCTTCGAGTTTTCCGTAAATCGGGATTAATTATTAATCCGCTAATTTTGAAAACTGGAATATTGAATCTTACGGTTGCGCGATCTTGGTGGTGTGTCTTTCCGATTCACTTTGCGTTTTCGTTTTCGTTTTGACGAAACGAAAGATCGTTTGAAATAACGAGAGCGTTATCGTTATTGGTATCGCAAACACGCGCGCCTGGCCTTCCGATGACGAATTATTTGTCATTATTGTGCACTCGCCGATATACGATATCGCGGTTTTAACGGGCGTTCCTCGCAATCTCGAAGGAATTTATGGTTTCCCGAAGATACGAAGAAACGCGAGGCGCGATTACAGCTTATTGCTCGTTTCTTCGTCTTCTAGCGAAGAAATCGCGCCGCCGACATACTTCTTCCCTCGCGATGATCTGCTTTTTTCTTGCTCTTTTCTTGCTTGCGCCGCGCATAACCACGTACAGTCCGGAACAATCCAGCAAGAAAGTGGGCAGAAAGCTGGCGCAGGAAAACTCGCATCGCGCGAACCTTCGCGGCATTCTCTAAATTAATTCTCTCTCTCTCTCTCTCTCTCTCTCTCTCTCTCTCTCTCTCTTTCTGTCGTAGGATTCTTCCGAGTAAAACACGCGCGCGCGTACACGGCACATGCGATCGATCGGCGATCGGCATACGGCGGATTGTCGCGAGGATAATATCAACGAGTGGATAAGAAGTTCAAGTTTGCGCGAACTCTGACAAAAAGCGCGTAAGCCTCCGCTTTATCTCGCCGTTCATCTTAATTGCACGGGTTAGCGAGTGCGGTTAATTCGCAGCGGGGATTCCGCGTAGTTTATTATCCGAGATACTTCTCTTATCTGGCAAACGTTTGATAATGCCAATAATACCTCCCGATAAAACGCTCGCTGCAACGGCCGAGATCGTATTTGACTCGGACGATACGGATCCGCGCCTCCTTGTCTCTGGAAAACCCACGGATCGTTCCTTCGTCGGCAAGATCGTTATTCCGCTGGTTATCGCGATCGCCGCGATCTTAGCACGGTTCTCGCGATATACGCGAGACAGTTTGATGTTTCATCCTCCGCGTTGCCGCGCATGCTCCAGCTGTAAGAGAATTATCGCGCGCTGTAAACTGCGAACTGGATTTCACTCGAGTGCGTTCGGTTTCTCGCGTCTCGCGAGACGGAGAACCGGTGCTGTCGTGAAAATCGCGGAAACGCGATTCATGATTCGTGTCCCTCGACGAGGGACGTGTCTTCGGATCGATAAGCTTGCGGATGAGAGCGGATTACTCTGTCGCGATTGCATCTCGGCGCTATCAGAAATAATCGTTCATCTCCCCGATAGTTGTCGGCGAGCTCGACGATCGATCGATCGATCGAGCAATCCCGCGGTCGCGAAACATGACATCGGCACGATAAGAGCTCGCGCATTCGACACGCTTCCCGCTCTCATTCCCGCTCTCTGTCCTGTCTTCGCTCGCGCGACCGTTGACCCGCTCGAGTCCGATCGATCGCGAGGCAACCTTGCTCCAGAAATCGGTGAAAATCGGTGCAAATCGATCGCCGCGACCTCCAGAAGCGGCCTTCCCGATAAAACGTAATCCGTTATGAGGCCAGTCCGAGAAACTCCTCGCAGAAACTCCTCCTCTCTCTTCCGCTGGCGGAAACGCCGCCGCGCGTAACACTTGGCGCATCGAGCGCGAGATTAATCCGCGCGCGGTTTTCCACGCGCGGGATAAGCGGAGCCGAGTGACGTTATCGATCATGACGGCGAGACTCGCGAGATGGGAAAGCTCGATTCACCGGTGCGATTCTTCGTTCGCTCGGCTCCTCGACAGGAGAAATAATACTTTATTTATCTTGAAGCATTCCTCCTCCTCCTCCCCCCTCCCCCCGGTCACGGTCACGGTCGGGAGGGTTTCCCGGGCGAGTACTTCCGGGAATGCACCCCGTATCAATCGATACGAGGATACGCGCGATGAATAATGTAACGCGGACGCGTACGTTGCTGCGACATTATACGCGATTAGCGCGATCAATCGCGCTCTTAATCGCCAATCGAGTTATTCTGTCGATGAAGTCGGAGCGACGAGCGCCGTTGGATGTCAGTCGCGTGTTTAGACGTACGTCTCTCGCGATTATGTCCTCGCGATGAGGACATTTAGGCTCGATTGGCTGCGGTCGGGATACGGCGACGTCGCGATGGACGGAAAACCGCGTTATTACGTGCAGCTGGAGCACGAGGAATTCATAAGTATGCGAGAGAGCTCCGTCGAGATCGCAGGCAATCGTGCAGCCCGGCATTGATTAAATTTCGTGGGCATTTTATTCCCTTTCTCTTTACGAGCATCTGATTAATACTAATAATGCGACGATAACTCGGACATGATAACGGGGAATGAAAGCGATATTAGATAGCGAGTATTCCGCAAATACCGATTATCGCAAATCGACGTGAATCTATGCGAGTACTCGCGGTACGAAGATATCGCATAAAGCATAAATTATAAATTGTTATGGCGCAATTACAATAATCACGATTCAATATACGATTGCGCACGAGGTAAAGTATCGAAATGGCGACGCGAATAATCGCGAGTCGCGAGTCGCGAGCGTAATCGTAGTCGGCTCTCGTCTTGTTGACGCTGAGGAGTTTTACGAGAGTTTTATGGACACGCCGATGCGGTTAGAAATTCGCGCGCGGATACCGCTGACGTGACTTGTATCTGAATATAGGATGTCGTCGGGATTTTAATTATCCACGCCGATGGACGTCCAGCAGGCCAAGTGCGCTTTCGCGTGCTAGAAAGTTTACAAACGATATAAACTCGCGCGATTTGCTAAGAAAAATCGTCCGCATTAATCACACGCCCGCGGTGATCCCCGGCCAACTGAATATGGACCGATCATCATTTTCTTCATCCCCGCGCGTTTCTCTTTCGAGAGCGGGAGATGTGGCGGCTGAGATTTAACGCTGCCTTTTGTTTTGTTCCGGCGCTACGTCTCGCCTAAGGACCGAATCGTTCAACTATATCCCTCGCTAAGTTCCCAGGGCCGCATTGACGCATCCTGCCGATCGGACAATGGGAAATTGTCGTAAAAAACGTTGAGAATATCGAATTTGTGCAAGCGGCCTTTAAATCTCATGCACGGTCCAGCCAACGCGATCGTATCGACCTCGTATCAGCTCTCGTTACTGTTCTCTCATTGTCGACGTCACTTGATTCGAGCTGCGTTTTCGTCGAATCTTCCACAGAGAGGAGAGAGAGAGAGAGAGAGAGAGAGAGAGAATCGATTACATCGGGATGAAATTGACACAGCGTGCCTGAAGATGGAAACAGAAATGTTGTTTAGTTAGTGGCGCCTGAGCACGTGGATTCAGCCCTGCGATTCCAGGTGCATACCGTTAAATTAACTTGAGATTTACCGCGGCATTGTACGTTCTCTCCTTCTTTTTTTCTTCTTCTTCCCGCCGTGTTCGACTTGACTGAGCTCGAATTCCCTTTATCCATCCATCACGGATTTGGACGGCCGGGAGATCTCATAAGCCGGGCTCCGCTCGATGCGCCGACTAGAACGAGAAAGTTTCGGTTGCGTAAACGTAAATCGAGAGGACGCGCGATGATCCTCGAATCTTTCGCTCGTTTCCGCGAATAAAAGCTCCGCGCAGACGCACTGTCGGATGATGCGATCTCGTCGCTTTCGCGTGTTTGCATCTCGTTATTAATCCCGCGCGTGGACGAATCGACTGCCGAATCGACGAGTGCGATTCGTCGAATTCGAGGAGAAATGTTCCTTTAGCGTGACATTTTCTTTTCCTTCTTTTTTGTTTCTTGTTTCTTGTTTTTTGGATACACTCGAGGGCTTCTCGCGTCTACGAATAAAGACGCCTGTGCTACACAAATTGCTTTTAATTTCACGGACGTTTGCAGTAACGGACGACTCGTTTGTCTCGCCGACGGATTATTATAGCAGTTACCCGTGCGATACCATAAATAGAGAAAGGGAACCGCGATGATTCGAGAATCCGGAGAGGCTCGATCGTGCTGCCTAGAATAATGCCATCTCTCAAAAAGAGAGAGGGAGAGAGAGAGAGAAACAGGAATGGGGAAAAAAGTATCGACCGCGGCGCGAACGACATAAAGCTGTTCACTGACCGAAACGCGCTCGGCAGGTTTATCGTTCGGCCGGCAACGCTAAAGCATGTAGAGTTCAGCCGTGGTGCGCAAAAGATAAGCGGCATCCGTAAAATGGGTCGTGCACCATGACCGTTTCCTAATCGCGCTGATAAATTGGCGATTCGCCGAGCGACGCCCGTTGATTTTCCGCTCGGCTCAGGACGCGATTCGTCGCGCTCGGCCGACGATATCGGCGCAACAAGTTCGCTCTGTTACGGGCGTCTCATCGCAGCTGATGTCTCCCTTACGCGTCGCGTCTTTAAAGTACATCCTTTCGTTCCGATCCCAAAGTGGGATGCAGGATCCGATAGAAATCCGCGGGATAATGAAGCGACAGCTTCATCGATTCGCGCGGAACGATGATCTCTCTCTCTCTCTCTCTCTCTCTCTCTCGCCGGCGTACGATTTTCCGATTCTTCCTCTGGCTGCCTGCGAGAGAAACACCGCTATCGACACGCGACATCGCGACGCGATGGAAATGAATCGTCGAGGTATCCGTGATCCGATTCGTGTCGGGCCGAACACATCGCGCTGGTTCTCCTCTTTGCCGATGCCGATGCGTTACGAATCAATCCGCCGTGCGCGATCCGCGAAACTGCGCTGATACCGGAGTAGGATTTCACTGGTCCCCGACGTCGTATATAACCGGACAGGCGTTTATCTACATACCACCGTATACCCGTCCAGGCTAACACCTCCAAGTAGCGCTTAATAACGCGCAACACGCGATGCGACCGCCAGTTGTACGACGTACGGTCCATTGCACTCGCCGAGCGAACCAAGGACGCTCGGTTACTTTGTGGCGTGTCGGTAATTAGCGAAGCCTGCTTCGCACGGATTTTCCGGTGAATGAAAATCCGCGAGTCGAGTCGAAACTCGAGGGAAACTTGCCGAGTTGCCTCATTCGCAGGCTCACCGGCTCCGATCTCTGATTCCTGGTCCTTGGTGCGTATTCGCGGGGATCAGCCGCGCCGTAACCGCCGGGCGTATCGTTACATCGCGCCGGGATACGCGTACATAAATGTAACGTACGTACGTGTATGATTAGGGGCAAATTATCGACGAAAACCGTGTCGAAAAGCTCACGTGCTCGCCAGCATCCGCCGCGATTCGGCTCTCACGGTCTCTCCCTCCCTCCCTCTCTCTCTCTCTCTCTCTCTCTCTCTCTCTCTCTCTCTCTCTCTCTCTCTCTCTCTCTCGTCCTAAGCGCGAGATTTCTTCCTAATCGCTTCTGTGTACCGATCGATCGCCACGGAATGCCCTCGCGCTTCGGCTTGAGTTTCATGCCGGTTTTCTCGCGCCTAGCCGAGCGTAAGGCCCATATCCATTCTCACTTCCTCGCCGCGTCACGGATCACTTTCTAAGCACAATGGCTTGCATGCGAATGGAGCTGATACACGCCCGCGATTCCCGCGATAAAGGATGAATCCGCTGCGATCGTACAAGTCGAATCTCGTGCCCGGCTTTCTGTCGATCCCTCGCCCGCTGTATTATCTCGTTCGACTCTGGGAATGGATCTCTCGCAATTCCGTGCGCATCCTCGAAAATCATCCAGAGGCGCGTCTCTCAACTCTGGCTCTCTCTCTCTCTCTCTCTCTCTCTTTCTCTCAGATTGACGGACGCTGATGGCACAGCACGTTCTTTTTAATGCAATCTCAGATGTCGGAAATTTTACGGCTTCCACGCCGTTGCTCTTTGAATTCGACTTCCAGATTGCAGCCGCTGCTTTCTTGCCAGCTTGGTCGCAATGCTTCATGAACGTTTCGTTTCATCGGGTCGACCGCTGAATCCAATCGTAATTTTTAATCTTTCGAGAACGAATGGACATTTCAGAGTTTGCTCGACGCTGAAAGTGACAAAATGGAACAACGAAAGCGGAACAGCGATTAGTAAAAATGCGGAGGGATGCGATACGAGATCTTTCATTATTTACATCATATACAGCTGTAATATCGCTCGCGCGTCGATACTTGCCTCAATGCAGTATTTCGAATCATGCATCATCACTGTATGTCTCAATCATTCTCTCTCTCTCTCTCTCTCTCTTTCTCTCTCTCTCTCTCTCTCTCTCTCTTTCTCTCTAAGCGGAGGAATGTCCGTCCACTCTGTCTACACGGAAAAATCGCAAAACTGGATGCCCTCGCAAAGTTTCGCACTTGTCCGACGTTAGTAAGCCCGGGGACTATCAGTACGATTATTAAGCCGTCAAACAGCTCTCGCGTCGTGTCGCGAAATGGAAAAAAAATTAATAACATAATCGCGGCGCCGGCTGCACCGTCGTTTCTTTCCTCGCTTCTCTCGCCGTGCGGCGATTTATTAACGCGGCGATTCAAAGACCCCCGGCGTGTGTTTCTTGTACGCGGCCTTTCTCGCGCCGATACTAATTGCATCGCCTGAATTCCATCCGGGACCCGCGACTTCTTTCTTCATCCTGTTCCTCTCCGCTTCCCCTCCTCGTAGATCGCATCTTTCTTATCTGGGCCGATCGCACGCACGCGCGCGCGAGATTTTACATGTTCGACGAACGACCCGCTTCTCCTAATCGGCTCTAACGGTATGCTTTCCTTGTGTTCGCGTGAAGTTATCGCCAGCACAGTTTGCGAAATCAATTATCCGCGATGAATCTCGCGGAATTTTATCGCGGGGCTTGCGTTGATCTCTCTCTCTCTCTCTCTCTCTCTCTCTCTCTCTCTCTCTTGTTACTTTCTTAACGCGGAGAACTTGGTCTCATCGGGAATCGCTCATTCGACGCCATCCTTTGCGAATCGATCCGCGCTTTCGATATTAGCGATGCCTTTGCGAGTGGACTGTGAAAAATTTGAACTTGGATGTGTGCGTAAGTGTATTTCGTCATGGATTAGCCCCGGAATGTCAGTGTGTCGAGTGAGTGCAGGAATTGGCGAGACGGTAAAATGCGTTCCTTCTTTATTTCTTTGATTATTTTTCCTGCCAGAGATTTTCTCACTGCAGATTTTAATTGAGTCGAGAAAGGTAGAACATGTAGATAGCAGGTAGCAGAAGCATTAAGCGCGCGCAAGATATCGATTTTAGATAAGGAAACTCTCGCGATGGCTCATCAACTCGATGGAAAAATGCCGGTAATCCGCATTTGTTTTGGCACCGCGTTGCCAGCGATATTAATCGCCGGCTTTCAATTTCTCTTATTACTCGATAATGAAACTCGATGATGGTCGCGCCAATTAAGCCCGTTACGCACGGAATTGCTAGGGACTTTTTTGAGAGACCCCCCTCGCGATCTCTAGGCGGCTTCCACGTTTGTATCACCCGAGGCATCGATCGATAAGTAATCCGCCTAATTTCCTGGACGTCCGCAATCTCGTCCCCGACGTCTGGATTGCCGTCCGCATTTTTAATCCGTCCCTCATCGCTCTCGCGGTAGCCACTCTTGCATCGATCAATCGATTATCGGAGGTCTGGATTGAGAGTTCTCGATCGGAGAACTAGACTAGTGTTTTATTCTCTGCTCTTGGCGAATTCTTTCGTCAGACATCATCGGAGGCAGACTCATCGCGTTATCTAGCGAATTAATGATTCGGAAGATACAATCGTAACGTAATGATTACCATCAATCTCGCGTTCTCTTTGGAGAAATCTGTCTGGCATCGTCTTCCGTCTAGTCTCGCGTTACTCGCGTCAGGTGTTTCCGCGTGCAGTCGCAGGAGACACGTAAAGAGATGTGCGGGCGTACAGCCAGAGAAAAGCGATAATTAGCCGTTATAGAGAGTGCAGAGTCCCTAGGGGCGCGAGATCTCGCGCTCGCGATCGATAACTCGGCGTGTTTCCCTCATTTCCTGCGCGTCGCCGCGGCAGATCGCGCGCGGATTGACGCGAGTCCCGGAAACGTCGTCCCTAACGAGGGTTAAACGAAATCAAGCGTCATTCAGCGGCGTTCACGTAACTCACCTCTACTCGCCCTTTGGCCAGAGGCGGAACAATAACGCGTCGCGAAACGCATAGCCGGACGTTACCGCATCGAGATGCTGCGTCCCATTGTCTTCTCCGTTCAGCTTCAAGGCTGCCGTCGAGGCAATTCGCGGATCGCCGCTTTATTCGTACATCGGCGAGGGGAATCGATGGACGACTCGAGTGCGAGATGGTCCCTTCGCTTGTGGCTTTGTGCGCGATCCAGCATGATGGATACCCGCAGCGTCGATGCTACGCGCGTGATATATGGAAAGCGTTTTTTAATTGCCGTGTTGGCGCGCGAGCGCGCGGCCACGTGGCGATATCTTGGCAGAATTTATGATCGACGTGCTCATCTAGATACCGGAATCGAGGAAGCGGCACTCGAATGCGAGATGATAACTGTGCTTTGCCACTTTTAAAGCCGCGATGCCGAGGAATAATCCATTGTGCGCGCCGATTACGTTCACCGCTAAGCGACGTTCCCTTCGACGCGTGTCTAGTGTCTTTTTCGACAGTCCAGTGATCGTCCAGAGTCAACGATCTCCAGTTGTTCGTCACGCAGCTTCCGCTTCTTCGTCGATCCTCCTATTCCTAGCGTACGATTAGCAAACATCTATGCAAACATTGACACTTTTATCTCTCATCTCTTTGTCCTTGCGGACAATCCAGGTCGCGTCTCATCGCAGATCGGTCGTCACGAGTCGTCTTCGTCGTCCAAGACGCGTTACGCATCGTGAAACTTGACGAAAGCTTTCGTTACTTATTTCCCAGCACGCTGTCCATATCGAGTCCGACAATCTCGTCGCTACGCGAATCGGATGATACAAAAGGAAACGCAACCGAGGGATGCCATCCGAGCGGGAGGGGGCAAAAGATGAAGCATCATTCCGTATTGAAGCGTACGCTGTAATTCGGACAATTGCCGTTAATTGCCGGTCGATTATCGCTTGACGGTGTGTAATCTCGGCCGGTGCGATCGTCACGCGGGAGAATCCGTGAACGAGAAGAGCGATGCGCCATTTAGCGGGGCAGTGTACAATTTACGAGCGAGTCCGGGATGCTGCGCGCCATGCCGCTTTCCACTTTCTCCGTATTTTATAATTGTCAGCGCGGCGACGCGCTGCGCAGGGCCAAAATGCAAAATCGACCGGCGATCTCTAGCTATCTCGACGGAGGATCGAGATCTTCCCGTTAAGATCTCGCATCTGGCCGATTGCCTACATCCGCCATCTCCGTCGCTATCTCGCCGAGATGTCTCTTTATTATCCCGATCGTTCGTTTCTCTATTAATATCCGCTATTCCTCCGGCATGAATTATCATGCAGGCGATACCAGTCGAAATCAATCAAATCAGCGTCGCTCTACGAACAGCTCGGAGCTTGCGCGGCCTACAAGTTCTGCATTCTCGCACCGTGGAACCGAGAAATGACGTTAATCCTATGCGCGTACGTACGTTTCCGTAACCTGGATATCCTTCCGCGTGGACATCTCTCTCTCTCTCTCTCTCTCTCTCTCTCTCTCTCTCTCTCGCTCTCTCTTTCTATCTCTTTTTCTCGGCGCAATCATCGATTTAGCGCGCGGACGGAGAAACAGCTGCGAGGCCCATTCCTCCGTTATTAACGCGATCGATTTTTCTTTGACGTTCCGCAAACAATGTCGTAATCTAATGCAATGACTGATACGAGCGTTATAATGCCTACAGCTGACGCGAGAGCTCATTAAAAAGAAAATGACGGGAGGATTGATGTAGTAAGAATCGATTATACGAACTGATAATCGGTATGTATTGTATGTAAACATCCGTTATCGTATTGCTGAATTAATAGACAAGATAAGACGAGACGAAATAGGAATTGCAATTGACTTTATACGCGAAGGGGGCGACGTTTAATTGGCCTAATTTTATCGTCGTTGATCGCCTCCTTCATCGTGCGTTCCGTTCCGTTTTCGCGGAATCGCTCGTAATCGCGGTAATCACGGCACGGAGGAGGAAAAGTGAACGCGCAAGAAGAAGCGAAACGATAACGGAAACGACTATCGTTGGATTCTCACGCAGTGACCGGAAGTCCCTCGCCTCGTTCGAACTGATAGTCATCGACGAGATCGCGAAACCGTTAAGAGAGCCGGGCGTGGACTGTACGTGCCGATTACACGTGGAACAGTCCGTGCACTCTAATAAGAAGGCTTATTATTCGTCGAGCGCAAAGAGCGCAAAAGTGTTCCTTCTTACGTTACATCGCGGATCTCGGTTGATCTGCGACGAAGGAGGTTTGCAACTTTTGCCTCGATTAGATCGATATCAAGGCAAGGCTTCTTTGTTATCTCCGAAACATCGAATATAGTTACGTTATGAGCTTTCCCCTTTGACTTTCCTCGACTGGAATGCCCGACTCGATCCCGATTCTCGTCACGACGTCATTAGGAATGACTTTAATTTATGACTAATTTATCCCAAATGGGCCGTTATCCGGCAGCAGCTGTGATTCTTCACAACTGTTAAACAAAATAATGTTTTGTTACGCTGTGTCCCGATACGATGTATTGGCATGGCGCGGCGACGTTTGTTCCGCCAAGCAATCGTGCGAGAACTTTCCCAGTCGTGCCGAAATTTAATTAACTTTCGGCAACCTTTGTGCATCCTCGCGGAATGGAAACGTTCCCGCGGAGGTTCCCCGCGAATTTGACGTGGTATGCCGCTCGAGAGGCCGCGTTTCTTCCGCATTCGCAGATGTGAAAATCTCTCGATTGCATAATCGTCTCATATTTCGCTCGTGAATGTTAAGTTGTGTTATCATTAACTAATTCCAATTTAATTGAGCAGGAAATATTAATGTCATCAGGCATTGATTTAGCTATGACCTTATGATCAGATAGTCTGGGAACATTAAGACACAAGACTAAGATGCTTTTCGATCGGACTGAAAATCGAATTATGTTTAAGACAGTTATCGGTTGGGCTTGATTTTTCATCGTCAGATATTCGAAAACTTCTTTTCGGACCAAAGGACGATCATGTTGGGCAGGCATTTGTTATATCTCGTATCATGAAAGGAATGCACGGATAACGCTTCAGGTGGAATGAAGAGAGATCTCACGAGGCTCTACCTCGATTTTCCATCCGGTCGTCTTCTCGATACTGCGGAGCTCAAGCATCCGGGGAAAGCGCAAAAGCCAAATCGCCGATTAAACGTAACAACAATGGCTTGATGCGGACTCGACTGGATGCAACGAACATGACGGATTAAAGCCAGGAGAGGGTTATCATCTTCTCTACGTGTGGCCATGGCCAATAGCGTAATGGTGCTTCATCTCGTCACGCTAAATCAGTGAAGGCGATAATGGTGCCGCGACGTTTGGACTTGTTGATCGTTGCTGAAACAGCGCAGCCTATATACCCAGTGACATGCCGCAGATGCATCGATTCCGTGATAACTTTCACCGAGATCTCGGTGATACTTTATGTCTACCGTGAAGGGCAGATCACAGAAGATTAAGCCTGTCTTAATTTATTTAACGATATATATATATATATATTTTTTTTTTCTTGTTTTTACGACATAATCTTACGAGGTTCTCTACGTCTTGATAGCGACGACTGTTAATCGTCTAAACTAATCGCGAGAGCTGGGTTCTGGAGTCGAACAGGTCGACAGCTGGCTTCTCGACAAGCGTCATCAGTCACAAGCGTTTTACGACATCAGTTATCATTCTAGCGCTTAGTTTTCATATCTCACATCGTGAGTCACGGCATTGATCATAATATCGTCTCAAAGTTGATTAATCCGATGCCTTCTTATACGACGCACGTCGGACGTCTTTGGACTTCCTGTGGTGGACTTTCATGCGGAACCGCGTATCTCATCAGCGTCTCGCCCATTTGCTTAAGCTGCGAACGACGGACGTCGTTCTCGCGATCCGATCGCGCGAGAAGCGCGTCCAGGCGCCATCAGCTTCGGCATCGGCATCATCGTCGTCGTCTCCGTCGTCGCCGATTAATCGTCCGTTGCAGAATCGAACCGTTCCCGCCGACTCGTCGATCGATATTGATGCGAGATTGTGTTCCCGCGACGCAGTTTACGAGCGGATTCGATTGCCTAATGCTCGTTCGCTCCACTGAAGCATCGCGAAGGTCGACTTTGGATCGATTCTTCTCGAATGGTCTCTCGAAACAGTGCTGCTTATAGATGATCCGACTATAGGCTTCGACGTTCTCGTCTCGCGGTCCTTTTATCGCGCAGCCTCGAGATACGGGAAAACCTTGGATCACGCGAGCTGCACGGCAACGCCCTGTACTGATTTCTATCAAAATATTCACAGTTTGTTCGAGCGATACATAATCACATGTTGTCGCAGCTCGCATAGGCGATTGGCATGCCGCGTGAATTACCTGGCAGGATTAAGCGGTTGATCCCGTCAACTCCTCGCACACGCGATTCGATTACGAAAGGCTTCCGAGCACGCCTGGAGGAGCACTTATTCTTCCAGAACGAAACGACCTTTTTTCGAGGCCAATAGTCTTTCGACCTGTTCCGCCTGTCTCCGACGTCGTCCTCACCGCTCGGAGCTCCTCGGCGTAACATAATCGTAAAAATAAAATATCGCGGATGCCTAGCGTCTAATGTTAGCCCGCTGTATTTTAGTTTCGTACGTCTCTTACGTTCCTTTTGGCGCGCGTTGCATCGCGCGTTGCATCCGCTCGAAACGGAAGCCGGGTTTTGTCGCCGCTTCACACGTGAGAACAGCGACAGAGTCCCCCCGTGGATGCTTTCAGCTTCGCTCTTCAGCATGTCGCCGCGGCTCCGTGCGGCTTGGAAAACCACGTTTTTCAACAAACGGAGAGATGCGTTGCGCTTGTACCGCTCGTTAGCTTTAAACAAGTCGTTTGATAATTGGCCAGGCAGAAGCAGCGGGTTCTCCGGCGATGCGTTTTACGAAAACTTCCGCTCCCGGACAGGAAACGTTGTTTTAAGGGGAAGACTACCGTGTATACGTTTCGTTAAGATCTACGAGTGCTCGGGCGGATTTAACGAGACTCCGCTATCTCTCGGTATCCTTTATCGCTCGGCGGAAATGCAAGCTTGGATACGCAAATGCTCGCCGCGCGCAGTAACGTGCGAGCCGAAATCCGGATCCGAAATGCGAAATACGGTTATCACCGATAATCCGTTGGATTCGCGATCCTGAGCGAACGCATTCTTCGCGGCGGCACAATGCGCGTCTTTTCTCGCATTGAAGCAGGAAGCGATTAAGTGCGGCCTTTCTCGATTTACGAATTAAAAGCCGCTAATAACGACTTTCTCGGTATAATTAACGGGTTCCCTGCGTATAAATGGCTCGTACCGCGAAAGAGACACTTTGTGCCGGCGAAAATGTGCGTGGAACTGCGGCATTCGCTTTAAGATCAGCCGCAGCTCGCTGAACAAACCGTCGTGAAAAGGTTTTCGAGATACGCCACCGACTCTTTCTCACCCCCGACAACGCTTGTCCCAGATATCGCACAAAAGCGCACATTGCGCGAATTCTCGGGAGTCGATGTGGAGGGCCCCAAAATACGATCTTTCGCAATCATTCGCAATCATTCGCGATCGATCGGTTTCGTTTCAACGGTTCAATTTATAATCCCCGTGATGAATATTCAAGTCGACCACGTCCATTCATTATTGTCGAGATCCGTGAGATTCAGGGATTTAGCTGCTACGTTTTTTCTCTACGTTTTAGATGTAACCTTTTAATCGCGTTGCGAATCACCCAGATGGACACAGTTTTTTCTTATCAGCGAGCAAAACCCTATTAATTTCCTTCGGGGAATGGAAACTTGTAAACTCGCCGCTTCTCTCTGACAATAAAGACTCTGAACTTGCTCTAGGAAACGACACAGGAACGACAATGGGCGTTTAGTGTAGCCGATGCATTATGTGTGCCGCGAAAATGGGTTTCCTATGTTATCACGCGGTGCAACGAACATTAACGAGAGAATTCTCGAACGAGGCTCTTTCGTGCTTCCGACCCTTCGAGATAAGAGCTGCTCGCAGCGCGTCGATAACACGATCTTCTCGGAGACTTTCTCGTCCTTCGCACGTAGCTATCAAGGGCTCGCCATCTCGTCGATCGAAGGAACTGCGACCTGTCTATTTCTCTAATAATAATAACAACACTAATGATGTCGTGCATTCTTATATTCTTCGGCAAGTTTTTATTTCCCGCATCGCGGATTGACGCGACGACGCTCCTCCTCCCTTGAACTCGCCGATGATCCAGCTCCTGCTGAGAGCGCAAATCGCGCGCGCAGCATCAACCTCGCGAATAATGTCGCGCGATTTGGCTCGCACGCGCGTAAAATTCGTCCCATTACGTCGGAGACGCGCGCGTATCGGTGCGGAAATTACTGGTCCATTACGGATCGCCGAGCTGTCGGCAGCGTTCGATTCCCGTTCGACAACTCGTCGCGTCTGTCATCCATCGGCAAAGGGACGATGGCGATTTAATCGGTCAATTACGCAAAGAGCGTTTAGGGCCGGGCCCGAAAAATGCCCCCTAGGGACGCCCCACCGTGACACGCGGATCCGTCAACCCTCTCGGACGGATAAGGGCGCAGCGAAGCCCTCGAAAGGCTCGCGGAAGCCGCGTTCTTTCCTCTCCTCCCGTCCTCTCCTCCCGTCTCGTCCCTTCTGTCGTCTGCAGTTTACCTCCCCATGCGTGAGGCAGCTTTCCGGAAGTTTGCTTAGCCGGGCTTAAAGCGGCGACAAAGGTGCGCGACTGTGCGTGCGGGAGCGATACGAAACAATGAAGCGCCGCGACCCCTTTAACCGAGAACACGAGAATTCTCGGCTAAGGACTCGCGAGGCGCGGAGATACATTGCCGGTCTTTCTTTTTCACCATCGACCACCCACGCGCTGTAAAGCGTGTAATTATATCTGCTCGCTGGATAACATCTCGCGGAAATAGAATATTTTCCCCGTGAGACGGGGAGCGGCGCGGACAGGCGAGCAACAATGGCGGCTGTTATCGCTCGGTGTGTGCGCGCTTTTAATTCTTGCGATAAGGATAATTAACGGCGGGGAATTTATTCGTTAATTGCGGATCAGAGTTCAGGATCGCCTCCCGGCGAGGGGGAGGGGGAGGGGGATCGGGATGGGCAGCAGCGGGGGTGCTGGGTGGTGGGGGGAGGGGGAGCGAGCGGCCTCTATCGTTTTGAGAGATCTTTCGTTTATTCATCGTTTATTCTCCCTCGTTTCCCTCCCTCGATGTTACGGTAAGAGATCGCGGAGACGAAGTGGATCTGGAAAATAGATTATTTGTAGGATTGTGCGCGGTATCCAGGCGTTTGTATCCAGCGGAAGGTCTAGGACTGTCTAGGCTGGATGAGTTAAATCGATACGCGCTACTAAGCATGGATGTTACTATTCTTACGGCGTAATGTCATTGCTCCGTTCTGTACTCGAGTATTAAAGTTTCGCAGTCGCGTGCAACGAGCGACATGCTATCGGCATTTATCTGTCATTATCATACGTTGTGTACACAGCGGCGATTCTTGCGTTTTTAGCTGCTTCGAGAAACGCTTGGAGAAAGCACGCATCAAGTTGACGAAACGCGATCCGTTCGCGGACTTGATATTTACCGCGGATCGTCATGGATCATCAGGAAGACAGCATTCGTTACATTCTCTTGCGTGAACACGACTGTACGTGATGAGTGTGACCATGCCTCTCGAGAAAGCGTTTACGAGATCTCGCTCGATGTAGAACGACGAGTCCCTGCGTGAAGCTTTCGTCGTTTCGATTGTTCCGCGCGACGCTGACGAAATATTTCGAAATCCGATAATGTCACAAGTGCGTTCGATTTGTTATCGCTCGTTATCACGCGAGGGAGAGCGCGTTCAGCGACCATATATAAATATATATATATATATATATATATATATATATATATATATATATATATAATTTTTAACATTGCTTAAATTTGCGGGATAACTCGTTGGAGCGATCAACGCGCCGCGCAAGAGTCCCAGATACATTTGCATTCCGATTACGCACTTGGAGTCCCTTAAAATCCCTAAGAAAGTTACTCGGACATTCCCGCGACGCGAATATTCTCGGATATTTTCTCCGAGATGCGCCTCGCTCTCGCAAAATCACTTCCTCGATGCTCCGCGTAAACCCACGCGCTATTACATCCGCGTCAGAAGAAAAAGTGATAAAGAGAAGGGTAAAATCCTCTCGTGGGTGCACCGAGACAAAAGCTCGCTGTCAAAAAGCGGTCCGCGCGTTGCCACCCCCTGTTCGCCCCCCGGTGCCCTCGTCGGGCCTCCCCCGGCTGTGCTCGTTACCTCCGCACGTGCAGCGGCGTGCATGTGCAACGAGCGATGCCTACGCGCCAGCGGATCCTCCTGGTTTCCCTTCCGCGCCCTGTTCCTCTCCTCTCCCCGGTCTGGTTCGCCGAGCGTATTGATTGAGGTGAATGCACGACGCCGGCGTCGTCGTCGTCGGTCTCTCCCGGCTCGCGCGATGGGGGTGGAAGTGCATACGGCACTGCCGGGATATCCGCGCTAGAGGAGCAGCGAGTCGCGGCGGCTCCTGTTGGGAAGGGAGAGGAGAGAGAAAGAGAGCGGTCGAGAAACTGGGCAGAGGAGAAGAGGGAGCGGCAGAGAGAGAGAGAGAGAGAGAGAGAGGGAGACAGGCACGAGTCACCGGTGGAGGAGGCGTTATATACTGGCTGGATCCTCGTTCGACCGTCAGTTTCTCGCCCGAACTCGTGGCAGCGACGCTCACCGTCGAACACCGCCGAGCACTCGCAGCTGCACTCGAGGTCGCGCTTCTAGAAGAGGAAATCCGTGGAAGACACAGGAGAGTTCGCGAGTGCGAAGGCCAGCGGGAGATCGCCCGTCCGCTTCGTCGAGTTCGCGTCTCGTCCGCGCCCTGCGAACGGGGGTTGCTAGCAGAGGCAGCCGGCTTCGAAACCGAAGTCGCTTAGAAACGTCTTCTTCTTGGATCTGCCCGAGAGCTCGAGTCCCGGGGGATCGTCATGGCCACCTACGCGACCTATAGGCACGTCGAGCTCGACAATGTCGGATACGGGAAGAAGAGGTAACGATACTACGGAGGAAAGAGCGAGGGAGGGAGGGAGGGAGAGGCAGCGAGAGCGTACCGCACTGCGGACTTCCTACGCGCGACGTTTCCGCTTGAATTGTGCGTTGAATTTTTTCCTCTGTCGTTTGCCTCTCGACAAACACGAATGCGCATATTGGTTCGCCATCGCACTCGGTGTAAGCCTGTAATCCTGAAATTTTGCTGCTTCGTGCTCGCGAAAGAGAACGAGGGGGAAGCACCAATCGATAGTTTCGTCGTGTTTGACAACTCGGGAGTAGACGTGCTCGGTAGAGTGACCATTACCGATGCGGATTGAATCGAAATCCTGCATTTCTGCATGCCTGCTTGGCAGATAAATGGCACTGCATCTCTTCCGGATAATGATTCGGTGATGATTCTTGACAAGTTCCTAATTGTCGTACGCCAGATGGTGAGCCAGACGAGCTCATTAGAATCAGTGACTTCTCCCCGATCTCTCTCTCTCTCTTTCTCTCTCATCATCTTAATGATCTCTTTACGCGAAAAAGATCGTAGTCTCTCGAATAGCGGGGGGAGATTTACACCTCGTCCATGCGCGAATATCGAGAAGATTGACGTTTCTTATTCGGAGAAAATGGCGAGATTTTCGTTTCGTCGGCGCATCCACTCCGTCGCGACTCTTCGGCATCGATCCGACAGTCGGCGCTATCCGGGCAGGGGGAGGGGGGCTGTGTGTTTATCCGCTGACGCTGCATCTCGGGATCCCTGCATTCCGTTTTCTGCGGAATTCGCGCGAAACGTGCGTTCGCGATGCCGGCGATGTGCGATTTCAGCGATTCCATCGATCGCCGTATCAGCCCGCGGAAACGGACGGTTCAGATCGCAGCGACGACATTGCTCCATGCTCGGTTTCATCGCGATAATCGTTATCAGGATACCTCTCTCTCTCTCTCTCTCTCTCTTGGGAAATACCACATCCTGCGAAGGATATCGATAACGGGATGAGAAACGCGAAGCAACGTGCGGTCGCGATTGAGGAAAAAGAAGGCGGACTGCTCTTCCGCGCTCGTTATGTGTCATTTTTTTTTTCGGTGAAAAGACGATGAACGCCTAATTAGTTATTTCTTGAAAATGAGTCGTCGTTTTGATCAGGGCTCGATTAGACGTCACGTAATTAATTTATTCGTAATTAGCGGTCAAAAGAGTAATGCAAGTCCGAGAAAGTCCGACTCCTCCGGGAATTCTCGCGGAATTTGCATTTTTCTTCCAATTTGAGCTATTAATCCGTTTTTAACGCCAATTAAAGAAACAAAAGTGTATATTACTTACCGTTAATTAAACGACCCGGTAGAGCAAGAGGAGCGGATAAAGGAGGGTGCTACCGAGCAGCAGACGGATTTAGAAAGCGTGACTTGCGCGCCTTATCAAGCGTGTTGTGTGTACACAGCTCGAGGATGGCAAATCTCTCTTATTTCACGGCATTTCTAACGACCATCCATGCGAGAACTGTTCTCGCGCGACTCTCCACGTGGTCCCGCCGCGATTTGAGGACACATCGAGCCATCGGGCACGAAAATCACCACTGTCCAGCGGGAGCCATCGCCCGATTGAATCGCGGCGAATCGTCAGCCGAGGTCGAATCCGGGATCGAAGTTTACGATCGAATCTCTCCTCTCGCTCGCTCGCTCGCTCGCGACAAGCACCGACGGCTTAATCCGGCCGACGCGTGGCAACATAATTGAACCGAAGACTCCAGCGCTAATTGACGAGAAGCGGCTCCGCGTGGGTGTCCGTTGACCCGCCGCCGCCGCCGCGGCGCGCGCGCGACCTGAACAATGCGCCGCGCGCCGATCCGTCGCGGAGAAGCCTGCGAACACGGGGGGRGGTGGGGGGGGGGCGAAAGGGGGACGACGGCCGAAGGATCCGTGCAATTGAGCTTCATTAAAATTGTGGTCAACGCCCCCGACGTCTAACCGGCGTGTTGGCCCGCGCGCGAGCGACGCTAATTACGCGGATGTCGCCGCTCCTCCGTGCTTAATTACCGTCGTCGTGATTCCTGCCCGCGCGCGAACTCGCGCGAGAATAGCGAATGCCCGAGCGGCGAGTTCTCTCGGGGGCCTCGGGGCAGTCCGAGGCGGCGGTTTTGTCCGCTTTTGTCCCTCGCTGCGCGATCTGAAAACCACGCGGATTCGTCTCGCGGGTCGCGAGTTCGCGGTGACCGCGTGCCGGGTGCTTGAATTAATTGCGGCTCCGTGATCGGCGCGCGAGATTAGCGCGGGGATACTCGCGAATTAATGGCTTGCCATTCTCAATGGGAATTCCGCGGAGGAGTTCATCGCGTTGCCATTCAGACGCATTCGTGCTATTCGTGCGGATCGCGTGCTGCACAGTGCAAGCTTTATTTCGCGGACTGATTAGCGATCGCCGGCAGCTTCGGATTATACGTTTATTCCGAGGCACCGTGAAGGTATCGCGAATCTCTAGAATGACACCGATGTGACACCGATATGATTGAAGGCCGAAAACGATATGCCGAAAACGTTGCGATATCAGGATCAAGCGATTAATCAGGATCGTGCCTTCTTAGAGGCATAAGAAGTAGGCAAATCTTCGTTCAGCTTTCGGACTTTCGTCTCACGGAAATCTCACGTGAACTCGCCGTCTGTAATCGGCAAGATCGTTTATCGTTCAGAATCAGAGGATCGTGTAAAACGATTCATCAATTCAGACGCGAGTCCAGGAAATCGCGTTACTCCAAGCCCGAAGAACTGCCTTGTAAAAGTGTAACGGTAATCGAGTAACCAGAATTCCCTTGGAGAACTTGAATGCGGGTCAAGAGTCAAGGCGCGAGTCAGCGGTCAAGCCGCGTCTCGAGGCGAGTTCCTGTGATTTCTCCTCGATAACGAATCACAATTTTGCCCGTGCACCTGCGCGCGGACACCAGCCAGCATTCGTCGCGCGGATTTGCGGCATCGAGCGATCAGGACCATCGATTTCTTTCTATCGATGGCTTCTCTGGAGAGGACGAGCGTTGCTGCGTGCGTGCTCTTCTGCCATCGGGATGCGCGCTTCCGTTACAATGCTTTCTCTATGGCAGCACAGTGGCAGCTTTGTCCCGCGGGTGATAAACAGACCGATCCCCGAGGCGATCGCGAAGCTTCTTTGTAACCTGTTCGACGTATGCGCGAGACACTTGAAAAATTGCCCCGTTCCATCACCGCGATGTATGATCGCGATCGGCCGCGCCATTCCGAGACGCAAAGAAAGTTCCCTCGTCGTGCTGCCTGCTGTCGCTTCGCGTTTAAGTTCTTCGCGCGATATTTCGGTCCCGCGAGAAATCTTATTCTATTCCAGAATGCGGATGGTGACTCTGGCTTGAATAAAGGGGGTCACTAATGCACGCGCAAGACGAGAGCCCGCGGTGGAAGCGGGTTGACGCAGAACTGATGATACGTATGCGCGAGCGTGTCGTTGGGACGACTTTCAGCAAATGACGTCTGCTGGGAAATATCTCTGTACTGCTTTCTCTCTCGGCGTTTGTTCTGAAAAATGATTTTTATTCTCACGAGCAGGAATGTCACCTGTGCTTGCGCTCGTGTGCACGTTTCTTAAATATTCCTTAATAACGCGTTACTATATCAATGATTATCGCTCATCGTCTAGCGAGCGACAAGAGAGAAGCACTACCGCGCTCGTTTCAGAAGAAGACAGTTGTAAGTCGGTTTACACTACTCTTTACATGGCGGGGTCGAAAATATCATTGAAAGTATCGAGCGGATAGCGCAAGTTCGCGAGCGAAGGAAGCCTCTCGCGGTCGACGGTGCATTAGCGCAATTAATTTGGCAATTCGCGTCATTTAGGACGAGTCGGCGGTTAAACGAGAAACCAATGTCAATTTCATTGGAGAGAACGCCTTAAATGGCGAGGTCTAACACGCAGGTCTAAATTATCGATCGGCAATTAAACTATTTAAGAAATCCTTCTTCTTCGACGAGGCTAATGACTACTCGATCGACGCGTGGGTCGTGCCGCACATTTTTCTACCATGTTTTCCCCTCATATCCGTCCACTTGCGTCATTATCGCGATCATCAGGTTGATTAGTACCATTGATTGGCGGAACGTTCAACCAGAACGCTTCAATGGCTTACTGTTCCGCTGTGTCTTATTTTTCCCTCATTAGCATTCATCTCACAACGCGGTTTACGTCCGCGCGCTTTTCCTGATTACGCCACTTCTTCTTTCCGTTCTCGAATAACGAAGAAACTGGAAAAGAAATTTATTACGGTATTACTCGTCAGTGCGCTCCGAGGGAAGTGGCGCGTTCTCTTCAACGTATCCGAATGAAATCGCGTGCGCGGCTGCATTAGCCATCTCCAGCAATGTCGGCGAACATTCGCCGAAACGGAAAGCGACAAACGGCTTCTCGAACGGCGACACTTGAGCGTACCACCGTAAAACGTCATCCCGCACGCGATCCTCCCCTCGCTTCCCTCCGTGTGTAAAACGACTCGTTTCACGCGTGCGACTCGCGTAATCGCGTAAGAAGCGTATCGCGTTACGGGCACCGAGACGTCCCTGCGATCGACCCTTCGCAACGCGAAAGGGTGGCTTCTGCTCGGCTTCGCGGATGCACAGGGCTCTCCTCGGGGCTTCGCGAAAGGGCTGGCTGTCGAATGGACGTGACGCGCTGGACGGGAAGCCTCTGAAACGCCTCTCGCGATTTCTGCGACTCAATCCACGCACGTGCGTGACGCATATATCGATCGTGCATTGATGCACGCGCCGGCAGAAAATCAGAGGCTGGATCACCGATCCAGCGAACTTTACGTCGATACGGACGCAACGGAGATCATCCCACTCTTCTGGGCGCGTATTATCCTGAATTTTCCACGGATGCAGCTCTCTCGTCCACGCTCGTATTTCAGAAAATTGGCAAGCAATGGCGTGCTGTTACGCGACGACGCTCCATTACGGAAGATAGCTTTCGATTTGCTCCGCAATTTCTGCTACTCGCCTTCTTATCGAGCCATCTCGCGCGCCGTGCGAATTGCCCCAAAAAGTATATCCCATTCGGCGGCGACTCGGTCGAATCGCGAGTAGCATCGTCGTGCCAGAGCTGGACGGCGGCACAAGCAAAGGCGGAACTCGAAGACGGACATTAGCGTAAATCGCGGCGCGCCGCGATAAGCGTAACGTGAGCGTATCCGCGCGATGATTAAAGTCTGCTGCGGATCGCAAGCAAGTGACAGAGACGGGAGAGCATACCCGGAGCTCTAATCTCATTCGGACACGACAGGCAATTCGATCGTAGCTACTTGTCACGAACAAGCAGACGTGTCTCGCGTTGCTCGCGCCGACAGATACCGCTTCATTGCCCCTGAGTGACGTAATAGCCGTGCATTAACATAATGTGGCGATACATATCGCCGTGACATAATGGCACGGAAAGATATAATAAACGTTTGTCAGTAACCGTTAAACGGCACGTAAGAACAAAATGACGAGTCCACCGTTTCCTGCCCATGTATCAGCGAACATCGAAAAGAGAAGTTGATAGGCAACGTCGGGACGTACGCGCGACAGATTCGCTTCACGTCGAGAGAGCCCCGCGCCCCCCTCGTCGGCACTGTCGCGGAAATCGCGATCGCACCGGCGATACGAACCGTCATTTGACGAACGCGCGCGCGCGCGCGCGCCCATTATCGCACGTGTCTATGCTCGCCCGCAGTCGGCGCGCACCTTCGCTCGGCGCTTTTATCCAGAGCGTTGACTCCGCTCGCGCATACATTACCGTCCGTCTGTCTGTCTCATGACGGATCGATCGCGATAGGATACGCCGCGGAAGGCGTCCGGGTTGCCACCCTTGTGGGCGATCGCAGACCGACATCAGGAAGCGCAGTCCCGCACCCTTCGCGCCATGGCATCGCGTTTCGCCGCGATCGATCCGTCATTTCGCTCGCGTCGAATTATTTTCGCGGATAATCGTCTTTCGGCGATTGGAACATTCGCACGCGCGTGAATTCTCGTTGGCGAATCCGCGTTTGCGATGTATCGATGCAAGTAAAATCGATTGTTAGGGTAAAGCGACGATAAAGCTCGTTTTCTGTTGATCCGATCTTGCTGCAAACTTTCGGGTCTTCCGTTTCGCTTCACGTGTGATTGTTCCAACGTCGGTCGCGACGTTGGCACGCGGGATTCGACTGTTTGAATTTTTCTTCCTTCAAGTCCGCGCGCGGGACTTGAAACTTGCCGCTGCCGATTCTGTGCGGCGAGGAGGACGCTTCGTCGCTCGCTTTGAGAGATGAAAACCGGCAAGATCGCGGCTGACGATAACGCGGACTTGTATCCTGATGTTCCAATGATTCGTAATCTTATTCGCGTCCCGCGGCTACTCGTATCGGCGCGTAACGGGGGGCGATTGAAAGCGAGCCAGCTCGGCTAGCTCGAAACTATTACCCGCTCGTTAAGTTCCGAGTATCAGGAAGAGAACCGGCGGTCTCTCTCAGGAGAGACGAGGGGAAAGATAGCTCGATGTTCTCTCCGGGACCGAATGAGACGATCGATTATCGTGCCGCGATCGTTTGGCCGGGCATGGGCGTAATTGGCCAATTAGTTAATTTCTCATAAAGCCGATCCGCCGTTCCGACGTGAGCGTGTCCACGACTCGTTGCGTAAAGCGTGCGATTCCAGTCTGCGATCCTGACGGCGGCGGCGAGTCTTCCTTATTAAGTCCGCCGATCGTCCAGCTGCCATTACAGGAATCTATTTGCGTGTCTCCCGCGCGCGCGCGTAATCGCGATCGATCACGTAATCTCGCGCAGCCCGCGGTTAGTCGAATCGACGACTCGAATCGCGAAGACGGATCGTTGCCCTAATCGGGCGCGATTAGCCAGGCAAACAATCGGGACTTCCTCGATTAGGTTTGCGTCATTCGTAATTGTTACTCATCGTTATCGATCGTGATTGCTGGCCGCGGCAATAAAATTTGTAAATCTCGATGGAGCTGAGACTCTCGGATAATTTTCGCAGATGAAGGAACGAACGTCGCGAGAGTTCAAAGAGCAGAAAGGAGACTCTTTAATCATATTCGATCATACATTTTCATGGATCGTTTATAGATTATTACACGGAGGGACCGTTTAGATAACATTTCTGTGAGGAGAAAGGGGAAATTTGTAACCGATCAATTTTGGACTCAAGGCAACTGTTTAACGGAATGTTAATCTTTGTGCAGCTGTGAAAAAAGTGGGAACATCCCAGACGGGCGTTTATTAATATCGAGGCATTATTTGTGGCGAGATATCGCCGTCTCGAGGTTCCTATCATCAATTATTCGCGTTACTCGTGATTAACGAGCCGCTAAGTACCGTTCGATAAAAATACCGCATTCGCGTTGCTCAACAAGTGTTACAGGCGAGAAGGCGTCTCGCTGAGCGTTTATCGGACGATCGGACGATCGTTTCTAATCCGCTAATCGCCGCCTTGTTATGCCCCGTGCAGATCGTGATCGCGCGGATCCCAGAGCGCGGGAATTTATTTGCTTCCGATAAATGACGCGGTTGTCGATCGCGTTCGCGATCTTGCGATCGGGATTTGATGAACTGCCGGCATAAAAGCGAGCCATATACCTGGCGTTTTTATCTGGAATGATAAATTGCCGCGACTATTAATTTCGGCGAGCGCGCGGCGAACGGCGGATTGGTCATGGATTTCGATCCGATCGCGTGCCAATGTTCCGATTGGCGATTTCATGCATTTTCAAAGCGATACGAAAGTTGGCTTTGCTACTTGTGCACGCTGACGTCAACGGCGGCGAGATTTGCCAGCGAACGACCATGGTCCCGATAATAAAACGGTGTGGAAAAACATTCAGAGCGAAGCCGATACCGCGGAAAACCCGAATCAGTATTTTGCGCATGTTAAAGGAATGAGTGAACTGCGAGAATATCTAATGAGCAAAGCGATCTACGTTCTCTCTCTCTCTCTCTCTCTCTCTCTCTCTCTCTCTCTCTCTCTCTCCTCCTCTCCCGCTCCTATCCTGCAACGACATATCTCTCACGACACGGGCGTTTCGATATAAGCGGCAGCGTTCGATAAAACTCGCAAAAACGCAATGCAAGACCTGCAAGAATGCAGGTTAATGATGCCAAAGGTGTAGTTTCGATTTCCAGGCCTCGACCCTTTCGACCCCTCTAATCTATCGCAGATACATTCAAAACAGCCGTTCTCGGTGATCTCTCTCGTCGCGTCTCGAAGCACCGAGAGCGAGCGCGATCGGCGACGCATAAAATGGCCATTCTCGCCGCGCGTCTGATTATCTCGACACGAAGGGTTAATCGGTCGATTAGCAAGACGGCTGAAGGGTAGGGAAGGAATGAATCACTGCTGGCGACTCGGCCATATAATTCGCGTCTCTCGATCTGCGGCCGAGTGGGAAACATCGAGCGGGCTGCCGCGCGATCGGGGCACGCTGATACGAACGCGACAGTGCCCGGCGTTTCACACGTGCTCGTTTTACGGCTGACAGCGGTAATTGCGGTATTTACCGCGCATTGTTCTGCGGCGGTGGGCACGACGACGACGAGGCGTCGCCGTTTTCAGCTCCTTCGGATCTTTGCATAACGGCGATCCGCGCAATTTCGCGACCGACAACCGGTTAACGGCGTAACGCGCTCGCCGACTTCCGGATGATCCTCGCGTGGTTCTCTCTTGTCAATGAAGCGACGAGAGTCGCCGGTTAACCATCGCTCCAAGGGACATTGAGATTTTCAGCGCGATGTCATCCCCGTCTTTGCGATCCAGCCGATTCATCCCCTCCGAGAATCGTCGTTGCGATTGAAACGAGCTGGAAGGAATTCCGCGAATCGATAAGTAGCTTTATGCGTCATTGTTCTCCATCTTCTGGTCGCTCGCGAGCACGCGGCGATAAACGCGGAATGCTCAGGAAATAACGGAAATAAGAACCCGCAGCGTATCGACGCGTAATTTCATTAGCGTCGCGTGCCGTTAAAAAAGTTTCGCCGCCGAGCGCTGCGAGACGTAACGACACGTATAGAAAACGTGATAGACGTCAGTGGCGATCGCGGCGATTAATATTACAGTCGAATGCTAATTCCTCGCGCGAGGAATCTCATGGATATTCATGCGCTCCTCGTGCGTTTCTTGCGCGCCGCGCCGTATCTTATCTCGACTGCGAAGCTCCGATTCCTTCCTGCGGCTTTTCTAACCTCGCGGCCCACGTGGATGCGCACGCGTGCACGCCGCACGCGCACGCGCATGCGCGGTGCGCCGTGTGTCGAAAATCACGCGCTCGCGCGGAACGACGGCAGTCGATCGCGCGCAGAAAGCGACGCAGGTAGCGTGTCATGGACGCGCGCGTTGCTCGTTTGAATATTCAGAATATGTACTCCCACGGAGGCGAATAATTGTGCCGTTCGCGGGTACCGCCCGGCAATTACCTCACCGGTTGCATTGTATCGCGAGAGAGGAAACGAGCGAGAAGCCGTTGCCGAGATTGTCCCTGGCGAGCGAACCGCGAGTTCTCGGATAAATAGAAGATCCGCGGTGAGAAACCGACATCGCGTCTCTCACGTGCGTTTCAGTCCCGCGTCGATTTAGCTGTCGGATTTGGAACATCGAGGATTGAAGTTATGGCTACAGGTTTCGGGATCACTCGAGCCGATCGCTCGAGATGAGATACGAAGGACTGCCGAGCGCGTAACGCGTTTCCTCTTAGCTAAATGAGTACAGAGTGGATGCTGCCCAGCACCAGAAAGGTCACGATAATCGCATGCCGCGGGATCCCCGATAATACATTGTATTTAAATCTCACGCGTTCGTTCTCATCCTTTTCCGAAGCGAAGCCGGCGAGATGCCGACGTCACGAGTGGATCACGGCGACTTACGATATTGTCTCTCGATCTAGGCAAAGTCGATAGAGACAGCTGAGCACATAATCGGCGAATTGACTCAGCAAGTCACTCGATGCAACGGCGCTTTATTCGTCCCGAATAAAAGGACGAGTTCCAAGTACGCATGATGCGGACAAGTAAAAGCGTTACATTATGCGCCAGTTACGGCGAAAGGGTTGACATTCAACCGTTGTAATTAAGCGAGCCGAACAATGACCATTGTCCGAATACGCGATAGAGATTTAGCCGGCGCGTATCGGCCACAAAATAGCCCATGCCTTATTATCGACATCCTTCTTTCGAACTTCACGTGACGTTACCGGGTACTCGAACTCCTGCCGTAATCATTCTCTCTCTCTCTCTCTCTCTCTCTCTCTTCTCCTTCAGGGAGCCCTGATACCGTTGCCGTGTCACATGGCGAAAGATTGCCGAGCAATCTCGCCGAACGCGATCGGGGAAGCGATACGCCAGCGATACATAAAAGCATATCCGGAATGTATTTCCGGAATGCGTTCGACGACACGTCATTTGTATCCTGAGCGGAAAAAGCTGCAAGCACGGTTTATCACGCGGGAGGATACCGCTGACGACAGTGTCGATGCTCGCCTGCTTGCTCCGGAATAGAGAAAGCGTGATGCGGGAACGTCGTTAACCTGGAAACGAACGGTTATTATCACGTTATCCTAAATTGGATTTTCCTTTGGCCAAGAGACGCGGGCGCTCGCGTGCCCATCGATCCTGAATCGATTCACCTTGCGATTCCTCCGCGTGCCATCTCTCCGCTCATTCTTCCCTTCGACCTGCCGAATTGTCTCGTGACAGCTGGATGTCAAGTACAAGGGAACGTCGCGCAGAATGGTACCACTCTTCCATCGTCCCGAGGCTCGCTATTCGCCGTGCCATCCACCGTGAACTTTTCACGAGATTAATCGATGCTTGCAGCAAGATCGCTGCGCCTTTATCTTTCTCCCCAGTATTTTAGAACTGGGACGTGACACTCGCGAGGTCGACCACATCGGAAGTCAGCTCGATTTAACCAGAAAATAATAGCATCTCCCACGATTCTCTTCTCCCTATCAATTCAATGGTCAAGCAACTGTGTTACATATGTAGAAAATATTTTATCACACAATATTCGACGCTGTAACATATACAACATGGTAAACGATATTAATATAGAGACTCCGACAGTCCCATCGAAGATGGAGCGAACGTTGAGACACATCGTTACATCGTTGTCCCAGAATTCCAATATCTTTCCTATGAGGGTAAGAAGATCCGAAAGCGATATCCGAGAACTAGCAGACTAGGATCACAAACTTGTTGCGTATAACACCACGCCAGATGATTGACGGTTGTCCCCTGCCGGCTGACTCATCGTAGGAAAGCGACGATGAGCCATGTGAATATGTAATTGATGAGAATGGCACCGCACTTTCCACAAAAGCCGTCGCTGCCTCGCAGAAGCGTTAATTCCGCTCATTGTAGTCGAGTTGGCAAAGTGGATAATGCTCGGTACGCGACCTTATTTTCTAGGCCCTGTCGGTTAACCGATGCGTTCTACCCCGAGAGAGCGAATGCACGCGAATGCGCGTGTGTCGTACACGTGTGTCGTTTTCTACTTGCATTGGCCGGCCGCGAATGTTATAATCAGGCGTACGTCTCGGCATGATGATAGACCCCGGCACCATCCCCATTCTCGGGGCCCGCGATAGTAGCCTCTGTCGGACCCGCAATTTCAATTGTCCGATAATCTATTAGGAAAGCTGTCGGTTAACGGCTCCCCTCCTCTCTGTCTATCTCTATCTCTATCTCTTTTTCTCTCGCTCTTTTCTTCTTTTTTGTTCTCCCCTCGGCGAAAAATGATCGTGATACCGTAAACTTATTTCCAGGCGAGGCGAAATTGCGCCTCGTAAAAAGCAAACAAGACGGCTAGCGGAACATTGTTCAGGGCTGTGCCTCCCTTCGTTTCTTTCTCCTCGCCTCTTCCTCTTCCGCTTCCTCCTTCGTACCGCGTACAGCGGTTTTCTACGGGATGCAGTCGATGCACGCGACACCAGCGCGAGTCGCGAACCAGTTGCGTTCCTCGACGAGGCGAATCATTCATTTTAATTGCGCCGGGAACTTTAGATAAGATGATGAAAAAGCTGAAGAAGCTCGCGGGGCGGGCGCCTCAAAATTGCCGTCTAATCGTTTAATTTCCGTGTAGCCGCGAACCGAGGCGAACGCAACGGAACTCCGGCGATTATAATTTGAAATTATATTGCGGCGAATATCAAGAAAACGTTTATTACACTCGCCGGGGCTTATGTAAGCAAGCCGCCGCGGATTCTATTCCCAGCATGTTGATCTCACAAATGCGGTGTCATCGCGGTGCGGCTGTTATTTTCTCGATTTTAAATAGTTCCCGAGCAAGACGCTTCTCGACAATCCGTCGTCATTCGACGCGCTTTTTCCTCGTCGCTTCGCGAAGCAGGAAATGCAACACGCACTGCTTCGTCAAAGCACTTTCCCCGCGGCCAGCTCAGTTGTCGCAAACAGAACCAATCGGTTTCTCTCTTTCTCTCTCTCTCTCTCTCTCTCTCTCTCTCTCTCTCTCTCTCTGTAATGAAATCAGATGAACGCCGTGTCGTCGCGGATCATTCGGAAAGCGAGAGAGACATAAATCGCCATCCCGGGACAAGGTGATTGCATCGCTCGCAGGCGCTTTGCGTGGCGCTTCGACGACGCGAAGCAGGTGATGGTCCAATTAACGCGAGTGCTCACAAGTCCACGAAAGGGAGACGCGCAGAGGCGTCGCGCTGTACGTCATGCAGCATATTTCCCGGCGCACCCATCCTGCTCTCCCTGCTCCCCCTGCTCCCCCTCCTCAGGATACCCCGCTTCCTACGCGCGCACGACGGATTGATTATCCTCGTTACTTACGCTACGTATCTGCGCGGCTACCTTTCGCGTCCCCTTATGAGAAACGTGGGCATCACAGGCTGGACGGCACCGATGTCGATCGCGGCGCCGAGACACAATGGACCGCGCTAGGGAGAGTCGAGGGGGAGCGGGGAGCAGCGAGGCACGTGATAGTCGAGAGCTTGTTTTTGCGGCTTGTATACGCGTATATGCATCTTTACTCGCTCATCGGCAATTCGTTCAGCAATTCGTTACATCGCTGTTGTCACTCTGGCGATAAGTCGCGGGCAAACGTTGACCTCGAACCTCGATCTTGGTGTCTTCCTATCAATTCGCTCATGCCTTTTTGCCTTTTTCTCTTACTTCCAGGGTGTTGAAACCGCCCGGTGGTGGCAGCAGCGACATTTTCGGCACTGCCCCGGAGGAGACGAGCCCTCGTCGCATCAAGGCTCACAATCAGTCCCAGCTGGGTTCGGCGCTGTTCGGCGACGCCAACGGCACCGACAGCGCGAACACCGCCGTGTCGCCGCGCTCCAACAAGCCCGGTAATGATTCATACAATCGTCTGTTTGGCCCCCCCGATGCCCCACCCACCACCCCAAACGCGAGAAATCACATGCGCAGCAATATTCCCCTCAGCGGGGGATCGTCGATCTCGTCGCTATCGTCGGGCGCCGCGACCTCGCCCGCGAAGAGCATGGCCAGCAGCATCACCAACTCGTCGCCGGGCGTCGCCAACGGCTTCGCCAGCAACGGCAGCAGTTCGAGCAACGATATCACAGGTAAAGGCCCGCCACGATCGGGGAAGTGGTTGCAAACGGTCCCCCGGCAAGCGAGAGTACCCCGTCTGCTTTTTCCCGATGAGATTTTATATCGTTGTTGATGCTGTAATGGTGCATATATATATATTTAACGTTCAGTAAGAGGAATCGATCGGATTATATTCGTACTGTTCCGCAGGAATGGTACAGATGAACGTTTTTCTCTTGCTTTGATTCAATCTCTTCAACAGTCGAAATTTCATCTAATTTTCCGTTTCTTGTGTAAAATGTGTAAACGCGAAATTAAGCAATATTTAAATTCGCGTAAAGCTCTAGCTGACTATTAATGGACAAAGCCGCCTCGGAACTCTCGGAGACTGTTTCCACGTTCGTGTGGTCAAATACTTTTCTATGCGATACTTGTCCAAAGGGGGCAACGATTCTGATCTAAGTTGAAATATGTGTGTATCGTAGACTTATAACGTAACGCAAGTCACTGTTATACGAACTGTTTCGGTCTTGACACGACGAAAAATACGGGTTTGTCGCTGAAACGTAGCATCTTTGATTTGAGTAGGAGCAGCACTGACTAATTCACGGTAAATTATTTTACAATGTCGTGTCTTTCGAACGAATGAAACGCGTTAATCAGAGATGTCGATTTCGCGAATTCAATAATGATGATTTAATTACTCAGTAACATTATGTTGTTTTTTTTTCTTATATGTCGAATCCATAAATATATCTGTAAAATTAATCTGCAAAAGTTCTTCGTGGTCGACGCGCGAAATCGAATATGCTTTTATCGCACGATAATCGACGAGCTCGGCTCGGCTTTCGATCTCTCGATACAAAAGTAACGGAAGTAACGGAAGTAACTAAACGAATTACGCTGTACGATTTCGATTTCTATTGTGTAATCTGTCGTCTCTTTTTAATGTGAATCACTTTCCTTGAACTGTTCGCAAGCAGCTTTTAGGAGAAAGAAACGATTTCGTAAGTGTGTAACGAGACATTCAAGTAGATGACACACGACACTGCCACACTCTCTTGTTTGATCATAATCGAAAATCGTTTCAAAGATCGTTTCTCTGACGCGTGACAAGAATAATAGAGTAAAGTAATAGAGTCCATCATCGGGAATCGGATCAGTTATCATCAGAAAAGACGTGGATTTCACACATGGACGCGATCATGAATTTTACGGGAGAATTTTGCCATCATGCATCATGCAGTATCATCACGTTGTTCTAGGAAACTTGCCACGAAAATAGAAACACATATTTTGAGTTAGACACGCCAATATTATCGCTTAGGCCTTAAGTTCGTACATTCTGCTGTAGTAACATTACGTCTCGCTTTATGTTAGAAATTATTATTTACTTTAAACTTCTCATTAAACTTCACACGCTCACGATTTCTCGTACACCTTAAGATAAAATCGTAAATGACATTGACGAGCAAAAGAAATCTGAAGAAAGTTTAAATTAAATTGTGATTGAAATGTAAATTCTTACTTTATATGCATTTGTACATTCGCGCAAGTCACCACTAGCTGTCACTAGCTTCATCGAGTGAAAGGATAAAATTGCGATCTAGGCGATTCGGGCGATTATTGTCTCAAAAACTGAAAAAGTAAACAAATAGAGGAACAAAATCAAAAAGAAAGAGACATTTCAATGTCGTTTGCGAGACGCTCATCTTACAAATTTCTCGGTATCTCGGAAGTGCACTGTGCAGTAATTTTTGGTTTGTTTAACAAAAACACGCAAGGGTTTCTGTAACATCTCGAGTAGATTATGTATGACGAAAGATTAATATCGTTGACAACACACACGCGTATCATCGCGAAAATGGCGTATCATCTTGAATTTTTATTTTTATAACTGAGATAATACGTAAGCCGTTTTGCTTTTACATTTTACTGCCGTCTTGATTTTGTATCTTTTTCTTGCTGCCATCTTTATCTCTCCTCCATCTGTAACTTGAGCACACTGCACTCACATTTACATCACATTCCCACTTTGCTTTCACCTTAATTTCCGCACGGACGAATCCTAGGTATCTTGTTCTTTCTAGACAGACCCAAATATCGTGTTCCGTCGAGATTATACCCGCAAGTTTTTCTTTTGTATGTCTCTTCGCGAGAGATCCCCCAACGTGCAATCTCGATTAATGGGAGACGTAGAAAAGAAACGTCGGTCTCCAACTCGGCAAATTGGATCCTAAATTATTCGCATTAAAGCGAGAAAATCATCCCTTCCCGAAAGTAGGCAGTATTAGTGTGCTATCTGCGATCCGTCCGTGCGAGTTGTCGCGCATTAACACAAGTTGGTTGGGTTACGGTTGCGGGTTTTGCGACGGTGTTACGGTGCATGGGGTGAAATGGTGAAATGGCTCGCGTCGCTTTGTGCGCACGTGGCGGCGAACGGCTGTGTGAACGGCGCGGGTCCGCCGCATCCCCCAGCAGGAGGAACGTCCTGCTTGCCGGCGCGCAACCCGGTCACCGGAGACGGAATCGAGGTGACGCCCGTGAGGCGCATCCCACGAAAGTATCGAGGTAATATTCTCCAATTATCCGATACGCGAGTACGCGTCCTTAATCCCAGTCCTTAATCTGCATCCTTCTTCCCTTGAAGCCAAGTAGAGATAACGCTCTTATCGCCGAAAGAGAGGAAGTAACGGCATTTAGTTTACTTTGCGTCCTAAGAGTCGACAAGCACGAGTGTTGATTCCGGGGATTAGTTAGTTAAGTATACCTCGCCGGCGAATCTGTAAGCTAAATGTCAATCCAAGTCCGCGAGTGTTGTGTGGTGATGTGTCCGTGTACGTAGATGCGATCGATAGTCCGTATCGACGTCGAGGTTTGATTAAACTGGTCCTCGGCCGGTTTAATCTCTTCCATCTTTTTAATGCGTCTTTTTCTATAAAGACGCTCAAGTATCACAGGATTCGTATAGATATGTAGATGTGGATATTTATAAGATATTTGTGTATAAAGAAAGATCTCTAGGTAACACGAGGTAAACACGAGAGCGTTAATTGAAACGTGCATTGGAGATTAGCTTCTTATCCGTTCAATTTTTTTAAACGACTTATTAAAAGATATTTATCTAATCAGCTCCTCGAACATTTCGACCGACAAGGATTAATTGCCGCGCGCGTGCTCCGTTTTCAAGCGCGGATTCATAATTGAATGTCCGCGTTAATAAGCTCGTGCCGCGGTTACAGGCGTACGTAAATGCCTCGTTATCCTTCCGGCACGCACAGCTCGCGAGTCGCGTCGAACTGCGTAATTGCAAAAATAATAGTCGGACATAAATATTCATGAAAGATGGATCAGAATGGATGCGCGAGCGTTGTCGGTCTCCGCGAGAGACCGCGAACGCGATGATGAATTGTTTATCGAGAGCAAGCGTAGAATTAGCTGGTGTACTGTTGCCATCTTTCATACTGTTTAATCGCGTTGCACCGTTAATACAACATTGACATTCAGCCATCGCCAGCTCATCGCTAGGAGATACATTCGATGGATCGCGTGACACGAATCGCATGCGAATCTAAAGAGACGTTGTGCTCCACTGTGAGCCATTTACATCTCGAACGTTCGTATTTCAAGTACTCTGCTGATTCATCATTATTCGTTAAACTCGTTTAGCGTTATTTAGCGTCAAACGACAATGTTTTATCGGATAATTCGCGAATCGAAAATCAATTCGCGATAATGAGAGCAATCGAGATGGCGAATTAATGTTTCGCGCGTTCGTTCATTTGCTCATTTATTCGTTAATGAATCCGAATCGATTTAAATTCACTCAAATTCATCGTTCATTGAGGACTCGCTTAAGTTTGCTCGAAAGAATGTTTTATAGCATTACAATGTTATAATACCGTAATGTTATGTATCCTCCATGGTATTACGTGATATCTAACATTCAGGCATCATGATCTAAATAGGGAGCATCATGCTCCAAGCGAGTCTTCAATTCATCGCTTCACGTCTCGGCGTACACTGTAATTTTACGGTAAGTTTATGCGATCGTAGCATAGCATAAGTGATACGTATCATTGTGCCATTCGTAGTTTATTTCAAGTGTTAAATTTGCAAACGACATGTGTCGTTCGATGGCTTCACGACTGATTGAATTTTATGCTTAATTGCCTGCGAGATTTAACTATTCTCCTTGTCCCTTCTTTGTCGCCTTTTTTCAAAATCCAGCTCTCGATTGGTACGATAAGTGTCACGTAAGATGCTCTACAGAGTGACGCTCGAGGTGTACCAGTTGAGAGTTTACAACGTATCCCTTAGCGTTAAGTAATGATGTGCGAATGTATGAGGATAGCACGTGACATGGGTTTCAATCTGGCATTTTGGAATTTGTCCGTCTTTTGTGTCAGGCATGAACGTAACGATAAAACTTTCAGATACAATAAATAAAATTAATCAAAATATCCGGGGTTGACTTCTGCCCTGCGAATCTCTGCGCAAGGAAGGAAGATCCATCGAAGGATGTCGATCATTCGATATTCATCCCCGGGAGTTTTTTCCTGAATTACCTGCATGCCAAAATCTCTGTCTGTCTGTCTGTCCGTGTGTGTGTGTGTGTGTGTGTGTGTGTGTGTGTGTGTGTGTGTGTGTGTGTGTGTGTGTGTGTGTGTGTGTGTGTGTGTGATTAATGTAGAATTGAGATATGACTCATCTATACTTGTCAAACATCGGATGTATCTGTCTATGTATTTGTCTAACTTTTCAGATACAAAATGCAAAAGTTCTATTAACGTAACACTGTTTGAAGGCATTGTTACGAATGAGATCGTGCATACAAATAGTAACGTCTCGATAAAATACTTGAAAATTTACTGAAAATCCGATGCATAACGGTCATTTTGTCATTACGTAGCAATCATAAAAACATTGCTCTCATTCAATTAGAAATTCAAGAATATAGAACAACGATATAGGAGATAAAGAACTTTTTCGCAAAGTTTCGAACGAATTCGCAATTAGTTTCATGATTCGATAGTTAACGTACGCTCTGAACAATTGCTGAAGAAATTAGAAATCGAGATTAATCCGTCCAACAGCGATTGATTTCGTTTGTAAATCATTTCCGTCGCTTTTCGATGATAGAACTCGGGGAGTTCGAGTTGATCGTCGAAGCGATCGGTCATCAACTACCCGATTGCTGATCTGGAAGTTGAATGATACCCAGACAATCCGGAAGTCAGGGGGATCTTTCTGCGGCGACTCGACTAACGAGAAAAATTCATTTCCGCAGATGGCAATCCAGTAACCGGAACCGGCTACGCGACCGAGACGCAGAAGAACGGGCCGGTCATGCAGAACGGAAACATCAGCTCGAATTCCAGCAGCAGCGGCGAGAAGTCGAACGACACGTCGCCAGCAGCGAAGCTGCCGACGCGCACCCGCGTTCCACCCGGCGGCTACTCATCCGGACTCTGGTAAAGGGTGACGTCGCCACCGGTCGCCTGTTTCCCTTTGGGGAAACACTCCGATTAACTCTTTCGGCCCCGTATTCTTAATCCATTAAGACCCCGCGATCTTTCCTTCTGGGACTTTGTAATCGAATAGAGCACTCTGTAACGCACTCTACCGCCGTACACCTTCGCGTTTTCTACTCTTTCCTTTCTTCTTCTGGTACCCGAAGAACTGCGAGACGAAATAAAGCGCGAGCCTTAATGGATTAACGCTTCTCCTTTGCTTCGTACTAATTCGAGAAAGATACACAGAGAGTAGTCCTTGGACTTTCTGCTTCTTGGCTAACGGATAACTCTTTCGGCCTCGAGTATCGATTATTATCCAATCGTTGTTTAATTTTGGTCATATGATATCTAGCGTTGGATATGATTTTACTTTGATACGTAATCTTACTTTCCCTTGAAATACCTAAATTTCTACGTAATGACGTAGTCGGGAGGACCGAAAGGGTTAACGAGGGCGCAAAAAAGTAATAATGGAATCGTCGATCCCCGAGTATATCCGCAATGCGGAAACGAGGAGAAGTCACGAGTTTCAGCTCGAGCAGCGGCGAGAGGATCCTGCGCCTCTAAATCCCCAGAAATTATATTTTTAATCGGTTTTCTAGATATCTCAAATTTAAATCGCGCGTTGTGCATGACGCGCACAGATTTTACGAACATTGATTGTTGCGCGAGATATTAAGCGGAACGTAATATCTGTGTGAGACTTTTTTCGAATGAGCGTTGCAACGAGCAACGCCTTGTGGAATACGCGAGCGCACGCGCGCGCAAGAATAAACCGATCTTGGGTTCTTCGAGCGTGAATTACCGGTCCTTCAATTAGCAACTCTAGTACAGACTTTATCGCGTAACTGTATAGAGGTAGTTAAAGCAATCACCGCGCGTAAAGCGTACCCTTTTGAGGCTGAAACACCGCGCCGGTTAGCGAATCGCGGATCGTAAATCATGGCCAAGAAACGCGAATTTCCTGTCAGCAATAGCTGTGTGTGTATGATCGATCATGCAAATAAGGAAGCACAAATGGGAAAAAAGAAAAAAGTGGTATCGCGTTTCGAAACGAAGACGCAAAATTAAAATAACGTTTAAAATAACAAAACGAGGAGTACTCCCGTACTTTATTGTAGCCGATTTTAATTATCTTACTTACATTTACGGATTATAAGATATTTATATCAAAATCCCAAAGTGTTTGCCGATAAACATTCCATTACCGTTAGAACAGTACAGGTAATTCGTAAGCCGCGCGCATATAAAGAGAGCATAATGTGACTCACGGATTGTATAATAACGTTCAATTATCTCGCGTTTCTTCTTTCTTCTTTTTTGACTCTTTTTAGTTTATGACTCGAACACTTTGATAATCTCAAATGAAAGTTTTAAGACTTACGTCGGACGAAAGCATCGCTTTGTTCATGGCAGGCCATTTGATTTTGGCGATCTTGCTCTCGTCACTTTTTTTCGAGCTGGTGATTGTGGCTTCTTACTTCGTTTCATCGTTGCGCATCGCATCAATCCCATAAAATCGTTTAATCGGGAATAAGATCATGCGTATGAGACACCAGAATTCGCTCTCCAGTCAAGATAAGGCACAATGACATGCATATTCATATATACACGTACGGGAAAAGTACCAAGATTATTAGAATCGTAGAATCGCGATCGTCCTATATGTAGTGCGGCATTATTTAGGAGAGAAAAAGCAAAAATTAATTGATCGATCAAAAGCTGTCAAACTTTGAGGGAAAGGAGGGAATGTCGGAAGAACGTCAGATATGTATGTATACATAATCAATGGGATAATCGACGCTTTATATGGAGTACTGCTGTGCGCGATAACGCTTCGCAAAAATATGGATTCTAGCCTGGATGACGCGAGGAAGAAAGGAAGAGAGAGGGAGAGAAAGAGAGAAATATGGACTGAGAAGCAGCAGTGCGCGTTCGATAATGAAATTGCAGTCTTTCGGAATTGTAAATTAGAAGTAGGCATATGTTATTTCGAAAAATAAAAGTATATTATGTATAACCCATTACATCCAAGTCAAATACTTTCTTAATCTCTGTGCCTTCTTAATCACATGATTTATCGTCATGACATGAACGAACGAACGAGCGAACGAGCAAACGACATGATCGAGAGGGAGAAAGAGAGAGGGAGAGAGAGAGAGAGAGAGCGAGAGAGAGAGAGAGAGAGAGAGAGAGAGAGAGAGAGAGAGAGAGAGAGAGAGAGCGAGTGAGAACGAGAGCGAGAGGAGAGAGAGAGAGTGTATGCTGTCACCGCTTTCATTCGCGAGGAAATCATCCCCGTGATGTTTCGACAATGAAAGGAAGAAAATATGGCACGCATGTTGCCGAATTTTACGTTACGACGAACGTAAAGCAGTGGACGAAATGTAAACTTGCCGTATCCAAGCTTTCTCAAAAGTCAAGGAACTTAGTGTCGTCACTGTGCGCGATTAACGTAAAGCTATTATATTATTTATCTATTTATCTCGGTATTGTATACTTATCTCGTTTCTAACGAGCGACGGGGAGAGTTGCATACTCAGCGAATCGTATAATACTCCGGCACCCCGTCGTCGCCCCGCTTCTCTTTCTCTTACGATAGCGGCACGTAATCGAATGTATTTATTTCACAGCAAAGAGCCGTGCACATGTATTCGTTTCTCCTTTCTCTACGCCAAGATTTACGTGGTCGTTTGGTGTGAGTAAAATTAAGGTTGTTTGTAACACAATGCATCGTATCCATCATAAGTAGCCTTTTTGTACTCTGGCAATGATTAATAAAATTTTGTAAGCAACATATATTCATCTCATTTGTCCCCAGACATTCCTTCTCTCCCAGAAAGGATAAAAGAAATTTAGCCGCTGGATACGCGATAATCACAATCGGCTGCGATATATCTTTGTATAGGTTTTTATTATCACAAAATAAGTAAATATATCAATATAAAACTCATAATAAAACAAAATCAATATTAGAGGTACTGAACAAAGATTATGTACATATAATAGATATGAAAAATAACCAAAAATAATAAAATGAGTATTCCTTAATTATACGAATGTTGATTCAATAGGTAGATGTTGATAGATTTATTGTGCAAACGCATTGCGTTCCTTTAACGCAGACAATTTATTTGACGTAATTAGATGGTACTAATGAGTTTCCTTATGTCAGCAGTATCTTTGCAGAGAGCAGTAAAGATGTGCTTCTGATTAGTTTCCTGCTCTATCTTTCTAGCTATTTCATGTGCCCTCGTCGTAATTGCAGATGATATACCTGCTAATCGAGCGGCATTGAATCCATAAGATTTTGGACATGCTCCTTCGCTAAGTTTGTATAAGAACGTCACAGTTTCCTGCGAAACTTCATCTTCCTCTTCCGTTTCCACCATGCACGCCTAGAAAAAGAAAAAGAGGAAAGAATATCAGATATATGGACTTTCGAGAGGAATTCACGTTATCAGGTGCACACAAGATAGCTTACCATATGGGCTAATGTGACTTCTTTGTTGGTTTTGTAATCCTCGACTAGAGAATGATAGTGCGTCGAGAATAACACTCGACATTTGAGCTTCGTTAAAGCATCGACAACCGAAGCTGCTATTGCCGTGCCGTCATAGGTCGATGTTCCGCGTCCTGCAACGATGAAACAAATTTTAATTATTTTTAACATTTGAATGAACAGAGAAATAAGAAATAACTCTGAACGATGATCCTTACCCAACTCGTCCAGAAGAACTAACGAATAAGGTGTAGCATGTTGCAATATTGCGGCAGTTTCGCTAAGTTCTACGAAGAACGTACTCTGGCCAGCTAGAATATCATCGTTCGCGCCTAATCGCGTGAAAATACGGTCCACTAGTGTTATGCGGCACGAACTGGCTGGAACGTAGCTGCCCTAGTTACGCAACGGAATTAATATTTCGTAGACATTAATAATCGATTATTGGTTTCACTAACTGGTATGCATTTTTATCTTCGTGGACTTACTATTTGCGCCATGATCGTGATCAGACCCACTTGACGCATGAGAGTCGATTTGCCACCCATATTCGGTCCAGTTAAAATCATGAAGGAAGCGGCATCGTTGATCGCCAATATTGTATCGTTGGGTATGAAATTATCAGAGGTGATACAAGGATGTTTGCCATCTCTTATCTCGATGAAAATCTGCAAAGATGTATAAATAAAAATAATATTTCTTGCTCATAATAAGTGCATATTTTATAAATAAATATTATTAATCAATAATAGATTGTCTTATAAGAACGATTCTTTACTTCATTATCCGATCCATCATGAATTTCGGGTATGCACGTATCGTCATTCCGAGCGTAATCTGCGAGAGAAAGAAGCACGTCCATGACAGCTAATTTGTAAACGGCCAAATGCCATATATCATATTTTTCGCTAAACTGCGCAAATATTCTCCTGTTGAGATCCTTCAGTACTTTATCTTTCTGTTCCTCCGCATTTATTTGCCTCGTTAAAAGTTCCTGTAATAATTACAATTTGATAATATCGAAAATATAGGATAATCTTTCATAAAATTAAGATGTATTTTTATTATTATTTTACCCTTGCTTCGGCGGTATAATAACGTTTGAAGCCTTTTCTTTGCGATTGCAATTCATATCCGGGCCCGACCTTTTTAACTTGCGATTCGGGAATCTCGATTTGATAACGTTTCTTGTCTGTTCCATGAAATGTTATTTTCACGCCGAAATGTTGCTTTTGTTTCTCCAAATATTTATCTAGATCTTTCTTATTTTTTGCAAGCTCAGTCAAAACTGTATCATATTCGTCGTCCACTCCTTTCTTGGGTACGATACAGCCTTGCTTCTTAGCTTCTTCGTGATCGAACGCAGTCTGGAATCATGGAAATATTGAAAAATAATAAGAAAAATAATCAAAAAAATTATTGAGAACAAGTAATACCTTGAAATAATCTAAAGTTTCTCTCAAATGAGGAAAATCACCGTCTGGTTCGTATCGAGTGCAGCGAGTTATCAAATTGCTTTGAAAATCTGTAAGATATAACCATTAGCTATTAAGTACAATATATAATACAAGTTTAATGAAAATGTAATATACAAGAATAGAATGCGCGTACCATCAAATAATTCGATAAATTTAAGAACCTCTTCGAATTTAGCAAGCGTTGTAGTGAAATTCATGATCACTCTTTTTGAATAAACTGGACCTTCAAACATTATAGCTCTACCTTCAGGATGATTCTTCATTTTAGCTGCATTTCCTTGAGCATGTATTCTGAAATAATGACATAAATTAGTATATTTTATATTAATATCCAATGAGAATATTGCAAAAAGTATATATTATTACAAAAAATTATTAATATAAAGATTATTAAAATTATTATTATTAAATTATTATATTATTAAAATTAAAAGTATTTATTGAAAATAAATTTTTAATTTTTCATTTTTTTAATCTTCAGGGATTTTTTCGTACTCACTTGCTTAATAATCTATCGAGATCTGGTAGAGTCGACAGGATCGCGCGAGCGGATTGCATCACATCCATTCGATCCACCAATTCCTGCACCGCTTTCTGGCGTTCCATTATAATGGCTTTATGGCAAGATGGTCTACAGATCCATTCGCGTAATAATCTGCAGGAAATACATATTTCATATTTCGCATATGTTTCGATATATATTGTACAAAAGATAATGTGCAAAATTCAAGATTTACCGTTTACCGAATGCAGTACAGCACCGATCCAACACGCTATTGAGCGAACCTTCTCCAAAGATTCTTAAATTTTTTATTGTGACAGCGTCTATTACCATAGTGCTCGCATGATTAAGACCTATGCGATTGCCTGCGCTGCAAAAATCTGGCGGAGTATAAGTACTAAAGCAACCTTGTGCCAACAATTGCTGTTCAAGCAGAAATTCCTTTAACAAGTAGACGCATCCTCCTAGTGCATGCATGGCTAATTCCTTGGTATCTGCTGGCGTTAAGCCTAAACTGTCTCCTATAAGAACAGTATTATATATGAAATATGTATTATAAAAATATAAGAATAAATAAAAGAATAAGTAGAATTATTTATGATGATTTTTAGATACCTTCATTAAGATACGGCTTCAAGCCTTCCGGCCATGCGAAGTCAGAGTCCTTTTCTTTCTTGAAATAATCCGCTTCATGAAGTTTCTTTAAAAAAGCATTTACATTAATGTATGACTTTAATATATTTAGATATAATCTCGTCTGCAATCTTGTATACCTACTTTTAATGTAGTCGTAGCTGACCAAAATTGCGTTTCGCGTTGCAACGGTTCTTTCAATGCTACTGGCAAAGTGCTGTTTATAAGTTGTAAAGTTTTCTGTGATAAATTACCACGTTCGTATATTACCTAGAAGACAAATTGATATTTGTACAATGTTGAGTAAGTATAATATCTAATTATTTAGATTATAATGATATTATACATGAACTGGTGGATGATGAGCCAACAGAGTCAGGAGCCTGGAACTACAACGATCATCGTCAAACTGACCAAGATTGAACTCTCCTATTGTCGTATCAATGAAACAGACCCCAAAAGAACTGGTAGTCGAAGTAGAATTGCATTTCTCGACTAAAGAGAGTAAATAATTGGAGTTCGGTGTAGATGCTTCTACATCTAATGGACCGTATACTCTTGTGCCTTTGGTACTGACTTGACAAATCTCTCGTTTTACAACTTTGTCAAATTTTGTGGGCTTAATCACTGTACATAAGATGATACAAATATAATTACTATTTAATTACTATATGCATAATATATTTCAAATAATGTTTATGGGTGATCTCATACACTTGCTGCAACGTGCTGTCATCATCTCCGGATTTTCAGTTTGCTCAACTCGTGCAACTTTATATCCTCTTTCTATGAGGCTCGATGAGTAACGACCGTATCCAATTTCAGGAAATCCAGAATGTGCAAATTCACCCTTAATGATGATGATGATATTTAATGTTACAAAAATAACTTTTTTAAGAGCAATTATGTTCTAAATACATATGTAAATTACCCGCATGTATGTGAGACTAAGCTCACTAACGCCGATAACTGCATCCATATGATATAACTCATAGAATTTGCCAACTTTGAAGAAAAGTACACAGTCGAAGCGGTTACTTTTCAATTCCCACCATTGCCTCATAGCCTGAATAAAGAAATGAATTTCAGGATAATTGCTTGTCAACATGTTAATAAATGAGGAAGCAATAATTTGATAACAAAATCTTTACAGGTGTTTGATTATTCAAAAAGTCAATAGGCACGTAGAGCGTTTTTGGATCATAATCTGGATTCTTGGGTGTTCTCTTATGTATATCCTTTATTTTCTCCGGATGTAGGAAATCTAATTTTAAATGAGGCCAAGTATTTGTGGTATCAAATCTATTGTTCGTAGTTTGATTTTGCACTTGCGCTTTTGCAGGTTTGTTTTGTTTCGCTTCTTTTTTGTCCTAAAAAATATAAAAAATATTTGACAGGAATAAAAGCCATAAAATATGTGTAAAATATATGTATAAAATATAAAATATCAATCTTGCAATTATCTATGAGCTTACTGTATTTGTATTACGTGAACGTTTCGCTGGTGCCAATTTGGGTCCTGTCTTTGATTTCTTTTTTTTCTGAGAGAAAAAGAATGTTTATTAATTTCTTTATAACCATATTAATATTTAAAGTGATTTATTTATAAGAGATCATTAATAAATGTATTAGCAAATAAAATTAATGTGGCATAAAAGAGGAAATATTTATAATTTTTGATTTAGCATTTAGCATATAGTTTATAACATGTTATTTATACCTCTGGTGTTTCTTCTTCTGCTTCACTTGATGGCTCATGTTCTGTATCTCCTTCGGAAGATGGATCAGATTCTTCAGACTCAGAACCTTTAGTATATAACGTTGCATTTAATCACAAATAATTTTTTTATCATTTAAAATTAAAATAAAATTCAGTAACATTACAATCTACAATCTACAATCTACCTGGTTTGAATTCATCTCCAGAATCTTCATCAGAATCAACATCAGGAATAATAAGGCGCCTTTTTTTAGGCTTTATAGACTGATCATCTTCTTCTTCTTCTTCTTCTTCATCTTCATCTTTCTTATATAATCGTTTTCTACCATCAATATTTTGATTCTCTTTTCCTTTATTTTTAATAAATCCTAATGACAATGCAATATATATACATAATTATTAGAAAATTAATAGAAACAATTTGCATTATATTTGCAAAATATGTGTGACTGTGCCAATTGTAATAACATTAATAACATTAATATTTAAAATCGATAATTAAGAATATATTGCGGCTGCAGTAATAATTATAATTGAAACACATTGTTACACAATGGTTTCGTACAAATGTGAATATTGGAAAACAATATACGTACGATTAATATATTTTATGTCGATACTAAGCGCATTTATAACAACACAAATTTTTTTCGAAACAAACCTTTGATGTTTTGTTGTCTCTTGGGCGTCAGTGATGTTTCTCTTTGTTCTTTTTTCGTCTCCGGTTTTTTGACAGATTTTGGAGACGTGAAATAATTGAGTATTGTATTTACTTTTGGCATGTTTTGTTTTATATAAAACGAAATAAATTTTTAAACTATTAATAGAATAATTAAAATTATTAATAGAATAAATTATTAATGGAAATCGTAATTAAAATAATATGATATCCAACAATACAATGGACACATCAAAAACCCGGCAAACTCGTGCCAATTTTGCAGTTCAAGAGCTATCATAATTTGCCCGGCACCGGTGTTGGCAGATGAAATAAATATCCCTAACGATTTGGCACAACCATAATCAAAGCAATCTATAGATTGCATACTTATCCTTATATTAGAAAAAGATTACCAGAATTTCAATCGTAGATACTTGTTTGGCTCTTAAATAAACTTTTATTTATTTTATTTTATTTTATTATTTTATTTTATTTCATTATATCTATTTTATTATGCTTATTTACTGTTTATTTTATTATATTTATATTCGCGTGAGATATATATCCCAATTGTCCACTATTTGAGTTATAATAACTTTTTCTCGGATTCGAAACTCTATTCTTACCATCGTAGACACAAGATTTATAAAACCATCCAACATATTAGAAAAATATATAAAAAAACTGAACAAGCTAAATTTCAAATATTGAATTTCTGAGAGAACGCATATTGCTGAAGATATTTAAATATATTTCAAGAAGATTACAAACGATGCTCGATAGAAATACCGAATTGAATCAAAAGAATCACAAATTTAAAGTTTTTATGATTTTAAATTTTAATTTCGGATATATTGTACTTGTGTGAAATAAATACTCGAATGAATTAAAATATTAAGAATATTCTTAATATTAATAAATATTAAGAAAGATAAAATTGAAAATTCAAATTTAAAAGTCTCATTTTTAATTTCTGATTGGCCAGCCTATAAAAGTTGCATGAATTTTGAAGATTTAATATATTTCGTATCATTAATTATTGTCAATATTATCGATATTTTTAATTATATCTAGAGTTATCTAGAATTTATTTTTTATTATAATTAAATAAGAAATTATTAAATAAAATCACGAATAAATATTTAAAACTTTATATTTATTAAATCTACGTTTACAGATCTATCACCTTATCGACTTAACCTTCAAGATTTTCCAATAATATCTGCAGGATCCGTTTCGTAGGTGTGTAAAGAAAATTCGATAATCGCGCAGAAATAATGCTTGTTGTCGTAATCAAATGTGAAATTGATATGATAGAATAAATTTCTTGACAATATAATAGGTAATAACAAACAAGCAACTCGTAATGCAGTCGTAATGACGAGAGATTCATAATCGATCTGTGGGTTTGTCAGATCCTGCCTGACTCTTCGGTTTCCGTATCGATCGGTTACCAAGTTTAGTCATGATGCAGCGACACGATATCCTGATCCAGGAGATCGAAGGTATCGATGATTATCTGGGCCCGACATTTCGGTGAGTAAAATTAATGAAGAATCGAGGAAATGCGGGAGCATGAGAATCGCGTCAAAGTACGCGCCCCCGAAAACTACTCCTTTCACGCAGATGCAATATATCCGAGTTTGCATATGCGCATTCGGGGGTTGCGTTTTAAAGAGAGATAAGAGACGTGCACGCGTTACTTGTATACGGCGTGCAGATTCCCTAACAGAATAATAATGTCAAGAGTGTCAATTAATCCCGCGTCAAAAAACCTGTCATCGATGGTGCCCAAGCATGAGTACTTGCTTTATGAAATAGAATCCACTAATACTGATAGTATAGGCCTTGTTTTTAGGTATTATTGATGTTTCATACTATGCGATTGAATTAAAACATGTGTATGCATTAGTAGAGAATGTTACATCATTGATTTGTTTTGCAGAGCGATTTACGATGGCCATGAACATCAAAAGTTCATGGAGAAATTGGATGATCGTATTAAGGCTCATGACAAAGACATCGAAAGAATGTGCAATCATCACTATCAGGGATTTATCGATTCTATCCGGGAACTTTTACAAGTCCGCTCTCAAGCGCAACAACTTAATGTTGGTTTCATAAAATTTAAAGTCAATGAATTGATAATCTTTGATTTTATAATATTAATCTTAAATTAACAGCTAGTTGGAATATTCGAATATATATTATGATATGTATTTAAGCCTATTCAAATTCAAGCTAAAATTTGAACACTGATAATAATATATATATATAAACCTATATTCAATTTAAAAACAACCATTCTGAATATATTTTTATAATGATTATAAAGATATATTCTTGTAAAGTACTTTTTAAAACGCGGAATAAGCTTACAAATAAGATTATATCAGATATATAAATTTATTTAGATTTTTTAATTTTTATTTTGATTCATTACTGCAATATTTTTACTACATATATAATGCATAAGATATATAATGTATAAGAAGATGAAAATAACAATTATTTATAACAGTCAACTGTTATTTTTATTTTATACAGGCCGAGATACTAGAGCTTGACAAACGCATCACTGCTACATCGACCAAAGTGATCGAGAAAGGTGAGGAACTTGTAAAAGCTCGCAAAGTTGAGAGCAACATGGCTGCTGCTGTAGACAGTCTCACTATGTGCCTTCCTGTCTTAGCTGCATATGCAAAGTTACAGAAGCAATTAAAAGACAAGCGTTATTATCCAGCATTAAAAACACTAGAGCAATTGGAACATCATGATTTACCAAAAGTTACAAACTATAGATTTTTCTCTCAAATCACGCAACAAATTCCACAGTAAGTCTAATAAGAATAATAATATTTGTCATATAATATTAATATGATTAGTATGATATAGTTTATGATAAATTTCTTTCTTTTCTTTTTTTTTTAGATTGCGAGAGAATATAAAAGATGCTTCCATGTCTGATTTAAGAGATTTTTTAGAGAATATAAGAAAATATTCTCCAAAAATCGGTGAAGTTGCAATGAGACATGTAAATACAACTATTATATTTAATATTTATATACTAATTTTTAATCGTTTTTAGTTAATATGGCATTGCGAAATAATTATTTGTAATTATAATTTTTAATTTATCAATCTTGATCATTTAATATTTTAGACTGCTGAACAATTAGCTACTGAAGCAGAAATTATTGGGAGGAAGAAAAGAAGATCTCATACGAATAATCAGTCAAATGAGGGTGAAGAGGAACTGAGTGCTCAAGATTTAATGGACTTCAGTCCCGTTTATCGATGTATGCATATCTATACTGTGCTTCGAGAAGGAGAAACTTTCAAGACTTATTACAGACAACAGAGGAAACAACAAGCCAGGCTAGTTTTACAACCGCCCATCAACATGGTACATTTATTTGTTGAGCATTGCTATACTTGTGCATATATCGTCAATAACGAGACACTTTTGGTTTTCAGCACGAAAGTATCATTGGATATCAAACTTATCTGCATGGTATTATTGGTTTCTTTGTAGTAGAAGATCATATATTAAATACCGGTAATGGATTGGCTACTCGTGCGTATTTGGATGAATTGTGGACTATGGCATTGTCTACTATAGTCAACGCTTTACGTACACATTCGGTAAATTTTATAATCATTAAGGATATTATATTCTTTTATAAATAATTTTTTTATAAATAGAGGAAATGTTCTGAACGCAAAATATTAATTTTAGGCATACTGTACAGATGCAACGCTTATATTAAAAATAAAAAATCTCATTATGTTATTCAATACTACATTAAGGGTAAGTAATCAAGTATCTTTAATTATTCATGCACATTCTTATAACTTATAGAAAATTGTTCTTATAAACAGAATTACGGCTACTCTGTAGGACAGCTGTGGGATTTGTTACAAGAAATTCGCGTGCATTACAATGAAGTATTAATGCAGCATTGGGTTCAAGTATTCAGAGATATTTTAGATGAGGATAGCTTTTTGCCAATTCATGTAATTAATTATTAGCATTATATGGATAATGTTTTGGATTTGATTTTATTTGAACTATTTATTATTTTATTGTAGGTAACAACGCAACTAGAATACGATGAAGTTCTTAATCTATTTCCTTATCATGATGAAGAATTGGAGAAAGCAGAGTTTCCTAAGAAGTTCCCGTTTTCGGATATGGTTCCGAAGATCTATCAGCAAGTGAAAGAATTTATCTATGCATGTTTGAAATTCTCGGAAGATCTAAACTTCACACAGGCAGAGATTGATGAAATGATATGCAAATCAACAAATCTTTTATTGACAAGAACCTTTAGCGGATGTCTATCGTCACTGTTCCGTAAACCATCGTTAGCGCTTTTGCAAGTAGTACAAATTATAATAAATACAGGATATCTCGAGAAATCTACAAAATATTTAGAAGAATTTGTTACTAATATCACGGGGTAAGAATTGTCTATATTTCAAATTTTTTCAAATTTTTCTTAATGCATGAATCCTGTATATAATTCATTACATAAAATATTATTAAAGTATTATTAAAATTTTTTAGTACTCCGCATCAAGGGCAATTAAGCTGTGTAGGTGTTGAATCGGCGATGTTCCGCGTTGCGCGAGACGATGCTGAGAAACAGATTTGTGATAAATTAAAGAACAAATTGGACGAATTTTTAGAATTGGAGAATTATGATTGGAATTTGGCCGAACCTCAAGGACATGCATCGGGATTTATTACAGATCTCATAGCGTTTTTACAGAGTACATTCACATGTTTCACGGATTTACCGGTAAATATTATAACGCGGTGCTTAAGTAGTTAACTTATAATTCGTGAATGTAATAATCAATGATTAACATGTCTTAGGATGAAGTGGCTCAAGTGGCGTGTAAAGCCGCATGTTCCCACATCGCTAAAGCTATATTGGGGATATTAATTAGCGAAGATGTCAAACAGATATCTATGGGTGCGCTGCAACAAGTTAATTTAGATACAATACAGTGTGAACGTAAGTGGTTTCACATTTTTTTGTTACACATATTTTGTTATATATTCTTTTGACAAATATAAAATATTAAAATACACGCACCATCTTTTTCTTTTTTTTTTCCAGAATTCGCTGCTTCGGAACCGGTAGTTGGTCTACCAGAAGGGACTTTATTGCAATATTTTTCACAATTAAGACAGTTATTAGATTTATTTATGAGCTGGGACTGGCCTACCTACTTTCATGACTACGGTCATGATTCTAGTAAATATAACTTAGTAACCCCTAACATGGCTGTACTTTTGTTGGAGAAGTACGTATTTATCTATACTTGTATTATTATTTTTTTACATGATGTATAACATTATATGATGTTAATCGATTATTTTTTCTAGATTGAAAGAATCCGATAAGAAAACGGTGTTTGCTGTATTAAAAAAAAGCGAAAGAGACAAAAAAAAACTACTTGAGACTGTGCTAAAGCAGCTGCGTCAACTAGCGCAGACTACCCAACAACAGTAAAAGTTGGAATCAATAATGTAATATATGTATTTAAAAATATATCGTAAATATATAATACTTTTTATATACGAACATTATATAGAAAGGTTTAATTATATAATATTATATAGGGACGCTCTCTTATACTTACTCTTCACAACGAATATTTATTACAAAAATTATTTTATGTATTTATTGCTTTTACAAATTGCGTATATATCATTGTATAATGCCATAAATATTCTTTGATCAATTGATTAATTTAATAAATATAACATGAATATGCATATTTATGTAGAGTGCAGGAATCAGCGTGAAGGAGGATGTTAAAAAATGCAACGCACAGTATTTGTGTTCCCATGTACTTATTAGTTTAATCATTTCCTTCTATATTGGCATTGTTATATTACATGTAAACAAGTCACATATTGTACAATTATTGTACAGCAGATTGAGTATGATATAAAGTTCCTAGATCATACTTTATAAAGTGTAATCATCCTTGGAGTCACGAATACGTAGTGGATAATTGCATTCTGAAACTTGAGGATCCTGCGATGATTTCACAATATTGTATTGAACCGAGATGTAAAATAGATATATATAATATGTAAATAACTGTATAGAGAATATTAAAATGGAGATTAAATACAAATCAACAGTAATTGCAGCAAAGTAATACATTAGATGTAACACCTGGTCTGAAATTCATGCAGCATTGATAAATTTAATAAAACGAAATCATTAATATGTATAACGTTCGTATTGCGTGTGGCACAATTTAATCAGTAATACAAATTATGATCGAGATTATTCATCGATATCGGGATCCACATCATCAGGTAGCATGGAGTACTTATTAGAAGCTACAAAATTCTGCAAAAATGAAAAAGAACTTGTTAAGAACACGCATCAGTATTACGCTTTTAATCATTTTATGCATTAATTAATTTTATTTACCGGAGCTTGTTCATCTTTTGCTTTCGGCATTCTGCTGATTTCATCTTTTTCTTTATCTTTGCGGTCTCTATCGATCAAAGATTAAGATATAAATTTAGATACATGTTACATAAGTGACATAAAAATATTCGTTTCTTTTTATGTATATTTTTTATTATATAAAAATTTTTACTTTATTGATAAATCATGATATATCATGATATATATATATATATATATATATATATATATTTATTTATTTATATTATACCTTTCTTTTTCTGCGCGAACATCCTTTTCAGCAGGCTTTTGAGAGCCTTTGGATGTTGCCGGTCCAGCACGTGAAGTTGATGATGCTTTAGATCCATTATGTTCCTCTATTTTGAATATATATTGAATTTATCAGTGGCTTTGGTTTCAAAGAAAAAAGAAGATGTGAAAGAAGATTTACCAGAATGTATGGGAGTAGGCTGAGATCGCGGTGCCGATCTTTCTAGTCGTGCGCCTCTGTCTTCTTCTGATCGCCAAGTCGTTCGACCTCTTTCTTTTTCTTTATCATCGCGTCCTTCCTATAAATAGATTATCTTTTATTAAATCACCTTTCCTTTTTACAATCATTTTTATCAATCATATTTATATTCAATAGTTCTTACCCCATTGCGTCGACCCCAAGTACCATCCTTACGTTCTCTATTATCTCTGTAAAAAAAAGCACATAAAAATTTAATATGATAAAATTCTATTGGATAATGTAAACTTTCTTATACATTATTTTTTATATATAAAACATGAAAGATGAAAAAATAAATTTTGTAATTATAATTTAATAATTTTGCACAAAAAATTTATCTGCAAGTAAATGTATTGTAACACGATGATTAGTGTTTTTACATACGTTTCCTCTCGAGAACGTGATTCTGCATAAGATTTGGCGAGACGTTCCTCGATCTCTCGTTCTCGAGCAGTAGTATCTACAGGTTTCGCAGCACCAAAAATGTTAGTTGTTGGTGCGGTTGCGGGAGCTGCAGCTCGTTGACTCGAATCTATTGATTTTTCATTTTTCGATTCGGTTGATGATTTTTCTTTATTTGCTGAATCCTCTACAACTACAATAGGTTCTACAGGTTTCGTGCGAGGTTGCAATTGTAGTTTCGGTCTTTGCCGAGGCTCAGCGGCTGCATAATCATAATTAAAAAGAAAAAAGATTATTAAATTAGAAATGTACAATTATTGTATTTTTTCTCATTTTTTAATAGATAATTGTAAACTTACGTTTCGCATCTTTATCCTGTCGGCGATCCCAATCAGAATCACCATAATTGCGACGAGGACCAAAACTGCTGCCTCGTTCTCCATCTCTATCTTTGCTCCTTCCTCTATCACCATAACGATTCCAATCTCTTTCTTTGCTGTCATCTCTGAAGCCACCTTTTTCCTTGAACGCCGATCCTCCATCGTTGCTATCCCTTTCGCGCCAAGCACCAGGTTTATTATCATAATCATGTCCTGTGTAATAAATATTTCTTTGTTATAAATGATCTTCTGAAAATACTTTTATTCTATATAATAAGTATAAAATATAGAAATATACATACTTTCTCTATCATCTCGTCGATCTCTATCGTATCGATCTCTATTATCGTATCGGCTGCGATAGGAATCACCATTTAATAAATCCTCACGTGGACCGCTTCTCCAATCGCCAGATGTACGTTCCGGATCATCATAGTTGTCTCTACGACTATCTCTACCCATTCTACCACCACGGCGGTCATCATTACTGCTGTTTGAAACTTCGATTCTTACTCGTCTCGTTTTAATAGTCTATAGGAAAAAGAATGTAATATTAATTTCAATATTTCTGAACTATAACCTTTATAATTTCAATGTATAATTTTTACTTTCTTACCGTGTTTGTCATAGATAGAGCATCAATTAAGCTTTGCCGATCTTCAAATTCCACATATCCGTAACCTCTAATTTTATTTGCATCTTTCGGTAAACGCATATTAGAAATCTATATAAACAAAATATATCAATTTTAACTTATAAAAGATAAAGAAAGTATATATATTTAATTAGGTATGTTTAAGTGTATAAATGACTTAAAATGTAGTAATCAAATTTGAGTTGTATATCTGATTATTAAAGTCTAATATGGTTAAAATTTATTTATAGCCTTTTATATTATAAAAAATTCATACCATCTGACAAGAGATCAATAGATAATAAATTAACCTTCATATCTGTGAAAAAATCAGCTAGATCACTTTCATCGACATCGTAAGGTAGATTACTTATATAGGCTACATAGGGAGGACTTGTAGGAATATTTTCCTCATCTATCCCAGGTCCTCGTGCAGCTCGTGGAGCTGTTGGTAGAATAACGGGATCTTTGCTGCTTCTTGAAGAGTATCCTTCTATAATATTCAAAATTTTATATTAATAAAGCATATATAATAATATAATATAATATAATATAATATATAAATAGTTTATATATTATAAAATTCTACTCTTTATATATATATAAAAAATTATTTACACTAGTAAAGTAAATGTATAATATTAAAATATTTTATTACAAAGTATGAAAAGCTGGAATTATTTGTATGAATATATTTTATTTATGTATCAGAATGATGCTCAAAGTTTAATATATGTATTTCTATATACCTATATACACATATATATTTACACACACACACACACACACACACACACACACACACACACACAGAGAGAGAGAGAGAGAGAGAGCTGTTACTATCCTACAAAAAATACTGCATCCTAAAAAATTCATCACTTTCTTAAGTAAATAGATTCTATATCTATTGATTTTGTAATCTATTGTTAATCTATTCCAAGTTGTAATAATTCTGTTTACCACGATCATTTTCCACATCGTCAGCCCAACTAGATGATTTCAGCGGTATATTCGGAGTCGGGCCTTTTCCATCAGCCAGAAACGACCACAAATCAACAGTCACTCCCTTCTTCTTCTTACCTTTTTTGCCTATAAAATACACGGATGTGATTAGCACGTATTACTGCATGCCTCGTCATCGAAACGCGCCTCCGTGCTGGCGCAATATCGAAAGCATGGTGAGCACGTCGTGTGCGATTTGGTTAGGTGCAAACGTATGAAAGCAAAACGGCGAAGCAATCGATATTTTGAGAATTATTTTTATTGCGAGAGAATGTCCTACATTGAAACTCCTTGATGCATTGAATAAACTTACCTGAAGACATGATTCTGGCCCAGAAGTTTAACAGAAATTGTACCAGGTCGTGTCTACGTATTCCACACGACCTACCTTAGATCCGTGAGGCATAGATCATGTAAGATATGCGACACGCTTCTACAGAACATGATGATACATATGGCTACAATTTGCATGATATGTGAAATTGGTCTAGTTAATAACTAAATAATCATTATGTAATGTGAAATTGACATGGAATTAAATTTCATTTCTTCTTGTAGCTGTAATTATATGGCTATAATGGCTTTTTGACAAGTTTTTGATAATAAATATTATATAATATTGACACAATTTGAAGGAATTTCTTCAAAGTAATGAACAATTGAATGAAAAAGAAATAATTTTCAAGATTGCTGTTTGTCATATAGGTTTTGTTATCTTTAAAATTTTTACTAAAATCTGGATTGAATGTTTGGTCTAGTGATAATATATCGTGCATACGTGTTTTATAGCGCATTTGACATTTAAGCAGAGAATTGATTTTCTAGTTACCTATTTCATTCCCATCATTCATGTTTCTTTTAAACATATACTATTTAATCGGAAAAATGATACTTAAATATTGATCTGCCCGATAATCAGCAATATTTTTTATAGCAAATCATACTTTTGGTATTTAGTTACTTTGATAACTATTTTAATTTGAATAGACGCATCTGGTGAACTCAGTGCTGCACTCAGCTAATGATACACTTTCTCATCATAGAAAAAGTCTATTTCGTGATAGGAATAGCATGACATGAGTGGGATATGAGTATAATGCAACATGCGTGCGTGTGGGATATGTGTGGGTGTGGGTACGTATAATATCGCTCAGCTGTTTCATTTGAGAGGAGCGAAGACGGCCATTCGGATTCGGTATCACGCGTGTCTTCCGTGCTACATTGCTTATTTTTAGTAGCAAGTGTGCCATGTCACGCCGTCACGACACATCGACGGGATTTTCGCTACGTAACCACGCAGTACAGAGTTCCTGAGATCGGCGAGAGAACTATACGGATTTCATATCGCCGCTCGGCAATACGATATTCTCGAGCGATCCATGTGTTGAGGGCAGAGAGATTGCTCGCTTGATCGAACAGTTCATGCGTGGTTGAAATTTGTTTTATCAGTTAGTAACTCAGTCAACATCCAACAATGAAAAAGATGCGTGCCAATATCTTCCGCGATATCTATTATCAACCCTATGATGATTGTACAAGGCTGAAATTCTACTCTAGCAGCAAAGGTAATCTTGTTTATCTGAAACAGATATTCTCAATTCACTTGGTGTAAAATGCTAAGATTCTATACGTGATGTCTTCATGATAAAGGAGGCAATCTGCAAATGCGTTTCTTGTTTATGTCTATCTCATTAAGCTAAAGAATACGATGAACTGTTACCTTATTGCTTGATAGATCATGCTATGCATGTATACTCGGCATATGTGAAATTGTATATTATCGGCTTGATAAATTTGTTTTTCTTTTACAGCTAGCTTACAACTGATACAGCGTATGTCATTGCTAAAACGATTGAAAGTACACAATGGTTGTGTGAATTCTATTTGCTGGAACAACAGTGGAGAATTGATACTGTCTGGCAGTGATGATCAGCACCTTGTTTTAACTAATGCACATAATTATGAGGTTAATATTTTATTGTTGATATCTTATTTTATAGTTGATATCTCCCTTTATAATTGCTAAAATTCAGGGATTAAAAGAATACTTTGAATTTTGGATAACTTGCATCTAGAATAATATTCTTAACGTATCGTAATTATTATCTTGGTAAAAGCCCAAAAAGCAGCACATGTGCAACTGTCAATTTAGCAACGAGAGCATGACTTACCACATTAATTGATGTACATTGTTGATGAAGTTATTTTGTCACACTTCCCTCAACTTGAAGTTTATTTATAAACTCTGTCAAAGCAGATCGTGCCAAGATTATTTTTGGTTTTATCCTTGAAGATTGCGTCTAGGAATTTAATTATGTCTTTCTAATTGATTGGATTTTGAGTATAAAATATTTTTATTAAATATCATTAATTATCATATATTGATTATGATATATCTCATTATATAATTTTATTTTTGTAAAAAATGTCTTTTTATATTTGATTTAGATCATATTAGCTCTATAAATAGGAAACTGATCGATATTTTATTTGTCTTATTACAAAATGTGATTATAGAATTATCATTTTAAATATATTTTATTATATAGTATTGTAAAAAAATTTAATTAATTAATTAAGATAGATATATATTCATGTATATATATTTTTTTTTTACTATATATTAAATTTATTATATATTTCATACTCAAAAATGTTCTCTTATTTTAATAATAAAAATTTATTAATTATAATTATTGGATTATGAAGTATGAAAAGGAAATTATGCAAGTTACGTTGATATTAAATTTTTTCAAGGAAGTATCGTGGAATTAAATCTAGTCAAGGTCCAACATTGACATAGTTAGAAATGTAGATGTTGGTGCCAAATCAGTACATCCTTCAATATTGGCTAATTTTATCATTTAATATCGTCAATATAAATTTATCTTAATTAACTGTAATGAAATTTTTATTATATTTATTATATTTTGCTCGTCCGTCGTTTAATTTAATAACGATTAATTTAATTAAAAATTAACTAAATTTTTTTAATTTAATGGACATAATTTATTGTAGGTATTAAAATAATACACGAAAATATAAATCATATATAAATACTATTTTGAAAATTTTGCAGTTGTTTGTTTTACTACATGTTTAATAACTAATAATTCATAATATATAACGAATTTGCGTGCGCGCACATGTGTGCGCATATGTAATGTATGTAATGCATATAATATTAATTTTCTTATTTAAGGTATTAACGGATTACAAGACGAGTCATAGAGCAAATATTTTTAGTGCCAAATTTTTGCCTAATAGCGGAGATCATCGGATTGTTTCTTGCAGCGGAGATGGCATTATTTTATATACAGGTAAAAGATTAATAGAGAATTCAAGGACAAATAGTTTAAGAATAAATTAATAAGATTAAATGCTTATTCACGTCATTAAATGTTTCTTATATTGAGTGTTAATATTACGTTTGCAGATCTAATGAGAAGAACAGAGACGTTTCATAATCAATTCAATTGTCATACCGGCACTACTTACGAGATAGCTACAATACCCGGTGAACCACATAGTTTCTTGAGTTGTGGAGAAGATGGGACTGTAAGATGGTTTGATCTTAGGGTGAAAGATAAATGCAGCGCCGCAAGATGCAGAGAAGTAAATAGATTATATCATATTTTATATTACACATATTTTTATGTAATATGTTATCATTAATTATTCTTAATAATAATTCTTTCAGGATGTGTTAATCCCGTGTCAGAGAGCTGTGACTGCACTGTCCGTGAATCCTGTATTGCCTCATCAAATAGCAATTGGCTGTTCTGATAGTACTGTACGAACCTATGATCGAAGAACTCTTGGCACCACGGCCACCGGTAAACTTTATAGGACATGATTTTTTGATAATGAAGAAAGAATTATCATGAAACCTGCTTGCAGGTTGGACAGATACTAAAGCTGCGGACAGGACATTGTGCAGCTTTACCGTCCCAGAATTCGAGGGCAATTCATACAGGATTACATCATTGAGCTATAGCCCAGATGGACAAGACGTTCTTGTCAGTTATAGCAGCGATCATCTTTACTTATTCAGTATCAAGGTAATAATTTCAGGATGGTGTTTATAATTTTCAATTTCAAGCATACATATTTATTTTTGAAGTATTTTTTGTGTTATAATTAATAACTATATTTATCTCTAAAATTAATGATCCAGGATCAAGGAAGCTTGCAGTTACGAAAAGACGCAACAGCAGCAAAGGGAAAAGGAAAGAAGCATCCATTGAGGTCACCCCAACCAGTTCGCCGTTTAAGACTTCGTGGTGATTGGTCTGATACTGGACCTGATGCGCGACCAGAAAGGGAAGGTGGGCGTCGCAGTGGCAGAGGTAGACTGAAGTTTATTATTTTGTATATATTTTACATGAAAAATATAAGCATAGATATTGTCTCTTCCAGAAATTGCCCAGGCAAGACCGGTATTACATACTTCTTTGATGCAACGGATGACGGATGTACTCAGCAGAATGTTAAATGATCCAGCCACACGCGCTGCTCTTAGTGGCGGTGGTGAAGACAGTTTGGAGGGTGTGATCGAGCAACAAGAAGGTATTCAAAATGCAAGCAGCAATGTTGAATCGAATACAGAAAGAAGTAATGAAGCGGCTGAAATGGGCACAGAACAAAACGTCAATTTGGAGACAAGTGGTAACAAGCTCGAATAACTTTACAACTTTACAATATTTGTATTATACTTATATTTGCTGCGGTTTTAGGCAATACAAGATCACAGACTGATGAAGCTGAAAGTGCTGATACCAATGAAACGATTAATACTGCGCGACAAATGAGAGACATCGAAGAACCGATGAGACATAGTCAGCTAGTATCGTTGAATACATCAGAGAGTGTGAACAATGATATTTCTATGGAAACTGAATCTAGTCAAATTGATCAAGTACAAACAGCTTCTGCAGGATCTACATATAGCCATGATAGAACTGAACGTGACAATGTATGGGACGAGAGTAGTAATATGGATGAAATGTCTACAAATATGGCTAATAAACAGGAGAACATGATGGAAAATCTTCAAGATAGATTAACCACGATGCGACATGGTTTCCTCGAAAGGTAAAGATTCCAATCTTATTAAGATTATTAATTAGGTTTTAAGTCTTTTTTGTAATATAAATATTATAATTGATGAGAATCTGATAAAGATCTTTAATTTAATGTATAGACACGGCAGTGAACCGGCTGTGAGTTTAACGTATTCTGACAGAAGCTCAACTAGTGCCACAATATCGCTAGGTGTTGGCGATGAAGTGACTCGTAATAGTTATCATCCAGGTATCACAATATTTCCTCATTTCAGATGCATATCGTATTTATATGTTGATTTCATAGAGCCATTTATTCATCAGGACCATCTGGAAGTAATAGCGATGAAACTTTCAATGCAGGTCCGAGCTATAATCGCAATTACAATGATATTAAAGAAAGTAAGTATCTTTATTCTTTGCTCTTTGATTATTTTGAAGATTTTATGATAAGATGCAGATTTTGAATTTCTAAATAATGTATATAATCTGAGTGATATATAATCTGATCGTATTTTTACAGGAACTGAAGAAACTGCATATATTGATAGCGAAGATGAAGATATTCAAGATGAAAGGTTGAAATTCTGAAATAACAAAGCTCATTTAATATTTAGCCCATTTCGAGCATGAACCTATAATAATGTTAATCTTCTTTTTTACATTAATATTTTCAATAATTTCGATAGATTACTAAATCCAGTCGAGGCGGAAATGGATGAAGTAATTGAAAATACTTGCTTGTCACAAGGGCATGAAGCGTTCGACGACACATATCTAACGGAACTCTGCGTGAAACAGAAGTATATGGGCCACAGGAACGCCAGGTATAGTTTTCAATATCCTTTTCAAATAACATTTATAGATTTCAATCATTAATGAGAGCGATACGATAGAAAGTAATATATATAGAATACATATTCTTAGATTCACAGGATGATATGTATATAGATTATTCAAAGAATGTAGTTATCGCATTAACATAGTATATTCAATAATCATAGCAGGAAGTTGATGGGAGATGAAGGAATGCTGTTTACGTAGTTTATAGTTGCCGTATTACTAAATCTATTTAGCCAGTTTGGTTGCTGCCATTTAGAACGACCATAGCTTCGACTAAGTTCTCAAGTCTAATCAGAAATCGGAAGCCAAACCATTGACCCATGTAGTTCCGAAAAAGCCTCCGAGCGGACTGGGCGGACTGTACGATATTAAGCCGCCGATTATCTCTGACCGTTCGCCACTTTTGACTCTAGTTTCTTTAGGACCATGATCAAGGAAGCAAATTTCTGGGGCAACGATTTCGTCATGTCAGGCAGCGATTGCGGTCACGTATTCGTGTGGGAAAGAGATACCGCCAGATTGTGCATGTTGCTGGAGGCGGATCAACATGTAGTCAATTGTCTGCAACCACATCCCTATTTACCGATGCTGGCCACTTCCGGCATTGATTATGATGTGAAGTTATGGGCGCCGATCAATGACGAGACCAGCTTTAATGAAAAGTTTGCGGAAGACGTAAGTATCTCGAATATATTTCAAAAGATGTTAAATAAGAAGAATTTAATGCGAAAAGCTCAATTCTTATATTTTCCATCATTCTTAATCTTTCAGTTAAAAAAGAGAAACGCGGTCATGTTGGAAGAGACCAAAGACACAATTACTGTCCCTGCGGTTTTTATGATCCGAATGCTGGCATGTCTCAATCAGATACGCAGAGGTAGTGAAAATTTTTGATAGTATTCTCAGGATCCCTTTATAGTGTTATATTAATATGAACAGCGTAGTTCATATTAGTATAAGTATAATAAACCGCGGGTTTCGTAGTCTTCCATTATCGCCTGCAGATATTGAATCATTGACCTATTGATTCGTATTGGATGATACAAAGTTTTACTTGAGTTTTATTACATCGAATGTGTATTCATTCAATTCTATTAGTTAAGCATGGATTGACAGAAGTCGTTTCCTCAATATATGAAACAATCTTCGACTGTGTTCTTGTTCTCTTTAAAACTCCAAGTTATATCAACGTTTGCTTAACATATATTATCAATCAATATTTTCTGCATTTATTTGATTATGGAACAAGTTCAATAATGAACGTGTGCTAAAACTTTTTGTCGTTTGAGATATTTTCCACAAGCATTATGTTGTTGTCTGCCATGAAATAAATATATTATAAATTCGATGAATGTATTCATAAGTATATTGCCGTTATTGATCCAATGCAAAATGTAAAAAAAATGTAATTTTTCTATAAATCTTTATTCGAATATATTCAATTAGCACCATGTATACGAATAATAAAATACAAAATTTCGTTTATGTTAGATAATTGTGTAATGTAAAAACATGCGTGCACTCCAAAGTTGTAAAAGAATAAAATTTTTGATTAAATAATTAAATGTTTGATTAAACGAAAAGATTTTTATGTATACGATAACAATAAATACTCTAATCCTGAATTTACATCAAAATTATATTTGAGAATGTAAACAGAGAATGTAATGAAGATTCAAGTATAATGAATATAAAATTATTTCTAAATAGGTATTTGCACTACATATTACATAAATTATTACGAATGTACAATATTAAGCAAGCGATTCATATAATTTTTCACAGATATAGATACATTAGAATGCCACTCACAACTTTAATCAAGCCCGCAGGAAGTATACAAATTTATTTGCTTCATTATATTTTTCTGCTAAATGTTATAGAAAAGGTATCTATTTTTAATTAATATCACTTTATAATTTATTTCATCCATATTTATATAATACATAGAATTTGCATATGCGTATATGTGTTAACTAATAGATCCATAATTTATGGATCCTGCATAAATTATGTTATTTTATGAAACTTTATGTCAAGCTGGAGAATCAAAATTGTAGATGATACAAATGGATTATCTCGGATAGTAAATGATATTTATTATCAAAAATGAATAATCGTGCATTTTTTCTCTTTCTCATACGTGATTGAGATATCGAAGAGTAACGATTTAGCATTTGTTCGTTCTAGCATCTCAAATGAATAATAGATACAAGATAGAAAAAGTATAGAAAATTAAGGAAGTAATCAAATGTTGTTCGCTTGTTTGTACGAAGTCATAAAGTCATGTCGGTTATTTTTTAGGTCGGGGTCGCAACAGGAGACGGGGCAGCGACGAGAGCGGCGAATTACGAAGTGGTTAAAGCATCTTCCATAATACTGCAAGTCACGATAACGAAAACTAGTGATTGTTTACCGATCGAATCGACGAGCATTGAAGGTCTTTATCGGTGCGAATAGATTTCGCCTGTTGCAAGATTCAATTTGTACCATATTTTAATATAGGTACGCTGATGAGATATTCAATGGTATTCGCGGATATCGCTGTGTATCCATACATGTTCCATGTGGTTGTAATGAGATACCAAATTGATAAAGATCATACTGGTATCATGTTGGTAGCTTCTCAAATATCGCGGTATATATGCGTTTCCTTTGTCGTCTTACATGCAGTTTTACGCGAAACTTTCAGTGATATGATGCGCATTACTTCGTAAAAGAAAGGTAACTTCGGCTGTACTTGTACTGAGTACTTTGCGTTTGATATGATTTGTGTGACTGCGATATGTATGAGTTGATTCTTCCGAATAATATCTATCTGATTCGTGTCGTTATCATATCGACTATTTTGTAAGGAGTTTGTCAATGCAATACGTGAAATTAGCATGCTAGTCGAAGGTTTGCGATAGGGGATATCTCATCTCTGATCGTACGTACTTCATTGGATATTATTAGGATATAGGTAAGTAAAGGATAATAAAACTGCCGGTGCTATTCTTGATGACCGCGGGCAAAGTAAGTTATCGAATGTTGTCGGACTCCACTAGGATTTTGAACTCTTACATAATTGTATGATGCATAGATTTTAATTATTTATTTTATTACAATTTGACGAGTGTTCTCCGTATATGTAGGAAATAAAATAGTATTTTGTAATGTTTTGCGTTTTGTGCTCGTGAGAAGACGAGATATACGCTCTGTAGCTTTACGATTCTGGAGAGATGTTTTGCTCTTTTGTTATTACCGTGAGCACGATATCCCGTAAATCGCACGGTCCAGTTCCCCTCTTCATTTTGTATATCGCTTACGATTCATTCATTCTGTCGTTGAAATTTGAAATATTTACGAATAAGGGAAAGCTCGTCCCCATAGAACAAGACGATGCGATTCGTTTAACATTAAGATATTCGAGATTTCTATCGTAAGGCGAACTGTAACATGTGCCTTACAGAGAGATAGAGGGGAGGACTTTAAAAGCAAAGCAATAATAACAATAACAGTAATTGCATCCGCTTGAGGTATAGGCAGCTTTGTGAGATATGTCGAGAATTTTAGATCGACGGTGATCGACAATCGCATCACATGTCGCGTGGCATCGCCGCTTGTATAATTTTAATACGATAGATTGTATTAACAGAGCAATTGTAACCGAGCAATGTACGCGTAAGAGTGAATGGCATGTCTTTACAATTATATATTATCATTAATTTGTTTATAATAAAACGAATGAACGTGTAATAGACGTGTTACCGTTATTGAATCATTATCCGTCAGTGTCGATCCTTTCCATCCATAAGCTAAATCTCGTGTAATTGGATACCCTGTCATTAGGACAAAATTCTATAAAAAATGCTGTAAAAATGATGACGTTTGTAATAAACATACAACAATTCGTAGAGATCTCTTACGATCTCATCAGATTGTCGAGTTTCTTGAATACTCTCGCGTTCGGTTAACGTTTTGCGTGGGAAGAACCAAATCGGCCGCATAAAAATTTTCGACTCGACACATTTCACATTAATAATGCGGTGGGAACGATTGAGCCAAGGGGGAAAATAAATGAAAACATCAAGACGAAATGAAACCACACGTTCAACAACAAAACCTAATTTAATAACAAAATACGAACGCTGTATTTGTAATAAAATTAATCTCAGTAAACGATAATAATAAAATAATATTTATGATCGTAATATTAACATTACAGATAACGGTTGATAAGAATTATAAACATATCCGCATATGGACTATGGCGACTGTAGTAGAAGCGTATAAAAGGATCGGGCGTTTACAAGCCATTGTCTGAATTATCCTGTGACGATGCTCCAGACAATCAATTGTATCTATCGAGGATCTCTTGAAACTCTATCATCGACAATCTTTGATCTACGTTATTCTAATGTCCCAGCAATCATTGTTTAAATTTTATTAAATATACATATATATATTTATATATATTAATAAGACAACTTTCGTTGAATAATGAATGTTTGTTATTTGCTACAATTATGGCAAACTTGCATAGAATACACGATTGTTTTAGCGGATCGCCGTTACCAATGCTTGCCGGGTAAATCGTTGATAAGCAAAAGATGGGAGCTTGGCAATCGATGTGTAGCATATCAAAGATGTAACTGAGATCACAGATATATTTCATTCCGAATAAATTGCGAAGCCGATCTCATCGTAGTAGAAATTCCCTTCTTCCGAGGATTCAGGAATCTCATTAAGTCAAGTACAGAATTCAAGGAAATCGATACACATGTAAAGATCTTATAATTCGAAGATAATACGTGCTGCATCCTCGGTAAAAACGGCAGACTCTGGATTCCGAATCTTGCGCGTGATCTGCTGCTTACAGTTGAGGAAACGAAGCTATTTACGTAAGTCTCGAGCGGGAATTGAAACTCGTTACTCGTTAATGACTGTAATTTCAATTTCCGCGGTGGGAGAGCCAGATGAAAAAAAAAAAAGAGAAGATAATCGAGGATATTCGATCGAGGAAATGATCTGGCGCGCGGAACATTTATGGTATCGATTGTGATGGACAGCTATTGTGTGTACGTGTATTTCCTTCGTTTTTATTTCTCTGAACATTAGGACAAAATTGTAATCAATCGCTTATCCGTTTATTCGTAGATCCAATAATGTCTGTAATAATGAAGTTTAGCGTTATATCTAGATGTACCGATGAGAGAGAGAGGGAGAGAGAGAGTCGATAATCTTTCGTTCAAACGTGTTTCGTTCCTTGCTTTAGCGTGACAGACTCGTGAGAAACGCGACATTCCGCTCATTCGCCGAACAGAATCACCCGCCAAAACTAGATGGACCAGGAAGGAGATTCAAGAGGAATTAATTCTCATAAAATTGAAGAGCTCGTCCTCGAGATGCAAATATCGATCTCAAAGCTTTTCCCTTTCTGGAGGTATCACCTTTCGCGATCGCCGAGGACACATAAGCTCGCAGAATAAATTCCCGTTAAATCCCCTTTCTTCATTCGAGCATTTGTCGCAGGGTCGCGTTTCCGATCACTTTGTCGCACGGCCGTGGGTCTCCCTAAAACGCAGCGGTGGTCGGAACACGGCCGGAGAAGGCAGCACCAAGAGTCCAAATACAAATACTTGCTTTTGAGCCTCACGCGTACGGCCAAAGAGAACGGATCTCCGAGTACACACGCCGAATACACACGGCCAACTGCGTGATTGCGTTCTTCGTTTAATCTTGAATATAATTTCAAATACGTACATCGAGGAATAGGATCAAGTACACTGTAAATACTATCGAATCCCTCGAGTATTGCGCTTGAAGAAAATACAGAGCGTCTCTAACGCAGAATTTTGAACTTCGAGCGAGTCGCTTAGTTAAATTAAGCGCATAGAATTAATCGGATAAGGCTTACACGTAGCAAGTGTTATACTTAATAAACATGCGACAATAAAAACTAAATACTAAAACTAAATATGAATAAACGATATAAATATTTCGTTAAATGAAAATGAGAGAATATATAATAAATATCCTGATGTATCGCCTGAATTTAATATGATAATAATATTTAGACATTTAATTTATTCGGATTCGATATAGTGTACATTGAGCTTGATTCGATTTCTCCGCCCATTTGTAATCGATCATCAGAAACGCGGAACGACGGCGGCAGTTGGCCAAGCACAGCCACATCGCGTTTTCGTATGTGCATAAGTGACTATCTTAAGATTACACTTAGTTTGCGTTCAATCGGGGAGAAGTGCAAAAACGGATGTTCAGCTAAGACGAGTCAAATCACACAGGATCGACATTTAGATCGATTAATTCTTAGACTATGTGAGAGACAAATTCTTAGACGCGATGCGTTTTCGTGCGTGCCCTCGGAATATTTCCACCGGACGCGCGAGGCTTCGACGTTTCGAAGTGGGTAAAATACTATTTCGAAATTGTATTCTTTCTCGCATGGGTGTTTTCTATATATAAAAACTCGCTATTTCCAATCCTACGCTTTGTTTCCTTTTTCTCTCTTATTCCTCTAATGTACGATTACGTTACAAATATGCATGCGCCGCGCACAGATCGTGCCGCGGTCTCGCGGTTATCTCATAAGAAAGGGCAACGGAAAATAGCGTATTTTTAATTACAGTCATCAAGTGCAAAATGTCACGGGCGAAACAGTATTTTCGCCGCCTTCGCCTTACAGGCTTGCCTATTTCACGTAAAAATACAAATGCCTGGGCGGGATCGCCGTCACTCGCTCGCTCGCTCGCTATTGTTTGCCTCATATTGCACGCAAAAGACGATATATGTATGTACCGGTTGTGTGCGTACGTAAGTATACACATACGTACACACAGATGCCAATGCATCGTTCACACGCACGTATCCGTATATTCATGCACGCCTGTCACACACACGCATACGCACACAGGCGCACATACGTACACGCGCGTGCACATACACACGCGTGAGTATGTATCTCTGCGCGCGCGTGCGTCCGTGTCTGAGAAACAGCAATTATGATAACAATAACAATAGATATATAATCAATGGCAATAATATTGATAATTTTATGTAATAAATATAATAATATTGGTAGTATCGCATAATCAGAGTAATCGTTATAATCGTTCGCGTTCGTTCGGAAGGAACGTTCACTTTCAGATTTTTTGAGGCATTAGTCGGGCTGCACGGTGCATCGCGTTCGCTCGAGATTTCATAGAACTTCAAGCGCCGGTTTCGCGAGATTGACGCGAAAGCAAAACGGAAAGATCTCTTCATCGCAGCTTTTCGATGTGTGTCATTTCTCTTTAACATAAACAAAAACAAGTAAGATGCAACACGTTAGATTACAATATTTCACGAGATACTCTAACAATCCAAGCGATTAACAACGCAAACCAAAAGATATCCAAACGGATGATAAAAAAACTCCATAATTTCGCGATCATCGGCGTAACAAAAGTACAAGCAACAATGATGGCACGACTAAGCGAATTGAATTACACGCCGGTTTTCAGGAACGCAGGAATAACAAAAGAGAAAGAGAGAGAGAGAGAGAGAGAGAGAGAGAGAGAGAGAGAGAGAGAGAGAAGCATTTCTTGGCGAAATAAACATAGAATTCGAGCGAAGCGAGCTCTGATCATCCTCATCGAGCTTCGTTCGTTATTATCCCCGCGCTTCATCCTCATCACATATAGAAGATCTGACTCGATCTTCGTTCCTTCATTTCGTGATCTTGCTGCTGTTTCCATAATCCGGTAAACAAGCCGACTGGTACCTCAAAATACTGATCGTATATGCCGCGCGTTTAATCGCGGGGCGCAACACAACACACACGGATCGCATTCTGAAATGTGCAACGACGATAGATCAGAATCCGAAGCGGAGCGAGCAACCGTGTCCGGTCGCGCGAGATGCAATTTCATCAATGAGGTCCTCGAATACAGAATGCGATCGATCGATGTCGGGGGACATCGCTCGACGACCGGGCGCGGTTGCGGAACCTTTCTTCTTATTTGCGTTATTCAAAATACAAGAAGTACATATATACAACTACGGATTAAAAGTTCGATTAACAAAGACCCAAAGCGAGCTCCTGGCTTTTTATATTACCGTGATACACAACATGACAAGAGCTTAACATTATCCAGAATTCGAGCTTAACGTTTAACGTCCGTTATCGTGGTAACTAAAATCCACGGGCAACGCGATCGCAAGGTGCCCGTGTGAGACCGCTGGTCCTGCCGCTCGCGCACAAAACACGATTACAATGATCTCGTTTAACGTCGACACAAACCGAATGAAGAAGCACAACGACGAGAGAGATACATTGTCGAACACATTAAGAGCCCGCGATTAGCCCGCCGTGCCTTTCCGTGTCACGATCGCGCGATCGGCAGCGAAGGGGTTGTCGCACTCTCGGGAAACGCGGAGAAAGAGATCCGCGATACGCGCGGATACGGCGCCAACCAAAGACGAGAGAAATGAGCAAACTGCTGCGGAATGTGAGAAATCTGGAGATTATACATATACGATACGCACTTTACGTTTGGATACCAGTGTCAGTGGCGTAATCGACAATTTCGCGGACCCCGTTGGGGTCTTCCACCGATGCTGTGAGGAAGAGCGAAAGGAGAGACCGAGAAAAACATAAGGGAGGAAACGAAGCGCCGCAGACGCAGGATACCAAATTAGACGGTATCGAGGGCCTGCCTAACGTTAATTACGCCACTGTACGTTGCACTCGTATTAGAAAAAGTCTGCAATTTGCTGGACACGTCGAGCATTTTACGCGTACTACTGCTGATGTGGAGAAACGAGATCAATAATCATTCTGCCGAGTGTTACACAATGAAAAATGCTCTTTGTGCCGGATCAACTACTCAATGGACGCTTCTGCGTCGAATTTAACAGTTAATAATGTCACTGTAAGATCCTTAAATAGGGGCGTGAATCAACCCAACTTCGGCGGAACTTTCAGCGAGAAATCAGATGCGAGCATCGCAAGACATGTCCCTCTCCGCGCGTTTGAGGATTCCCTTCAACGAGTACGTGTTAACTATTATGCGAATAATAATGATAATGATAATGGTAATCACGATGATGATGATGATGATAACGACGATGATAATAATAATAATAATAATAATGATAATAATATAGTAATGATAATCAGCCGTGTGCGCGCGCGTGCGGGAGTGTGCTTTTCCGAATTTTCAATCAGTATGGAGAGATACCTAAAAAAATGTAGATGGGGATGTGTGTGTATATATGTATATCGCTTTTAACCGCTCGATATCTATCGATTTTGTTAACATTCGTAAACTCGTATTTATAAACGTTTATAATAAAGACTGTTATATAATAATAATAATAATAATGATAATAATATAGTAATGATAATCAGCCGTGTGCGCGCGCGTGCGGGAGTGTGCTTTTCCGAATTTTCAATCAGTATGGAGAGATACCTAAAAAAATGTAGATGGGGATGTGTGTGTATATATGTATATCGCTTTTAACCGCTCGATATCTATCGATTTTGTTAACATTCGTAAACTCGTATTTATAAACGTTTATAATAAAGACTGTTATACGCCATATACATGGCCATATGCGCGCGCGCGCGTGTGTACACTCATATACATGTATATATGTATATTGAATATTTATTTTGAATCTACACTCGCGTGTGAATTGGCGCTTGTTCCGCAAGAAAAAGAAAATCGATCGTTATAGTCCAAATCGGGATTATGATCGATCTCGATGGACCGAGGTAGAGAGCGGTTCGTTTATCCTTTTTCCTGTTTGCGACAATGGTGACGATAATGATACAATAGTAGAATAGCAGTAATCGCTTTAACGTTAATGATAATCGTGTAATAACAATAATAATAAATCAATGGAAACCGTCTCGTTTTATACAACAACCACACGTAGAAGCGACAAATTAGAATAGTAGAAATAACTATCCCTAAATCTCTCGTAATTTTATGTTTAGATTTATATCTGTATATGTATATATATATATATATATATATTTATATATTTATAATATAGTGTATCTGCAATATATTAAACCGTATTTGTATCTTGGTATCTCGATATACATTACGCGTAGATGTGTGCAACAGGCGCGTGCGATCGCGCGCGAACGTAGAGCGACTCCGCCATTTGAAAATGCGCCCTCGTCATGCATGATGCGTGAGATCGCTCGATGATCGGTTGCTCTGGGAATGATAATGGACAACAAATGCGAGAATACAATGTAAGGACAACGGGAATGAGTGTACGGGAGATAATGAGGGATGTGAAAAAGCTGACATGCTCGAGAGGGACAACGAAGAAAAGGATGTCTGGCAAACAGTGCGGAGACTTTTGTTCTAAACATCTAACGAATGATCACGATTAGATGAGATGCTACTAACACTCCGCGGGTTTTCGTACATTCGTCACATTCGTGCACGCGCCCGCACTTATATATATATATATATATATATATATATATATATATATCATAACATATATGTATAGAGTTTCTTCTTTTTATATTTATATATAATATATAACAAGACATAGTGTGTGGCAAAATGTCCCTCCTGAATTCTCATGGGAGTGGAGAGGCTTCTCTTTTTCCCTCATTTGTCAAAATTACATTATCATTACGCGTAAGATTCATAATAGTAATAGAGAATGTACGAACGTGTAGAAAGATTTCTCGTATCAATGAAGTAAATTCAACAAAATTATCTTCGAATACGCGATCGCCATTAAATAGGGGAAGGAGGAGAGAGGATTCATCCGACCGTTCGTTTCGCAGTTGAACTCGCGTGTCGCGTGCCGCGATTTGCGTCCGTGACGTTTATATCTCATCCTCTTTCGGATCCAAGTAATTCAATAAACATATGCCCACATATGGGCAAAGAGAGAGAGAGAGAGAGAGAGAGAGAGAGAAAGAAGGGGAGGAGAGAAGGTGGAGGCAGAGGAGAGAGAGAGAGAGAGAGAGAGAGAGAGAGAGAGAGAGAGAGAGAGAGAGARAGAGAGAGAGAGAGAGAACGTGAAATATTATTTTGTTCTTTTTGTTGTATTTCTCAGGCTGCTTTGTCCGCACATCTCTTGCTTCTCTCTGCTTTATATCTAATTCTTTGTTTTCTTCAGAAGGCTACGATGTTTCCCGAATAATCGTTCACTCGTTTGCATACTTGGGGACATGAAGTCAACCGATAAATAAAATTATAGATCTCGACTGAAAGGGCAGGATGGCCAGGGATTCGCATGATGATGCACACTTGTGTGTATAGATGCACGCGTGTTTGTCCACAAAGTGGTGACGCCCATCGCGAGGTGGTCAAAATAATCGAATGTGAGAGAGCGCGCATTGCATTACCAAGTTGCCTTGTCGAAATGATCATGAAAAAGATCGCTATCTCTCTCTGTCTGCGCGCCATGTGTTTCCTAATTTGGATTCACTCGCGGATGTACATACACGTATGGAGGAGGACAGAGAGAGAGAGAGAGAGAGAGAGAGAGAGAGAGAGAGAGAAAGAGGGGGGGAGAGAGAGAGAGAGAGAGAGAGAGAGAGAGAGAGAGGGAGGATAGAGAGGCAGAGAGAAGGGTGTTTCCCGTAGCGAGATGCAATCTACCGAACATCGCGACCGATACACAGCAAGTTCGTCGATTCTTAAATTTATTTATGGTCATAGAGCGGTGCTCGTCTATTTCGGAAGGAACATCGTAAAGGATTCGACGTAACATCATAATCACTCGTAGCGATTGGTGGTCATGTGTATCCTCGAACGCTGCTAGAATCGTGATAGAAACCATGTAGAATCAATCGAAGCTTATGTAATGTCGAACTTACGCTACGTTACATACGAAGCTCGAAGTACTTTCTTGCACACCACTAGGTAAAAATGCGATTCCGCGAAAGGGACGTTAAATTTATTCGCGTGGCCGATACTCTCTTTACGCTTGACATCCTTTATTTCCCTTCTCAAAAAATGTTTCTTATCCCTGACGTCGGACCGAGTGTAAAAGGCGCTCGGATAATGTGCGCCACGCGAATCTAACTATCGAGAATCCTAACTTCACAGTTAAGTCTTATCGTTAATGAAGTAAAAACGAAACGCTGGATTGTCGGTCGCGGCGTTTCGCATCTCGCGCCGATATTTACCCTCTCATACATGCGCACATGCAGCTTGCTGTTCGAGAGACGGGAGCGAGAATTCGAAGAAAGGAATCATGGAAGAATATCCTGTCGCGTTGCGTCAATGTAAAATACGATGCGGCGCCGTGGCGGCGCCGCTACTTCCGGTCTCGTTGTGAGCTTTTTGACCGCGAGCTTTTCCACCTTACCGCCTATTGTACAACACATGTCGTCTCCGTTTCCTCCCCCGTTCTCTCTCCCGCGCCGGCACTTCGATATATCACCGCTTCGTCTCCTCCTCTTCCTTCTCCGATGCTGCTCCTCCTCTTCTCGTTCTGTCTCGACCGCCGCTGACCCCGTCGATGCCCAGCATCGATCCGAGCCGACCCCATCGTCGCTCGACTTCCTCTTCCTGCGCCCTTCGCCCGTTCTCTGCGATTTATTTCACCCAGCTTTTCCGCTCCGCCGAGAGATACCGTGATCTCCTCCCTCATTGGATGTTTCTTCCGATAACATCTGCTACACGAATTTGTTTGCGAGATACACGAACGTGACCGACCACGATTCATCTTATCCAGTTTATTTTTAAGTACTTTCGATAGCGCTCAATTGCCATCACCGACTCCACCGATGTAGGGCGATGTCGCGTTGCTCATTTCCCGGTTTTGCATTCTGGTCTTCGGCACATATTCGATGCGTTCATCACCAAGTCTCGCCAGTTAGCCATGAAACTCCTTTGCAATTCCGGTGGTGATCATCGATCACACGATCGGATCTTGTTCGATCCGATGACATGTATCGTGTCGATATCTAGCAAGTTGCGGTTCCTGTGTTGTCTTTCTCGGATCCTCACGTAATCTCGTCGCGTCTTTCTCATTTTGGATATCGCGACGATGTCTTCATTCAGAATCTGCTTATGCTCTTAATGCTTAATGCCATTTGTCGATCTCGTGCCTTTGGAAAGTGACGGAAACGGTAAGAGTCGTTGCGAAACGACATAGTCGCGGATGCTACGCGATACACGAATGTTTCGGAGTTACGCGGGCATAGATGCGGCAACGTTCTTCTCGCTTTTGCTCTCTTTTCTCTTTCTCTTCCCTTCCCTTTCTTTCTCTGCCGCGATTCCTTTCGTTAGCCGACAGCGCGGACAAGTGTTGGTCCGTCTGCCTCGCGTCCTCGGTAATCGTCGAATAGACGAGTAATCGGTCAATCGGCCAATCGAATGAATAATCGATTCCTCTCGCTTCTTCTTCGCGCTTCCCGCGATGATCCCGGTTTTTTCATCGAGGCTCTGAGGCACACGTGGCGCGATGCACGCGCAAGTGTAGGTAGTAAGTACGCTGAGCAGGTACTGGAGCGAGTAATACATGCCGGCGGTTGCGGCATATCTTGCCGGCTTCGGTTTCTTGTCGCGCTTAGTTACTACTCTTAAATGTATGTATGTGTTCAAATATCTGTGTGTATGTGTGTGTATTTGCGTGTATATGTAGAGTATATATATGCCTTGCGTTTCTATAGCATTTCCTCTCTCAAACGTCGCGCTTACGTAGCTGCGTCTTCTCTCAGCTCGTAGCTTTTGTCCGTGTTTCTGTACGAGTCATGGTGTATTCATGATGAGGACCCCCGGGGTAAGACGTTGCATGTGTTCCATATAATCCTAACGTTCGTTAATCCGCTCTATCGCGCTCTATCGGGCCAGGGTGCGACGAGCGTCCACCGAGAGCGACAGCGGGACAGCTCTCTCGGCCGGTTTATTTGTTGAAGGAGAACGGCGACGGGCCCGTCACCGCGCTTCGGTGGATATGCACGTTCTGCCATTTGTTGTCTCTCTTGTGCCACACGCGACTCTCCTCACTTTGCTGGGTGTGCGCTACGCCTTGTCTGCGGGCAAGCAAAAGGAACGTGGATTAATAATACCGCTCTGCCATCGCGTTGTGTACATGCAACCGTAAGGAAAATCTCCGATGCTTCGTCACGAAGCGTAATCCCTGTTATGAGAAAACTGATCATCAGGGAACGGTCCCTTAATCGAAAGTTTTGGTATAGGGGTTCTGTATAGGGGCTTATTTACTTTTGCTTCTTCGAGTCTGCCGGATCTCCGTTTAAAGAAAGAAAACGAAAGAATGCTCCAGCTATTTTTTATTATTATTTATTATTATTTCTTCGCTCGCAGTTTTTACTCACTTGTCCATGTACTGCGTCAGCCTGACGTACGCGATGCAAGCGGCATCCTCACCGAGCAGATGGACGTGGGGATTCAGGATCGTCGTATTGACGGCCTTGCAGTTCTTCCCCAGGACAGCTTTTGAGTTTTAAAATAAAATCAAAATGCACGTTATTCAGATATCACGATCACACGAATTTTTTCAAAGTAACACTGACATGTTGAAAAAAGGAGATGGGAGAGGAAGATAGTCTGCTGATCAGCGCAAAAGACGAGAAGGAAAGATAGAGGAGTGTTAAATTTCGAAGGAACCTACGCTTTCCAATTTATGCATAGATAGAGATTTAGCAGCATACAATTTCGTGTGAAATGCGAATCGTTATTAAGACGAGAGAAAGTTTCAAGAAATCTTGAGATGGTAGACTTGTTTCGCTTTTATCAGATTTATACAACATATACATAGAGAATTCTTAAAATAACAGACCGCGGGTTAGTTTATTAAATTATAATCTGACTTTACGTTTAGTTTTAATTGTACGGAAAGACCCTATATAAATTCTCCACGTAAATTCCGGTCCGGATTAAATTTCCACTTGAATTTCGCGCAGGGAACGCGCGGAGTTTCGCGAGAACGTAATGCTTTGCGACCAACCGCAGAGATAACGTATATCTTTAAAGGATCCTCGGTGACCTGTAATTTTAGAAGTGCCTCCATCTGCTTGGTCCTGTGTACGCTATTAGTCAGTAAATTAAAGGGAATTGCAGTAAGAAGCCGGATTAACGTTAATTCAGAGTTTCCGCGATGGTGAACGCGTATGCCGCATGAACCAACTGGTCTTGTGTTACGTTATTTACAAAATGAGCACGTCGATGAACATCGGATCGAGACTGCTTCAGCATCCGGAGCAACTTTCGTCGTCAATTTTGGCAATTTCGCTCAATAATAAAATATGTGCACAATTGTGCACAAAATTATCGTGACAAGACTGGAGAATTTATGTCACAGTTATTGTATCATAAATATCTAATATTCTCCACATACATTACTACTTCTAGCAGATGTTGAAAAAGAAGTTGATTTAGCTTAGAAGTTGATCGAGGAACGATATCCTCTAAAAATAAAATTGTCAAAATCTAGTAGCGAATGTATGGAAACGCATTATCGATTATATCGTTATTCGGAGAGAACAAAGACAACAAAGTTGTCACAAACACTGCAACCGAACAACTTTGCAAATTCGAGCCTTCCTTGAATCGATGATTTTTCGTGTTAAAGATAACGTCGAAAACTGCTCTCCTGAAGTATATCTAGCACATGGGATTAAGATAAAAATAATAAGATAAAAATTAATTAAGATAAAAATAATATCCTAAGATAATAGGATAATTGAGATAAAAACGTAAGTTTTTAGCTACATTACTTGTAAAATGAAAAAAATTCGCTGCTCTGAAATACGCGGCGGCTGACATATAGTCAGCATGATTAAAAGTGACTTGTCTGTATGAGTTATAATTACCATTATCAAAGTAAAATTTGTGGAAATCCATTCCCTCGACTAAATTACCTAGAGCTTCCGGTTCGAACGCGGTCAGGTGTGGATCACAGATTTTCCTGAAAGCACACGAAGGCGGATCAGCGTGTTGTGCATTGTAACAATTACGTGTTTCTCATTACTGCCTATCCGTGCTAACAGATAATTCAGTAAGAACACGGAAACGCATGTAGCTACGCGTAACGAAAATTTGTGTCGCATGGAAGCGTGCGGAAAATCTTTCACATTCTTCATCCAACTGTGTTCTCTTAAAAACGCGACCGCAAGAACAATTTCCGCGCTCTCGCATCTCTGCGTCCAACAATCCACGATTGGAACAAATGATAACGATAACAAATGATAAAACCAGTTCGATTTTTCTCCTCCGTATTATAGTTACAACTATACAAAAGAGAAAAGTCTATTTTAATATTGCGTCAACGTTACCAGCGCAGCAGAATGTGCGCGATGCTCTCATTTGATAATTATCCGTATTTATGATTCATCACTACTTACGTGTACGCCTCGAAATCTCCGGTGTTGATACTCTCGATCAATTGCTCGGTCATCTTGATGATTTCCTGTCGGCGTGCTGGAATCGTCAACAGATAATGAATCAATCGGTTCATGCCGAGGCAGGCCCGTCGGGCTCATACCGATACATTTTACGGCACAAACACAGTCGCATGCATCTTTATCGTTCTTGTCAACTTTTCTAAGCCCTGCGCCATTCGTGGCCTTCGGATTTACGCACAGAAGCGATGAGCCAGACTCGCGCGACTAACTAGTTTTTCATGTTCCGACTGCAACTGCGAGCCAGACTTGTGGTCGCTCTTTTTTTCGCGGTTGTCCTCGTTAAAGACGGGATCTCCGCGCGGCCTAATGAAACTCTTCCAGAAATTTCGGTCGCTAATTAGAACGCTGGAGATTATTAACCGAGCAAGTTCAATCGTTCGACGGGATCTTGTCTCGTGAATAAAGGCATCTCGAAGCTTGTTCGACGTGAATTAAAATCTTTTTGTTTAATCTAAAGTTCTCGAACTTCAACGAAGCTTCTTGATCTTGAGAAATAATTGAGGTATGATGTAGTTACGGAAATAGATAATGTTGAAGAATAATATCGGCACGATTATTCCCGATATTTTCTTCAAATTGAACCACAGACGAGAGCTATAACCGAAAAGCGATTCAAGAACGTTTTGTGTATCGCTTTACGTCGATCGAATGATGAAACGTAATAATAATACGAACGAAACAATTCAAATTGCCATTCAAATTAGCGACTGAACGGTGCTTGCGTCTCTATCCTTCTTCTCTCGTGCGTTCGCTCGAATTATCCATTCGAGTTATTTCTTCATGCATTAGTCCAAGCACACGAGCTCGGCAATTTTTCGTGCTCTTCTCGATTAGATGTTCCGTGCACGTAACGCACGTGCACGCGTAATCCGGCAAAGACGTGCGTCTAAATCGTTGTCTCTGCAACGAACGGCCGATCGTTGGATCATATCAAAAGCGATTATCGAATATTCTCTTTCCAATTTCATCGACATGTTTATTACAATTTATCGCGATATATCAATGCAACATTGTCTATCGCAAGTTTAACATCTTGCGCGGAAAATACATGTACATAACATCGAGAAAAAACCGTTTAATTTGCAGTCTCTGATTGAAGAATGCCCATTATTCTCTGCTACTGTACGGCACGATCACAACAGACGGATAGGTATGACTGTGCTTTTTAATCCAACGGGGTCGACGGCGCGTTCGTCGATATTACTTACGTCACAGAGCAGCAATCGTGCACATGGAAATTGTGATCATTTCTCTCGGATACGCGACAGTTCCGCGAGGCGATTTCGAGAGTGTCCGGATCGCGCGATACGATAGAAAAGTCCATTACTTTCCGGCATCTCGGTTATCATATGACGCTTACGCGAATCCAGCAAGTCGGTCAATCTCGTGCGAGAGATGTCTTTCGTGCAAGGAGATCGAGGACCATAGAGAACTCGCATCGGAGCAAATCCGATGCTTGCGCGATCCAATGCTTTTTCAAAGTCGCCGCAACTGCGGAGACCCGCTTCCACGACACAGGATGGCCCTGAAATTCGGAGGCGCGCGATTCCTGGACGAATTATCAGCAAATTATCGCGCGCGATCCAAGACGACGATGCGAAAGTGCAAGGCGCCGCGATGAGAAGCAATTATGCGATCGAAGCTTCTTGCGGCGGATCAAAGAAGAACCGTCTCGCACCGGCGATGAAACGCCGTCGTTTTCGCGATACCGCTACCACCACCATCTCACAAACGCCGACTTTACTACTGCGCGCGTGTTCCACATATCCTAATTAATTAAACTTCACCGCATCACCGGCTAGTCTATCGCGAAGCTAACGATCCCGGTCCTCCGATCGATCTGTCTTCGGGATACGTTTATCGTCGTAATGAACATGACGCTCCTCGCGTGTTATCATTATCCGGCATTATAACTACGCGGATTACGCAGGCATATTAGGAACTTTACTCGTTCGATATTCAGCGAACTCTTGAATTAGCACACGGATCTAGCACACGCGTAGTTTGTTGCGTTGGTTGGGACGTGGGAATTGTTAAACGCGAGTTTATCCTTGGAATATTCTCGGCAAAGCACGGAAGATACGCGGACGATCGATCGGAATCACGAGATGGTCTCTATGAGAATCTAGGAAAATGGTTACAACGAGTCCTCGCAAGAGCGGTCGCATCGCGTTGCATGCGTTCAATAACGATCACTTTGCTTCACCGCCGCCGTGAAGATCTGTGCGGAAGATACGACCAGATGCGAATTATGTTATATCGCGTGTAAATCGAAATCCCTGTCTCGTTCTCGCAGACGACGGCGCTAGCACATTGCGGTAATCGAGAACCGAGGCTCGCGCCGTTAACACGTTGTCAAAGTACGGCAAACAACTACATCGTTTCGCGCGGAAGCTAGGAAAAATGGAGAAGAAAAAAAGAAAGCAAAGACAGTCGCACGAGGATAATCAGAACTCGATTCGCCTCGGCTTCTTCTCGCAATGTGCTTCCGCTCGCGAATCCGCCGACGAGGAGAAACCGGCGAGCCTTGAAGCGGCGATCCTCCTTCCCGGTCTCGTCGTTCTCCACGCGCGATTCTCTCCGCTTCTTTCCCCGCCGCTCTTGCGACGTTCGCACTTTTCGCACTTTACCTGAGCACTGGGAGTTCGTCGAGAGCTGGCTGCAGGTCTTGATAGGACACACGATTCTTATGTCTACAAGCAATATATATGTATATATCCCTTTCGTATTAGAAAATCAGCGAAGGCGAGGCATCAGGTTTTCAAGGCAATACGCAAGCTGTTCTCACGCGCGCACGCGGAGGATTAAGCTCCGGCGAGTGGGCGTTTTGGATTTTCAGTCGTTACTTTCCGCCAAATCCCGCTAACTATGTGTGTTTAGCGAGTGGTATGAACGCGATTTGCCGACCGTGTGTGCATGTTCCGAGTCGCGTAACAGTTTCGTTCGCTCATTGCAGATTAAAGTAACGAGAGTGATATTCAATATGCACACACGACGCGGTAATCGCGTAATGTCCGCGATCCGTATAATGTCTCCGGTTTTTAATTCGTTATCGTAACGCGTGCGAGCTATTAGCTTAATCCTCACGTGCGATATCGTCTAAGAGGATTAACCGTCTCCCCCGAGACTTCGTATCGTTATTGTACCCGTTTCTCTCGTTCTCCTGCTGGTTCCTCATTTTCGTTCGATCGCGTGCGATTTCTCGGCGTCGTTTTGTCACGCCTCGCCGTATCCGGTATTCGTGTTGCAGCATCCTTCTTGCAGACGGTGTACACACGCAGTGCACACGCGTACAAACGATTTTTATAAACGTAAACGCGCTCTTCATGTTCTCTCCACACCTTTCCATTGATCATTTTATGTATCATTTATTATCACCCGTCATCGTTATATCGGACATGTATAATCATGCTTCGACTGGATCCTCCTGTCCCCTTCACCCCCTTACCACGCAAATACAAGACAAGCGTGGCGTATCGGAGCGAGCTGTTACGTGAGACATCGCGGGAGATTGGATGGAGATGATTTTCCGTTAATGATGACGCAAATATTCGAGATTCTACCCCGCGAGCCTATCCTGACCCGATCGCGATCTTGAAACCTCGTTCCGGGCAGACGTAAGCCCAACGTCGCATCCGCATTATAAAAGCCATCATGAAACTGATCGACATGGCCGGCACGATCTAGTAGATAGTCTGGTAGATAACTTGGTAGATAATAGTAGACCCTAATAAGCGTACGCGCAACTACGGGCAGTCAGGTCGGACTCGGTTACTTACTACTTGCGATGCGCGCAGATAGCGTCAGGCTGAACGCGCGGTATGATGAATGGGCCGAGAATAATCATGGGAATTCGAGCCATTCATTACTTCGTGATGAACGACAGTCCGAAGTCTGTATCTATCCCGATGTCGATGCGAGACCGTCTACGTATCCATCCGCGCGCTTGAAAGTTTCGACAACTGCCTAACGTCGGCAGATCAGGATTGTCGTTCAGCAGCTGTTCCTAGCTTGCCCCGGTGCTTCAGCTTCTTGGACCATCGGGCATTCGGTCTGGTCGATCGATGTCCGATTGCGCGATACCGCGATATCGTTGCTCCCGTGAAATCTTCCGTGACGCGGTGGATGCCTTTGAGGATCCAACGCGATCGCATCCTGCGCCTGAGGCTCGACAGGAAGCCGCGGGGAAGAGCTCGTGCAACGAAACATCGATCGACGGTGTTGATTGTCGATCGACCGGTACGTGATACACGCGCGCAAGCATCTTACGCATCATTTACCCGCGTGATTATCCCCGCACGGAGAATTCGGATCTCGTCACCCGGAAGATTTCATAGGAACAATCACGTGTTGTTATTCATTGAGAGACTCAAGTTGCTGCTGTTGTCATCTTTCAATTTATTTCAACCAACTTCTCGGATCCTTTCGCATCCGTGTTCCTCTTTCTTTTTTTTTTTTTTTTTTTTTTTTTTTGGCGGCATACGATACTACGATACCGATTTTGATCCGCGGTTAGACCTGAGACGCTCAAAGGAAGCACGAGGCCGACTCGCGTGTCTCACAGCAAGCCGCAAGACGTGAGGCTCCAGCACGGCGATTGCTGCGCGCTCCTCCCGCTCGCGTTTCCTCCGAGCTTACCGGCGCTGACGGTCTCCTTACCGTCTTCGGGATCTTCCTTCAGCGTGCAAGCCATCCGGGCCGCGTACCCGCTGCCGTCGCTCGTCCGTCGTGCTTCCTGCTCTGCACGGTTTTTCTCTTTTTCTTTTTYTTTTTTTTTTTTTTTTTTGCGGGGAGGCACGTGCAGGGGCGAGCACAGGGCACGCAATCGCGAGGCGTACGCGAAACGCGTGCAGCATGCAGAAACATACAGACACAAACAGAAACAAACTGGTAACACAACACGCCGGCATGCACAGATTAGGCCTGGAGACAGGGAAGAAGGGGAAGGTGAAGAGGGAGGAAGAGAGGCAGGAGGAGGATAATTTGTCGATAACTCGCGAGCTGCGTTCGAGCAATTCAATCCGAAAATGGATCCCGATCAATCGGCATCTGCGGGCGGTTTATAGAACTGACGCTCGCAGCATCAGAGAGATGTCTTTGAATAAATCGAGAATTGCGAAGCGAAGCGCGATAAATGGCCCATAGCGAGTCGACTTTTTCTCGGAATTCGTACAGTACCATCGGATCACGTCGGACGGAAATGTCCAAAGATTGCGCCCCGACCTCGACTCTTCAATTTCCCGTTTCGCGACTGAATCCTCCTTTGTAACGCGATTTCCGAGGTTCGTTGTTTCGACTTTCCTCATACGTTCGAGACGTTGATCTCATCTCGGCGCACTGTTTAAGTATCAACCTTAATAACCGCATTAATATCAATTGCTTCGTTTGCGTGCGCGCGACAGCCGCTTGACACAATGCCGGCCAAGGTGACGTCTCGTAATATCCCCAGAGGACAGGGATGCTCGTCTCGGGACGAGCTAAATCGAGCTCGCGAGCTATCGGCTTAACGACAATCGGGGGTGAATCGCGAATGAAGGAAGCATGAGGTGGAAAGCATAAATTCAGACGCGCGCTTGATCCGAGCGCATCGCTCGGAAGTTATCCCGATCGGATTACATTTTTATTATTCTCCTTTTTTATTTTTCCACGGCGCGCCGAGGAAACACTGGACGGAAGCTGGATGGAGGAGATTTCCCGTAGTAGATTGCGAGATCAACTGCGACGATCATCCGTTGATATTATCGTTTATCCGCGTCCGGAACGTTACGATCCATTACGAGAATGGAGAACAATCTCGAGCATTGCGATCGTGTCTTGCAATTTCCTAATTGCGTCTCGCATCGGACGCGTACGAAGCGCGGTCTCGTTGCATCTCAAGTTAGTTTAAAAGGCAATCCCGGCCACACGAGCGGAGAACGAGATATCGGCCCACGCTGGGCGAAATGATTTCCAAGCGCATCCAATTTTACTTATCGCACTGTCGAGAGGAAACTCGAGCAATGCTCGTAACGAACGTAGCAAGCGGCATGCGCGTTTATGTATCGTAATATCGCAACAATGGCCACTGCGTCGATCATAAATCGGTGCTCGGTGACCAAACGGAGGCTGACCGTAATTAATCCCGCCACTTTTACTCATTCATTACCCGCTTTATCCGCGAACCACGAGGACAGCGTAGCCTGTGCGATTTAGCAGGCCCATAAATCATGGGCGAACATTAACGCCGATTATTTATAGACGACGCGAACGAACGCGCGGTTTTCGGGTAATACCTGCGCGCAGTCACCTCGTAAATATTCCGCGATCGTATTCTTCCGATGTATCTCTCCCCGAGAGCCGCCAGCCGCATTTACGTCTTCGTTTTGCCAGCAAAAATCCGTCACTGCTCTCGTAAAGTCGCGACGCGCGCCCCGAAGAGTCCAGACCAAGAAGAGGATACGAACTCGAATACGTTTCAGGATACAAAAAAAAAAAAGAAAAAGAGGAAGAACTTTATAATCTTGATCGTTTTTCTGAGAACCGGAAACGCGCGCCTAATCTTCCTTCCAATTTCAGCTCTCGACATGACGGATCACTTTCGATGCCAATACGCTGTTACCGATCCCACAATGATCGGTCCAGCAACAATCGCACGTGGCAGCAACGATCGCGAATGAACCGAAGCTTTCCGAAGAGGCTTTCTGGAGAAGGGGTGAGTTTTGACGGCGGAAAAGGAAGCAGAAGAGGAAGGACGTGCTAGATTATCGTGCTACAGACCGATGACCGAGGAGTCCTGACGTCGTGATGTCGTAGGTCCGTTGCTGTTGTTAGCCTGCTGACTGATGCTGGCCGGCGAAGATGGCGATGCGCCGGCCTGGCTGTTCTGGCTGTTGCTGCTGCTACCGTTGCTGCTACCGCCTCCTGCGTTGCCAGCTAGTCATGCAATCAACCAACCAAACACGAGCTAGTGTCAACGTCAAAAAAGCTTTCGTGTCGCGTCGCGTCGCGTCCGGTATTCGACCCTTGACCGGCGATTACCGGTGATGATCGATGGCTCGATCGATGATTCGTGCTCCCGTCTTGGGCGATTTATCGTTCACACGAAAAGAAGAAAACGTATTACGATACCGCAAACGCAAACGGTTTTTGACCGTTTTCTGTAAGATACATTGTGGATTACGTCACATGTATGATGATAATGATTATTAAAACGATAATTGGCTGCGAATTTGGTTGACAGAAATTGAATTAAATTTCAAAGGGAACAGACAGATCAGTGACAAGTCATCTTCGTTCCCGTCCTTTAGCGGGGACAATACATCTGCAACTTTGTGTACGATAATTTACGTAATGTCAGAATCGTTTTGCTCCGTCAGAATTGTTTGCAATTCAGACGATTCGTCTCGATCGATCATCGATGTCTTCACGAGGCATTTATTTCGTCTCATTTCTTCCTGATTGTACATCACAAACGGATCTCTCGGCAGAATTAATCGAGAACGAACGCGAGATGTAAAATACGATCGATCATCGCGTCGTCATCATCGGCGTCGTCTATTTCCGTGCTCAAATAAATAATAAAGATCGAAACGGAATACGGTGCCTTCGCGTGATATATCGCCGGAAGAGCGACGAAATATATCGCGCGCGCCGTTGAGTTATCATCGCGCGAGTTCCGAGACAGAGAGAGAGAGAGAGAGAAAGAGAGAAAGAGACAAGTTGAAACTTGAAGAAATAAAACAAGAATCGCCGGTCAAATGAACGTCCGGTTAATCGACTGGATTAATCGATTATTCATTAGACAAATACCGTCCGCTACGTGCGCGCGAGTGTAAACGACTGTCAGGGGGCGGTGCGGAGAGAAGCGAGGGGGGTAGAAAAAAGAAGAATCGCTTCTCTCCCGATCCATCGCATCTTCTACGGCGAGATCGTCGGGCGAGAATTCCGTCTGTCGTATCGGAAAAATCGCCGGTCGGGACGGTCGGATGCGAACACGCACACAGCAAGGACGAACGAGCTTTGAATGAGGTCAAAGAGAGGTGAGGGGCGAGCGTGCGGAAAAGCGGTAGATTCACGCGAGGCGTCAAAAAGGTGTTGCGAGAGGTAGAAAAAAAAAAAAAGAAAAMAGAGAGAGAGAGAGAAAGAGAGAGAGAGAGAGAGGAAGAGCGAGGGCCCGCGGGCGGGAACGCGAGTTGTGACGGATCGCATATATGGTGCACCAAAACGGGGGGAGTGACGGGGGTGGTATTCGCCGCGAGTTGCAAGTCATGCACCGGCTCTCTAAAGCGGAAACCGGCTCGACCGATTCCTGCCTCGTCCTCGTTTCATCGAGGGATTACTGCTGTGCGCCGGTCAAGCCGAACTGTGCGCATGTATACATTGCATGTGCATCGCTATGTGATGCGGCTCACTACGGAGAATCACGAACAAGCGTGGAAGCGGAAATGGGTCATCTGACTTGGGCAATCTTACCGATTCGTCGACCATCAGACCGCCGCTGGTTGCGCGTTCTCCTTCCTGGTGTATACCTACTTCTTGTCCTCTGCGACACGAGGAGAGAGAAAGGGAGAGGGAGAGAGAGAGAGAGAGAGAGAGAGAAAAAGAAAGAGACCAATGTTCAGTGACGACTATTCCGCAGAAGTCTTCCTTCCGCCAAAGGGGAAACCATCGATGGTTCTCCCGATTTATCGCCTCGACAACTCGCGAAGTGTCTTGAGTGAGCCGTGATCGATGACGCGCACACTTGGCGCATCGCGGTATCGCAAAATTCGCAATGACGCTTGATCTCCGAGTCCTACGTGTCTTATGGTGTCATTTACCTCATTTATCTTTCCCTTTCAACCTACGTCGCGCTGAACGGCAGAGATCGTTGAATATCGCAGAGAAATTTCGAGAAGTAATCTCGCTGGAAACGGTCTCGCATTTCTCGGGGAATCATCGAACAGTCAGAAAGTTTACGCGCGTACGCATCATGCGGATATGATTGTTTTGCGATGACTGTTGCGATTCGATTGACAAAAGTGTCAGCGAATTCGATTCTATACACAATGATTTGCGCTCGACAAATTCATCAGTTCTCCGAGCACGTTCATTCTCTCAGATGACCATTTCACACGCGAGATCGAGAGATCGAGCCCGAGGAGTACTTTGAGCGTATATCCGATGATCGAGATAAAAGCTGATACGAAAAACAGAGAAAGAGCGTGAGCGATCGAGCGAGGGAGAGAGAGAGAGAGAGAGAGAGAGAGAGAGAGAGAGAGAGAGAGAGAGAGAAAGCGAGAGCTTCATATGCGTAATCTCTCGTGATGAAGGAACAATCGGAGCGTGCGAATGGCAATCTGGAAAATATGTGCGGCGGAGCGAGAACTACTGCGAGAACTAATATTCGAAACTTTTAATGTGATCATGGTATTGTAATCTCCGCGCTTTAATCCCCTTTACCAATTCGCGCTTGCTATATCGCTAAACGCGGCCGTAATCTATCGTGATCCATAATTGAAGCTGGGCAAACTCATTCGCTCGCTTGCTCGCTCGCTCGTTTGCTCGTCCGCGGATCAATCGACGAGCGAAAGATCATTTGTCAACCGACGAGCACCTGCCTGCGTGCCGGTCGTCTTTCGGTGCGTGAGCGATTCCACGCAACGTCCATTAAACTGATGAGCTCGAGACTGTTGTAGGCGGTGGTGGGATCCAAAGATTCTCCGAGGGAGTTACCTCCTCGATGTTGGCGGACTTTGAAAGAGCGACGAGCGTGTCGCTACATGTGCGGCGATTCCCAAGTGCGGACAAATCTGAATTTGGCCTCCTTAAAATCGGCCCGGGCTTCCGCGGGGTTTATCGAGAGAATCCTCATTCTCATTCCGTGAGAGAATTCGGAGCCCCCCGAGAAAGCGCGGCCGCCAATCGAGAGCCAAATCCCGCGCCGAATCCCACCGCCGGCTGTAAAATCCTGAATTTACCTTGGGCTCCTTGAAGGAGAACCGCGGCAATTCCAAGGGGGTTGCCCGTACCCTGAATCTGGGCCTGGGTCTGGTTCGGGGTCTGCTTGTTCGCCATGGTCGTGGCCGCGCCGACCGCCTTGGAGAACGCGGACAATGTCGCGGGGCTGCTCGGAGGTGTACCTTGGAAGCAGCCAAGAGCTTTTGTTTCCGGGATCTTTCCACATTATATTTCTTTTTTCTCTCGGGAAGGGGGAGCAGAGTGCACCGATCAGCGGCAACACGGGGGCACGGTGTAACAAACGAGGAACGATAATAGAACGATCGTCAAGCATATGAGGCAAGAAGCGAGCTCTGACAGGTTATGCCGCGGCCCATGATTTATTTCGTCGTGTTACCGAGAACACACGGGGAAAGAGGTGCGCGAGGGAAACACACTCGCGGGAAAGAAGCCTTGGGTATCGATCAATCGCAACGAGAAGCGTGTCGGGAACGCGGACTCGTGCCTCGCTCGAGTCGGGGACCGTGGTCGTACGGCGGCCCGGCTCTATGTTGATCGCGAGTGTGTTAGCACAGCGTTATCGAGCCACATTGATTGTTAGCTTTATCGATTTTATGCGACACCGATATTACATCGGAGTTAATATCGAGGAGGCCGAGCCTTGAGTGCGAGCCTTGCCTTGGATAAAAAACAGCGGGGGATTAGTCGAAGAAATTTGTTCTGCCAACAACAAGAACGGCGCTCCGTTAATTTCGCGAGATTATTTGCGATTGATAAATCGCAATCGGGACAATCGAGACTAATCGATCCAAGCGCGTCCAAGCGCGATTGTCCGCGCGTTAGCAATGGCCTTGCGCGGAAGTGAAACGAGAATGCGGTCGCGTGGCGAATTTTCGCTGCTACGTCCGCGTAGACGAGCTTCGCTCTCGAAATAGATCCTAGAGAGCATCTACATATGATCGTAACCCGTCTTCGAGCAGTGGTCGCGTCGCGTTCATTTCGCACGGGACGCCGTTAGACGCGATTCGCGAGATTAATATAGATCGGCTGTGCATCGGTGCTTCTCAGATGCGTCGCGTTTCATCCGAAATGAATCACCTTGATTGGAGTGTCTCTCGCACAAATATTATCGAGAGAACTTTAACTCGCGAGCTAGCATAATCCGCGCGTGAGTGATGCTCAAGTTGGCGCTGCCTTCTTCATGGCAGAAAATCGACTCCATTTCGATCGCGGAACCCGTGAATAAAAGAGGCGCGGGGTTGTTAATTAATAATTCGCCGCGCCGTGGAAGACCGTTAATCAAATTTCTGATTCGAGAAGGAATTTCGAGAGCGCGCTCAGTTGCCTTGACGAGACGAGCGCGACAAACATCAGCATGAGAACGTGGCCGTGCGAGATAAGGATGAACGTGCACGCGTGTAACGGGATTACAACGAGATGTAAGAAGACGCAGCGGGGCGTCAAAACCCCCATGGACTCACCATAACTCTCCACACACTTGGACGAGCTGGGCACGCTATTAGTCGACATCGCGACGATCTTCCGAGGAGGCTTTTCACTGGATCACCACGCGACCGGCACTGCGATGTTCTCGCGTTGCGCGTAATGTCGAAATGCGAAGATCACGAAGCACGACGAAAATTGGAAAACAGAAAACTCGCGATTGATCAGTGCGGCATTCAGAGCTGCGAGGTTCCGTTCGCTCGCTCGTTCGCGACGACGTCTCGAATCACTGCCGATCTATTTTCAAGTAATGCCAAGCGGCCAGGTATTTCTGTTGGCATATCGCGAGGCGAGCCACGAAGCGAAGTGGCTCCGCGGCGTCTTTCGCTGGCAGAATCGTCGATTTAACGGCACACACGAGGAGCACCGCGTGCAAGATTAACGAACACCTTCGCGTAGACTCACGGAAAACGTAAAGACTCGAGGAAGTGTCTCGCTATGGAGGCTGAGAGTGCGCGAATCTCGAAAGAAAGATCACTCGCGAGACCGCGTGAGGCTCCTCGCGAGGAATATGCGAAGTGGTGATTTAAGTTGGGAAACAAATCGTAGCGGGATTACGCAGGACCATGTGGATGTTCTGCGTGGCTCTCGCGAAGAAATCGAGATATCACGCACACATATACACATTCTGAGAATAATGTTTTTGTTAATAACAGGTCGAGTGCTTCTTGCTCGCGCTATTGATCGAAACTGTTATCGACTGTTATCGCTCGTACAAGATGTCATGGTTATCAGTTGGGTGAAGGTAGCCCCCAAAGGTCCGGTTTAGCTTTGTTTTGAGTGCATATGTAATTTTACGTAGGCTCAAACAGCTCGAACAGCATAAGCGAATTTCCAGTTAGTGAGTTAGTCGGGACTTGATTATAACTTTCGACTTGATTATCACGCGGCCTGCATGTCGCTCTTATTATGATATAGCTGTAACTAATTTAACGGGAATGACTTCATTATGTTTGTCCGGCCAATCAACACGAAGAATCGATAGGATCGGCGATGCGAGAATTCTCTCATTATTTTATCACATTTGAATTCACTCGCTCTCCGATTACGCCCGCGAATACTGACGACTCGATTTATCGTCGCTTCGAGCAAAGATGCGGCAATTGTCGGGTCCTCAAGAACTTGAATTAATGTAAAACGTTTTACATTAAGAGATGTGAAAATGATTATATCAAGGCTACAAGTCTACCTTGCTTCTTCTATCTCGTATCATATCGATAAGCATCCTCCTTCGCATCAATCCAAACTACTTGTCCGTTTCTCCTTAGAATAGCTTATCCACTTGTAGAAATCTATTATCGATTATTGAATGAAAACATCGAGAGATGCAACCTGATCGTTTTCACATCTTTACATGTTAGTCTGCGATAGATTATATAAATTAGACTGTGCACTGTATAAGGAGCAAGATCAATTACAGTAATGAAGCGAATTAATACGTTGTCACAGTCCGTTCGATTAGGCGCCGACATCTAAACACCTGGCAATTCCAAGGATATGCGTGAGATTGGACGATTAACCTGATTAATGTCAATCACGATGATTCGCAAGACAATGTAATCTCTGGCTGCATTCGCGCATTCGCTGCGCGATGCAGTTTTCTAGTCGTGCAATATATCAAGAAGGGGCTCAGGAGGATCCTCGTTCCGGGAGACTGCGGGATTAATTTTAGATTGATTAGCGGGGGAGAACCAACGTATGCTGCAGGGCAGATAGAAAGAGAAAAAGAAAGAGAGAGAGAGAGAGAGAGAGAGAGAGAGAGAGAGAGAGAGAGAAAGAGAGCAAGAGAGAAGCGGAGCATTCTCTCCGGAGTGTTAGTCGACGAAACGAGGGGAGAAACGGTAAATCCGCCATACGATTTCGCAGAAGCGGCAACAGAAACAGTGCAAAAGCTCGGGCTCGAAACTCGGCGCGGAGCCTCTCGCGAAATTGACCTCCCCATCCGCGACAATCCCTCAAGTCGGATCAGTGTCCTTTTCCCGATCGATCGACCCGTATTGCGATATGCTCGATTTTGCGGGGTTTTGCAGGTCTTTGTACCATACGGCGGTTGTTTTAACGATCGAGCATTGTGTTAAATGGGCTTTGCACGTCGCGAATGGTCCGAAAGCTCGCGAAATGGATATTCAGAAATTCGGAAAGGAACGCGAATTTTTCGATCTCGAGTGCTTCTCGGAACGAAGCAGCGTGCATCGTGAACAATTTCTCGGAGCGGAAGCACGTAAGAACGAATCGTTCCCAGGAGCCGCGACCGCTCGCCGAAGTTGTTACAACGTTACAACGTTACTAGTTCATGAATCTGCTTTTCCCCTCTCCCCCCCCCACCTTTATTAAAAGCGATGAAGATTTACGAAATCGCGCTCCAGCCCCGAGATATCGCGCCGTCCGATTTCAGCTGTTTTTAATTAAAAAGATTTCAGCGTGATTTCACGTTGATTCGTCGAGGTACAATTTTCAGCGGAATTCATCTCGCGTTCACTCGCTCCTCGTTTTCAAGCCGATCTTTGTTCCTCCGCCAACTCGATTCCTCATCTCGAGCTCGATTCGGCGCTCGCGCGAGAAGGGCGAACTCGCGTTTGTTACGCGGAGGAAAGTTTCAATCGTGTGCTATAAATGCCCGATCGCGACGAGACTTGTTACTTTTGCATCGCACAGGTTACTTATATCGCTTGCGATAATGACGCAAGGCAAATGATCGCCTCGATACAGGCAGCTCCGCTATTAAATCGACAATCTTGATTGCTATGTAGCGGCGCGACAGGCAATTAATTTCACGAGGCGAGTAGTATCAGCGCGGGGATACGCGCATGGATTCTGCGCTGACTCGATTTCGAAGGTGCATTTGCCGCAAAGTATCGCGGCGATTATCATTAGTCGCGGTCGGTTCTTGCCTCGCGTCAGAAATCCAGTCGGACACAGGCATTCAAGCTGGATCGAATGTATTCTCGGATCGGATTATCCCGTGAATCAAATCCTGACAGCGAATCGACGCGTCCGCGCGCGCGAAGATAATTCTGTGTATCTTGGACTTAAATTCAAACATAAATCCATATCAGTGCGAAATTATCCGTTCACGCAAGGAGCCAAGGCTCGCAGCGCGATTTGATAACGCACGAAGCATCACGAGAGCAATTTGTATGAAAAATAAAAAAAGGAAAAGGATAAGAAGAATACGCTGCGTTCGTCGGCGATACGTCGAACGTGTCGCTCGACGAAGGCACGAGAAATTACGCAAGGCTCGTCGTAAACTGCGAATTACGGGATTACGGAATTACGGAAGACGGTAGAATTACGGTCACGCAACTGTAACACGAGCGTGTTTAATTATGCGTTCTGCGTCGCGGCAGGCTCGCTCGCATTTAATTAAAACGCGCGATCTTTAATCACGAATGGGGAAACACGGATGGGAGAGGCCAGTCTCGCGATCGCGAGACGTCCGCGTAAGTATATGATGCACGAGATACGCAGTTTTACAGTATTTAGTACACAGAAGGAGAGACGTCGAAACGTCGAGGAACGTTTCTCGGTCTCGAGAGTTGGCTTTACCTTCGGGTTCTTTGGCAATGACCGTGCTGCTCCGGTCGACGCCGCCCTTCTTATCCTCTGTACAACATACACACATACATCACGTATATACGGATAATGCGACAGTTTATCATTACATAACGCCTAATATACGATTATACGAGATATCGATAAAGCCACGTCGCACGACGAGAAGCTAAGCTTACTCCTTTCCTCTCGACTTTATGACTAACACATATGTAAGTATATATGTCTATATGATTATACATCAGAGTCGACGATATTGCTTTTCTTTTTCTTTTCTTCTTCTTCCCTTTTTCTTTTTTTTCTTCTTTTTCCTTTTCTGTTAAGGAAAGTACGCTGCGGAAAAGTGAAACCGCGGCGCGAAGGAACATAAATTCACCGATCGCCGTTGTAAGCGTTTCAGTCGCCGATACTGTGGAGCATCGGTGATAATCTGATCATACATTTCCAGTTTCATAGGATTTTTATTTATCTAAGAACGTTCGTGCATCGTTACGTTCTTCACGGGAGAGATTGCTTATGGAGGATATCAATGGAGCGCCATTGGTATCCCCGATAAGCAACGATAAGCTCGTTGGAAATGTATGAACAAAGGAAAAATGAACAACACATCAGTGCTACGAGAAGCACTGATCACGTCGAACACTCGTCGACAGTGAAGCGATATGCGAATTAGTTTGACTTTTCCAGACGTACTCATGTCAGGTCTAGACCATCTTACTAATTAAACTTGGATTTCTAACGTAGCGGCCGGGCTCCGTGTGAGTTTTTCATTAGATACGTTGTCGATGAAAAAATAATGCGCGCGAAGAAACGCTATTTGGAATGTATCATCCTGTTGAAGCGAATATTTGCGACGTGATGCCGAGCGAATATCAATCAGAGGAAAGATCTCACAGCGCTGCTGAGAGATGTCAGAGATTAATATCGATTACCCATCACCGCATTACCATCGATAATAATCACTTAATGTTGACTTTCCTCGGCAAAGAAGCTGACAATCTCGATGGAGTCGCCGTGCGATGATTCCGACGAGATTTCCGCTCGAGCTTATCCAACTTCCAATGATATCCCTTCACGTCTTCATGCAAGATTTACGTCACGAAGTGAATATTCCCACCGCGGGCAGCGTTAAATCTCAATGAAGCGCCCGCGCGAAGTCGAATATATCACGTCGCTTCTTTTTATCGCGCTCGCGGTGAATCTCGCGAATCGCGATCGAGCCGTGATCCTCACTCGATGACGATCGCGATTCGCGAGTGATCCGCGGTTAATTATCTCGCGAGAGAGCCGGATAAGGGAAATCTAGCAGGCGGAAAACGCCGCCACCTCGCATCAATCGATTCCTCTCGCACGGAGCATCGGCCGTCACGCTGCGATCGATGTTTGATGTATCGCGATAGTATCGCGCGTGTAACTGCGACACCCGTGTAACGATGCACGCGGTGTATGAACGTAACGTAACGTCGAGTACCGTTTGTAACTTGACGGAAACAACGATCGAAGGTGTCACCGATGCTTGACTGATCTTCATTTGAATCTCTTTTCTGTTCGCTTTAGGAAACACGGAGGAGACGTGCGGTGCCGATATCGAGCGACATATCGAAAAGAAACGGTCATCAGACAGAACAAATCGGAATAGAATCGTCTGGTATCGGGGGATCAGTGCTGGAGGGTGCACTTTGCAGCAAGAACGTGCATGCGTCGATAGAGACACGTATCGATCGTGTCTCGAATAGCGAGGAAGTGCGATAAGAAATTGCGATAGTGCAGACCGAGCCGATCGTACGGCTTGGATGCTTCAATCCCGATAAATATTCAGCGAGTTAGACCGGAAACATCGATAGATTATCAGTTCCACAGCGATCCATTAAATGCGCGGAGACGCATTGATGTAACTTTAACGAGCTTTCCAGAATCTTTTTATTTTCACTCCCGAATTCTTGTCGTTAAAAAAAGCGTTATCGATCTATGCGCGTGCTGACCGAACGCGAGCGCGAAACTCATTGGATCGTCTGATTCGCAATAAGCGCGATTGTGCGAAATCGCACAGGGAATTCGCAGGATCGTGCACGAGTGCCCGCGTTTATCCTTGGCGCAGAGGATCATTAAGAAAGAAAGTTGAAGGAGAAGCGTAAATAACGCGTAGCGCTTATCTCGCGCTTGTACTACTGGAATGTAAATCCTAGTATCGTGGTTTCTTCGGGTCGAGACTTTGCAAAAAGCCGTACGACGGCGAGCAAGCGTGCAACAGCCGGGTAACATGCGAGAAGCGGGTCGAGACACACGGAAAAAAGGAACAAGAATGAAAAAAGAGGAGGGAGAGGGGGATAAAAACACATCAGCCGGAGAAAGAAGCGGAGCCGATTCTGATTTTCTCGCCCATTCGAATTCGTAGGTCAATCCAATCGACGGGCCAAGCGCGGAACGTGCGACATAAAAGTGCAAGGGAACGAGAGACAAAGAAAAGCGGAAAGAGAACGAGAGAAAGATGCTACACAACGAGAGAGGGCTGAAATGTAAGTGACTACGGGCTGGTGTTCATAAATCCATAACATCCGCGAGCTAAACATCGAGAATCGATACTTGCGACGACGAGAGAGAGAGAGAGAGAGAGAGAGGGAGAGAGAGAGAGAGAGGGAGAGATACAGAGAAACAAAGATAGATAGATAGATGGATATAAATAGAATAATATTGTATATACGTGTACGTGCACATGTGGCGTGTTATAAGCGCTCTCTCTTTCTCTCTCTCTATATATATACATAATGTAATTTCCAATGTCTAATGTAGCAACAGTGACCCAAGTTTAAGGATGTGTTCGTGTGTGGACGATGCAGAGGGTCTAATAGAAGGTGAAGAGTCTGTCCAAGCAATCGCGATCGCGATCGCCTTCTCAGACGGTGCACGTGAAATTTTGCAGAGAAGAGTACGCAGAATCCGGATGGTATTTACTTTCGTTATTTAGTCTCGTGTCATGCATCGTAAGGCGGAACATAGTTAGGAATAATCGTTAACTTTGGGAAGCTTTCAAATTGTCAGACGCAATGCGTGATAATTTGATACTCCAAGAAACGGTGGAACGAGTTTTTCGAGGACGATCGCTTCACTTTCAGCCGTTTGTCCAACGATTTCCGTTACCTCGTTACGCGTAATGATCGCTCTTCGCCGATTGTCCATACTCGTCTCTGCGCAGTAATGCTAACAGCCTATTAAAACGATTTTCATCGTTGCGAACTGCCACGAATTCCAGATCGCGTCTCCCGAAACTAAGACGCATCCGAGTGAATGCTCGACGGCGCCGATGTACACTCGTGCGTTTCGCACGATCATTCCGTTCTTTTCTGTCGCCCGATGTCCGAGCGATGGCAATTCGTTTATCATCTTTACTGGGGCAAGAACCGCCCTTCCGATCTCATCCGGTCTGACTCGCGCGGGGACCAAATCAGCGCCGATCGAGAAGTCCTAGCACGTAGCTCGGAACGTGGCAGCAAAATAGAGGAAGAAAAATCGAAAGACTCAACAACGGGGGCGGGGGTGAGGTGTGTGCGGAGACGTGAGAAAACACAGATATGCGAGACGAGATCTAAAACGTGCGGGGTGATGATCGTGATATGTTCCCTGAAAAGCTCGCAGTATCGTTCTATGAAATTGTTCTTCCTTCTGGCACTACTTTGGTGTACTCGACGCGTGGCTGATGCAGCCGACAGGTCATCCGCTAGGTCATCACGAGAAGCGCAAGGAAAGATGCAGAGAGAGAAAGAGAGAGATGCCGATAAATATGCAGACGTAAGACGAAAGCCGCCGAACGCGCGCGCGAACAAAGGCGCTCGTTGCCGATGCTGATGCGCGCGAGCTAGTTCGCTAATTAATCGATCGGCGGAATGACTTCTTCCCGGGAAACTTCCCGCCGAAACGAGCGCCTTTCGTCCGGCATTCAAAGCCGAATGATCGTGAACCGTGGAGGAACGCAACGGCGAGGAAGAGAGCCCTCGAAGAGCCCTCCTGCGCGCTAATTGCGCTCCCAACGGACAGAAGGCGGATGCGCTGAAACAGAAGATGCAAGCGAGAGCAGCGTGAGCCGGAGCGATCGTGGTCACCGGCCGTCGAGAAGTCGACGCGAGAGAGAAAACAGGGATAAAGTGTGAAGAGAGAAAGAGAGAAAGAGAAGGAGAGAGAGAGAGAGAGAGAGAGAGAGAGAGAGAGAGAGAAACGTGGGAAAAAGTACACGCGCAATGATACGCGATCGCCGTTACGACAGCGTGCTGGACTCGCTTGTGGTCCGCAACGTGATCGAGAAACCTACGCTTGTGTCTAGCTACGTTTGTCCATCAGAACATCACGTTCGCAATAATCTCATCGGAGATCAAGATCCGTAACAATTAACTCTGCCTATTCGATTCCACTCGCTTTGTTCGCTCGATTATGCGACACATTCACCGAAGCTTGACGCACCGAGGCATCGTCGCTGCTACTGCTACTCTGTTACTTACGCTATTAATCTTGGAAGGCTAGTTCTTTCGTGGCTGCGTGTCCCCGTGATCGTGACCGTGCGAATGCCTTGATGAAACTCTACGAAAGCGGCTGGCGAACGAAAGCGCGGATGATTCTTATTGAAGCGATACCGCGCGAGCAGATGTTTAGCCCTTCAAGATTAACTTGCCGCAGCTGGTTCTACTTGGACTATTCTACGTATCCACTTTCCTCGAGGCTACTGCTACGTGTGTATTACACGACGAGACGAAACAGGAGTAGATAGAGAACCGCAAGTTAAATATGCAAGATGCTACGACTAACGAATGCGTGTTTGCGGTCGCCAATTATCTTTATGCTGAATCGCGAGGAAGCGCACTCTAATTACAATCGACCTTGCTTGTCTTAACGATTAACGGTAATCGCTAGAGAGGATAATGCATTACGTTGATAAGAAGAAGAGAGCTATGATAATGGTGGTTGCGGATAGTGGTGGAGAGATCTTTACTTTCCGCGGCTCGCATCGACAAACCGACCAACTGTCGTATCGTAGCGTGTATATCGCCATCGTGAATTAGATCGCAAGGCAGAAGACGCGGCGAGAAAGGGCAGGACGATGCGAAAGCAATCGCAGATCGCGAGATCGGCGAATCGCGGGCTCGAATCCGAACGCGAGGATCTGCGTGAACCAGAACGACTTCTATCTCGCTTTTCCATGTGTTTTTCCCACCAACTCTAACGGCACCGCGTGCTTCGCACGTTTGACTTTTACATGACTTTTTCTCTCTTCGTTGACTCGAGACGCGAATCTTTATCGATAGGATCGATACCTCGAATTCCTCCCGTCCGTCGAATTTCCATTTGTCGCCCTCGCGTTATACGCGGATCCCCGAAATATCGATCGTTTTTAATTATTCCAGGCGGAAGCACGAGCGAGATTACCAGACGACGATGCATTGCCGCGTGTTCGAGCCATTAAATAATCGAACGTCGATTAATCGCGCCGCGTGCCCGGGCGCAAGTATCGCTTTTGCGGCATTTACGCGACGTTTACGAGGCGCGACAGTCCGCGCGAATCTTTGGGCGTTTTTCTTTCTCCTTTCCTTTTTTGTTTTATTCCTTTTTTTCTTGTTTTCTGTTTTTTTTTGTCTCATTTCTCTGCTTGATCGCTGCGTCTCACGTCCGGTAACCGTGCACGTGTGGATGAGCGTGTGCGTGTATGTGTTATGTACATGTCAATCAAAGATAAGAAACAATCGCAATGATCACATTTCCGATCGAATGATACGATGAACATGGCTCGAAGAGAATTGCAATCGATCTATGATCGATCACAGTGCACTCTCACTTGCTGCTGCAAACACTCGTCTGTGTGTGTTATGGATTTGTGAGCATCGCTACGGGATAAAAAACAACGATGTCATCGCTCCCCCACGTAGTTGTATGCCTGGTGCTTTGCCTTTACGGTGTCTGGGAAACGGATATGGAAATGCGGAATCGTCTGAGCTATGCGAGCGTACGGGTGTCGTTCATTTACGTGTACACGCATACGCGTTCAAGCGAATAGCGTCGATACGCTTTCATATAAACGGCAAATTTATCTCGATGCTATCGCCCGCGCGGATGCAGAGTCACGCGAATGCCTGCGTCCTCAAATCGTATTTATTTGTCAAACAATAGCGGCAGCAAATGGAGCGAAATTCTAGAGTACGATTTCTCATTGCGATTTCAGGAACCGGATCAGTCGTAAGTCGTGACGAGCACGCATTCGCGCGACGTTCACGGGCAAGAGACAATTCTTGTCTCAAATGTCATCTCAGACTCTCGAGGGCGATTCCCGGATGTCCTACGCTGGAAGGGCAGGATGGGGATTCATGCAAAGACGATATCCAGACACTGCACTCTCTCGACATGCGCACAGAAGACGAAAACCAGCTCGACTCCGGGAAGAATCCGGATCTGATTGATCATCAGTCGCGATTACGAGGCGAGACACGTAGCGCCCTGACGCGAAATTTAATTTTAAATTAAAGATTTCATCGGAATTCCAGATCAGGATCCGCGCGTCCATCGCAACGTTATTAATCGGATAAGGACAAACGGAGAACCGTCTGTCGATCGTCCTCTCGTTTCGCCGTTCGCTGCACGGATAACGCGAAACTGGTACATGCCTCGAGAGTACGATCTCACCGGGATCCCCCGGGAATTCTACTCTGCTGGAGCGCGGGGAAGGACGGGGGAGGCTCTGAAATTTCTTCGGATACGCGAAACAAAAAAAACGAGCGGATGCCGATCGATATCCGCGGACAGCGTCGCCGGAGCGAAAGTAGGGATTTTCGAGTGAAGCGCAACAGACAGCTGCCTCGCAGACCTGATAACAACCGGAAAATTCCGGCAGCGAGGAATCAGGTGTTTGCGAGGATACTGTATGAACGTTTCCGATGCGTCGGGGGAAATAGAGCGGCGATTTTCTCGATAGAAAATCCTCTTCGACAGTTCGCGCGATCGATCGCTTCGACTTCGATCATCGCCGCGATCGCATCGCATCTGAACTGCGTCGACGCGTCTGTATGCTCGCACGCGCGTGCATATGTATGTATGTGCGTGCGCGCGTGTATGCGTGTGCTTATTAGACGCAGGTAGGGCACTATCGCACGATAAATTGCGGGAGACATCGACTGTCAGAGTTAGTCGGAAACTTGAAAGGCAGCTCGCGTACGTGGAAGCTGATTTGTGTGATAACGCAGAAACGGGCTGGACTCGATACGCATGGGATCGATGATGAGCGGGGAATTGGTGGCACGTAATGTACACATCCAAACGGATATTCTACTTGCTGGTAGATACGGTTATTTATAAGCTTCAGACGTGTGTGTAGCTGATACTGACACACGGACGGGTATCGATTGTATTCGTGTATTGGTATACGGTATTCGCAAAAGGCACACGTGGAAAAGAGCAACACAGCTGGCTGGCGCGAGACGGGAATTTCAGCGTCGCGAGAAAGCCCGGAACCCCCTTGATGCTCTCATTAAAACGCAATCTAAATCTAAGGAGAGCTCTGAAAGTTTTATGGAAATATTCCGCTATCGAATCCCTTAACGTTTCTCTTCTCGGCGAAATTAAAGGCGCAATTTACGCCACAGACGAGGGTCCCGCGGCTTTTTTTAAATTTCATTTCGCGGACTCTCATCGTAAAGCCCTTAAACTTTAAGCGGATACTCGCAGGCTATTAATAAAACCTGATGAGACTTCCGGGAATTGACGGGAATTAACTTTCGGACGATAAAGAGAATTCGCCACAATCGAGAACTCGTTAACCGCGATACTCGGATAACTGGAATTATGCGTTTTTCGTCAACAACTGTCTTGCTCCTCGCTTGTGAATAACTTTTCAACTTTGCAGAGCGTACACGTGCGATCGAACGTACGCGGACAGGTGGGAGACAAGCGGAATACGAAACAGACTAATCGATAAACGTATAGTTCAAAGTGTCTACAGAGACAGAGAGAAAGATCAAGGCGAGATCGACTTTTCTACGTATCGGGAGAAGGATGAACTTTGAGTTCTACGATCAAGAGATCACGTATTAGTATATCACAAAGGAATCGGCATGCGTTCTCGACGTCGCGCTCGTTGAACGTCGTTGGATATCAGCCTTCCTTCTCTTCAAGAAATTCGCAACAAACACGTGGAAAATTATAACAGAGCGACCGAATCGTTCTCGTCCAATTACTCGATTTCTTTTGTCAGTTCAATTCCAATTTCCCTCGAACGAGGACGCGAGATCTTCGCTTCGAAATCGGCGTTTCTTCGTCGGAACCTTTGTGCTATACCCGTGAGTGTATCAGTAATCGACAGTACAGGTGTATACGCAAGGAGAAAGGAAAATGACGGGGCCAGGGGGTAAGCAACGAGTGGATGTTTAACTACTCGAGGTATTGTCCAACGATCGATTCGAGAGGAGCATCTCGGATGGATCGATATGCGCGAGCGTGTACTTCTTGCAAGCGGCAAGAAACGTATCAAGTTCCCGCGATTGCACTAACGATTTGCACCGATAAACTGTACCGATGCGCGAGATCGAGTCACACCGAGTGACAATCGCAGAAAAATCGGAGAATCGTTGACTCAGTCTGTACATTCTTCGCGCGGATCATCCAAAATGATGATCTCTTCCGCGCGAAGAAATAATGCACTCGGGACTTCCCGTTGGAAGGAGCCTTCGGAAATTAGCGATGATTTAATCATTAATCATCTCATCGAGCAAAATTAAATTTCTCTCCTCTTAGATCACGGTTCAATTGAATCCCGCGAAGAATCGCTTCGTGCAAATTATAGTCTATCATGTACACGACAAATAAAATCTGAGAAATAGACAGAGGGTGGCTTGATCTTCTCGAACGTGACTGTAAATTCGACACGAGCGAGATCTAATTTGCCAAGGACGTATCGTCGAATTAGATCCGCGAATTCGTGCTGCCACGCGACAGGTCGCGCCAAGCAGCAATTTCTACGGGCTGCGCTCGAATTTATCATTAAGTTCCAAACAAGTACACGATAAATGCTACGTACACCGTCGCGAACATGCATACTATGTGACCAGTGTTATCGGGATTATCAACGGCCGATTATTCCGCTCGCGTGACGACAATACGCGCGACGACGGCGACGGACTCGCCATCATAATTCAATCCGAGCTACCGAGCTCACAAAGACGGCTTGCTTCATCGACTGAACGCCGACTGAACTTTGAGCGGCCAGCTCGGCTTTCGACGCCGAAATCGCCAAATGATCTCGCATCCGTCGACGACGTCGCGCGAAACGCGTCTCGCGCAAGAGCTTGCAGATCGCGACAATGTTGTTGCGCTAAAGCAGGCCCATCCGATTCGATTTATCATTTTCTAAGCCTGCGCGATCCTGAAAATCGATTGTCCCCGCGCCGACAATATCTATTTAGTTTCAAACTCTAGCCTCGTTAATCGTTATCGCTACGGAATACTAAAAGAAAAAAAAATTCGCGATCTTTGATCGCGAGGTGAGAGACGCGGAGCGCCGCAAGAAAGGATCTCCTACCTTTAACATCATCGTCCTCGATCGTTGTGCTGCTGTCGGTGGATTCCTTCACCTGAGAGCCATCGCCCTTCTTCGTGATGATGCTTCGACCTGGAGTGCGCAGAACGTTTCAGTAAATTGATATAGCCAGACCGGAAAGAGAAAAGTTGAGAAAAAGAGAGAGAAAGAAAGAGAGAGAGAGAGAGAGAGAGAGAGGGAGAGAAAGAGGGAGAATGGAGGAAGAAAAGGGATATGTAGAGAGTGAAAGGAGCGTATAGATCAGAAATACTCAGAAAGTGTATAGATAGGAATCAAATAAAGAGATAGATAGATAGAGAAGGAGAGGGAGAGAGAGAGAGAGAGGGAGAGAGAGAGAGAGAGAGAGAGAGAGAGAGAGAGAGAGAGAGAGAGAGAGAAAGAGAAGGTGAGATAAAAGAGAAAGGCAAATCGTCACGAAACGGCACGGTCTCCAGAGTACGGAAGGACCAGGATGGACGGATCAGAGTCGGGAGAGGGCAGGAGGGAGGGGGAGAAGTGGACAGAGTGAGTACATTTGGGATCCTCCGGGTGTTTGTTCGGATTCGCTTCCCGATGCATTCCCATCGGGACGATCTTAGGAGCGTTTCTCGATTCGATACGAATGCTCGAAGGCATATTATTCCCGACGTTCGAAACGTGAAAGGAACCGTTACTGCACGTCGAGAGTTTTCTTCTTAATGCGACAGTCTGCAAAGGACGAATGCCGTTTCGCGCGTCATTTAATCCACGATTGATTGCATCCTTCGGAGTAGGAGCAGAGAGTCCTCATTGATCGTAAAACGGAAATGCAATCAAGTGCCGCCGCTGTAATCAGCATTACTCGTTGCTTCGTGCGCGTGTAAAATAAAGCTGTTCATTAAATCCGTCAGTCCGTATAATGTCCGGGATAATCGACGCCACGTTAACGAGTAATCTTGGATTTTTGCATTTCTATCTTTACGTTCTCGCTTACGTCATCGCCCACGAGATACTCTCACTCCTTAATCCGCGATCTTTCCGCGGAATCGCGCAGTTAAATTTCGTACCTTGCGTTTTCGCCCTTTCGTCCCGAGTCAGGTTTTGATATTTCCGTCGCGCAAGAAGAAACTCGCGGCGGAAGTTGCCCAAATTTTTTTTAAATTCGCATGGAACATTCAAGAGAATGCGATGATTATCGCAATTGTGTCGAGACTTGCTTTCGACATTTTTGCGACTCTCGGACTTCCGCTCCTCGTTTCAGCTCCTTCCACGTTCCATTTCCGGTAGTTCATCCTGTTATGTACGTTCTCGAATTCATCTAATCGATAGGTTGTGGCATTACACGTCACGTAACAATCATTCGTGTGTCGACATGCGGGATTAAAAGAGCCAGTGTGTGTGCGCGCGCATACATTCTCAGGCGGAACAAGAAATGGTAAAGCAACGAGTAAAGCACGCTTGGCACAAAAACGGCGATCGCCAAAAATCACCAAAAATCGGGATCACATAAATGGATCGTGCAGTGACGGAAGTGATCCCAATAATTCCAGGAGGAACGGGATCAACAGCAGAGAAGAGAAAGAGAATCCAAAGTCGACGGAGAAGCACAAAGTCGTCGGATATTCTCAAACAAACGCGTTCATGCTGCAACGAATTGCGCCCAAATTCATGCAACGTCTGAACGATGCAATCGGCCTTGCGTCACACGGACTGCACCTCGCCTTCGTTCATTTAACGTGTACGCTTAACACTTCCAGTATTATCCAAGCAAGAGGAGACGTTTGTTGATACTTTACACAAGAACGGGACAACGTTAATTTTCTGAAGGTGTTAGCTGAGCGTGAAGTGCGCAAACGCATGCCCGGTACGTGCAATCCGGTGCAGCAGTGTCGCAGTCGGTCTAAGGGCTTCTCGCGGAGATGCACGATCGAAATTATTTACGTGCGTTAGCTAATTACTTGTACGGTTGGCGTGATTACACGCGAAAATTGCGAAACAAAAATCGAACGACCAACATCAGCGTTAATAGCGGCGCATCACGATGCGCACGCCATTAATCATTTCGGTAATAATCAGATAACCACAGGGGCGGAGAGAGGGGGAGGGAACTGTGCCCTCCGAATAACGTGACGTTAATGTAACGCAATTTCCAGCACGTGTATCGCAAGCGTTCGTTAAGCCAGCGAGATACTAAGAATTTGAAATTACTCCACCGTGCAGGGAATTCACGAAATTCTCACACGGAGATCACCTCGCGATGATCATTCGCCGATAAATAATCGAGATGTCGAGCGAGGGAGCGACTATGCTCGCTCGTTGTAAAAATGTACGAAGGACAAGACTCGATGAATCGCGAGGGTGCGAAGATTAAGAATAATTCGTCCCTCGAACTTTTGGAGAAAGTTTCGCGAATTTCGCGCGCGCGCGAGAGAGAGAGAGAGAGAGAGAGAGAGAGAGA
>JAHMML010000020.1:1384373-1608296 GCA_020341155.1 Eciton burchellii | reverse complement strand
GAGAGAGAGAGAGAGAGAGAAAGAGAGACTCGTTCGCGCATCGGACTTGCTGCTGGCCCTGGATTACTAGATCTCGCAATTACACGAGTATAATAAAAACCGTAAAATTCCAGGCGATGGCATTTTTATCTCGCAAAATAAACCGTGGTCGCCGAGCGGCGTGTTTTCCAGCGAGCGGCCGCGGCATGTGAAAAGGTTTTATCAAATTTCGTAAAATGTAAGGGATACATTCTTTTCCCAGCGTTTTTAAAAGTTCTAAGAAACGAGTCGCGAGCGTTCTCTTTTCCTTTCTTCTTGATCCTCTCTCGTCGGACGAAATTCGATCTCGACCTCCCCGCGAATCGATCATCCCTCCTCGCGATCTACTATTGTCGACTGTATCATGTGTGCTCGAAATTCGTGTGTACCCGGATGATACATGTCGTTCGTCACTTGGATCCCACTTCACGCTATTAATCGAATCGAGGAGGAACGTCGAGAAAGATTCGTCGCAAGGGGCGCGGGTCCATTTTCTGCACCTCCGACCCACTTCGCGCGTTCGTGTGTGTTACCTTCGTCAAAAAAAAAAAAAAAAAATCAGTCATAGACAATAAAGAGAGATGGAGAGATGTAATCGTCGACGCTGGTCGCTCGCGTTCTCTCAGAGATACCAGCAGACCGGGAATGAAGAGTGAAAGAGGGAGAGAGAGTGAGTGAGTGAGTGAGTGAGAGAGAGAGAGAGAGAGAGAGAGAGAGGGAGGGAGATAGAGAGAAAGGGAGGGAGTATTGGCAGATGGAAACAGCCCTGGCTCGGGAATTCATGGATTCGTGGATTTCCCGGGAAACCCCCGAGGTCCTACGCGTGGTTTGGGATTCATAAACCCATACGAAATTCGCGCGCGCCTCTGTCACCCGCGGCAGGAATACATACGGCCTGAAATACATAAATTTATACGCCGCGCGGGATTCATGGGCCGCGAAAACGCATTATATCATTTTTTTTATTCCGATTCCAAGCGCTTGACGCTTGAATTCGGGGTGTTTAACGCGCTCCCGGGAAAGGGGGATGCTTCCGATTATTCACAATAATGAAGTTTGTGTTTTTATCGATGGGCGATAATATCGATTATCAAGCTCGTCAGACGAAAGGATGCCCTTCTTTGCGCGCAGATCTATCGTACGCCGTCTGAAATATCTCAAGTTGGAACATTTGAAGTTCGTGCGTGCAAATGAGCGGCAACGCGTCACAAGACGAATTATACCATCGCGATACCATCGCGGTCATCATGTACACGTAACGATAAATTAACCCCAGGTATAATTAATCCCGCTATCGCAATCGCCCTTACCGGAAACCCCCGTGTCGGGGGCGCGATGTTCGGTATTCGCGTCGCCGGTGACAGGATCTGCATTCTGCTGTATCGAAACAATCTTCCTTCGTGTCTTGGTCCACGTCGATTCTGACTGAGAGAACACGAGCAACGAGAACCTGGGATATGTATATGGGGGTGTGCGACAATCGGAAAATAATGAATGAGCCTGCGGATTCCTCGATGGGTCGATCGATCGATGATGCCGAAAAATCACCGGCGCGATTTACTAGGTATCGCTAGGTCTGTGAAAGAGAGAAAGAGCGAGAGAGAGAGAGAGAGAGAGAGAGAGAGAGAGAGAGAGAGCGCATTTGGATTAATAATGAAATTCCCTATTTCGTGCCGATTTCGAGCGAGCGAAAGTCGCGATTTCGAGTGATCGACAGTCATCGGCTGGCGCCGATATCCGACGATGAAAAGGGAAGGGAAACGCGGCGCGGCATCGCGGCTATCGAAATCAGCCGGGCCATACATTTACAAGCCATAACTTATTCAATGGCACGGAAATGATCGCGTTTCCTTCAACGGGATGGTATCGGCCGCAGAATAGAGATGGAGAAGCGAACGGTGTAACAAGCGATCTGCCTATAACGGCACGAATTATGATGAAATTTAATGGCAGATGCGACGAGGGATGCTGAAGAGAGCGAGTTTAACTAGCTTCGTTTCATGCCGAACGTCGCGATCGAGTGTTGCGTTATCCAGAAGGATAACTTGCCATCGATTACTGGGATGCAATGATGATTTCTGATATTTATGAAAATCCTGGATCAACTTCACGGATCATAGAGCTTTTGTGGGAATAAAATAAACACCTTCTACTATGAATGCATGAATGAAGATGATGCAATTACTGCATTGAAAACGTGCCACTGCAAGGTATCGATAGTTTAACAGCAATCGTTTATCGATCTTGCAAACTGGATACGCGGCAATCTGCAGGAGCGCTCGCACGAGCCTCGAATCGTGACTTTGCGCGATTGCGAGGATGAGAAAATCCTCTTCGGAAAATCCCGAGCGCCAACCGAAGCGGAGAATCACGTGGAATCGATCGGTAACGATCGGCTCTCGTTGTGTGTGCCAATTCCATGTGTTCGATTTTTAGATCACGGCCGACATAACCGTGAGATTTAAATGGAATCTACGTAGCTCGAACGGCGATAGACGTTTCTGATCCGGTTTGCTTTCTGGATTATCGGAGATGGAACCGAAAGTCAATCTTGCCTTTCGCGCCGGTCCTATGCCGCATGATTTATTAATCGCGCTACAAAATGCCGTAAAAGCTCGTTTCTTTGAATGTCAGACATATCGGCGCATTCGGCCGATATTTATCAATCTCGCAAATTCGATTCTCCCATCCGTGACTGTTTCGCTGGAGAACAGAGCCAGAAGAGTACGCGAGGCTGCAAGCGAATCGTCGGTTGGGCCCGCTTCAGGATCTGTATTTCGTCCGGATTTTCGTTTGCGGAGCTTTTAAAGCCGATTTCCATAATAACAATGTGCCGACAACTCGGGGATAATAGCCGCTGCCTCCCAAGTGAAGTGCAAAAAGTAAATCCGATGTAAGGAATGAAGTCGCGTGCGAAGGTGAGAGGCGCGGAGAACAGTTGGGCAAGAGCTTCGAGTTCGAGAGTCGGCTTGAGGCGATGAAATAAATTTAATTAAAGTCAAAGTTCGAGCTTTGGCACGACGGCGCACGAGTACGATAGAAGTAGAGATAGAAAGAGCGAGAAAGATAACTCCAGAGTCAGCAACGGAGAATTAATTGTTTCGCAGTTGCTCGAACAAAAGACTCGAGCCGAATATGGAACGAGGGATGGGCCTGCGAAAGGAAACAGACGTTCATATGTAAATAAAAATGGTGTCATTTCGCTTGAAAATTATTTCCCGAGGCATAAAGCCGATCATCGGAGAGGAACGTGTGCAGGAATGTGCACAGGAAGCCTGACGTAAAGAAAATTATTCCTGATGCGAATAAGACGTCTATCATTAATCGGTTATCGCGCATATATTTTCTTCGCTACGTATACGCAAATTTCTCCGTTACGTAAAATATAGCTCGGCGTGTTTTTGCCAACCGTATGACGTTGTTTGTAACGGCGATTCGACGGTGGATTTTCCTCGAAAAATATAAAATCAATCCGTAATAAAGCCCCAGGAGTATTGTCATTTAGGATCGCAAAAATACACGACGTCGCATAAAAATAACCAAACCCAATAGAATGTCAAAGTTCGATCGAGCTGCTCCTTACAGGGAAGCTTTCACGCTTTACCGTGAAACGTGTAATTGTTGCGGCGTTAAAATACGCGACCTTTGCTCTCAACAGAGCGCGACAGAGTAGAAATGAAAATTTCAAAAATATTCAAATCCCGATATCGTTCGCTCTTTCGCTCTTTCTGTTCGCTTTTCCGGTGCAACGGATTTTAATAGAGAACCTTCTCTCGAAATAAGAAACGGAAATCCCGTTCCGTTGCGCGTTGAGAATCTCTCGCAAATGCGAGAGATGTAGGCTCGCGAGTTTGTCGTTTGGAGATTTGTCGATTCGTTTGCTCGATCCGGCGCGACGAATCAGCCCCGATACTTCGTAAACGTGTGAGAATGAGATTATCATAATGAGAAATACAAAAAGAGACACACACACGTATAGATATATACATACTCTAACACCGACTGTATAAACACACACGTATCTTGTGACAGATACACGTGTATCGTTGAATCTACGAATGCAAGATGCTCAGCTACTTGTCAATCTATTAAAAAAAGGGAAACGGGCGGGGCATACTCTAGGGACGTCCTCTCGCTTGTTAATATATCACATATGTGCGTATATGTGTATAGAGATGCATATGCCATACATAACGTGACATATTATCTGTCGAACATCTATTGTGGGTCGAGCCCGCGTGTATTTACGCTAGTCGAGCAAATAACAGCGATGTACGTGTATATATACATATTTGCATATCGTATATATGCAAATGTACATATATATATATATATATATATATATATATATATATATATATATATATAAAATGCTTATGATGACCCGTATTCGCACTTGTTCCTCAAAATGGCAGCTCAATTTTTACCCTTAATGAGATCTGAAGCGACGCTGCGCGGACTGCAATTCCTTCTTGTTACCTTTCTCTACTTTGTACTTGATTATTTTGTAATTCGCGAATATTATTTTTATCACAATTTCTCGTATTCATAATGCTTATCTCGCGAAAATACGAATGCACGAGGAACGTTATTATTAATATCTTGATATCATATTTCTTACGAGTTATTAATTTTGTTATTTATCTCTATATCGTCCTAAAAGTATCGCAATTTTAAGGTTACTTTTTTAAAAAACCTCACGTATCAATATATTTGCATAAATCAATGCGACAGTAATAATTTTACAATCAGGTGCGAACATCAAATTTTAAGTAGAAATAAGAATCAAAAAGCATGATACGCTCTAAATTGAGAGCCGTGCCCAATCCGGATAATTTCCAAATTAAAATGTTACGTACAGAATTTCCAAAGATAACGTTACGTTTCAATGAGATACGCAAAGAAATGTTTTCACATGATGATAAATCTTTTCTTTTCTTTTTTTTTCTTCTAAGAAAAAAATTAGATGATCAATTGCATTTATGTAATTCGAACAGAATTATTTTTATAATATATACAACTTGTTGAAATTAAAAGCTTTCATTTGAATTATATATACACGTATATATACAGTGTATGTGTGTATGTGTGTGTTGATATTTCTATATAATATTCATATAAAACAGAAAGTATTTTCAGTGTAGTCATTTACTTAAACATCAGACAGGAGAAGATATATCAATTACAAAGATAGAAGTTTAGAAATTATTGATCCCGACAAATGGAAATATTAATAAAACGTACAATCATTCATAGGAATATTTCTCGCTAGTGGACCGAAACAGTTAAACTTTCGTCTCGATCCCTCGATAATCCTCTTTACAAGTCTTCCCGAATTCGGCCCATATTTCGCGGCGGTGAGGGGAGAGGAGTCGCGAATAAATCCAGTTTCATCCGGAACGCGGTTCGCGCGATGAATAGGTAAACTAAAAATTTATAATAAGACAATTATCATCTGCGGGTGCATTAACGGTCTGCCTCGATTTTATTAATCCTCATTGTTAAACTTTCTTGATTTGTTGCTTTCATTAATCTGCATCGATTTTGTAGAAAAATAAAATCTACATACGGAACAGCTCCGTTTCAAGGAACGGATTAGACTGATGACTTGACGATTTGATGACTAATTTTGATGATCCTGCGCTGGTAACTTGATAAATTTTCCAAGCCTGATACGCATGAGAGATGAGATACGATAATTCGCGAGGTATGATAATTCCTGCCGTTAATTGCAATTCTCATCTGACTGACTGGCGTGACATAAATTTCTTTCTTTTTTGGATATTGGCCACCACTACGATACGATCGACCGATGCGGTTTGTTTCCACGTTTCCCGTGCTTCGTGCCTGACAAATTTCTTGCACGCGCTCTTCCTCAAGGATCGATAAAAGCTCGTGAAACATCGAGGTGAGACGGTGCTCCATTATCCGATGAGTGCGCGCCGCGAAATGTGAACGCAGGCTCTGCATTTCCCGTTAATCTTATCGACATGTGTAACACGCGTATCTCGCCGTATCTCGCGATACGCAAAATGGTCCCGCAACCGTTTAGAATCGATAATAATAGAGAAATTTTAAGATGCGAAAATTTCTGCTGAATTACTAATCGACAGCTTCAGAGTTCATCTTTTTTCGTTGCAAGTATAAAACTCGTTCGAGCATTAGTTAACGGCCGTTTGTTAACGATGAAACTGTCCTTCCGGCGTTTTCAACGAATTCGATTCGGAAAACATTCGTCGGATTAAGAAGAGAATTCTCGTGAAAAGGATAAAATTGACGAGCAGATTTAAGCACCGTGTTTTATAGTTCTCCTCGATTTTACTCAGCTTTGACGGTTCCTTCCGAGCGCTGTAGCGACTTTTCTAACGAGCATCCACGACATATTGGACGATTGAACGCAGGTTGATCGAGGGGATGTTCCACAGGCGGCGAAAAATGACTCGATATGATTCGCCTGTGCACTGCATTCGACAATGATATGGCGTGATAACGATGACGACACGATGAAAGGGAGAACTGCTTGAGTCCACTGCGACGACAATTTGCGTTACCCAGAACTCTCGTGTCGCAAACGTGCACGCGAGAGAGAAAGAAAAACGACTGACGTATTCCCGTACGATCACGAAATGTATCCTTAATCCTTTCGCCAGTTTGTTCGAACATGTACGTTATCATTTCGTGGAATGCGATGATTCCGCATCAATTATTCAACTCTCTGAATTTCTTACAACGTTGATTCGCGATTATCAATTTACGGACAAGAGCGCCCGCATGAACGCAACCACAATTCTCGTCTTCGTCGACGAACCGAGAAAAAAATCAACAAACCGAAACTGGCATACATTACAATTTCAAAAAGAAACGCAACGCGTTTATATACGTAGCGGAAGGATTAAGGCTCGAGATAACAAGTTGCTTCCGTGAGGAGAACGGCGTCATGGTTCTCGTCATCGCGTGCAACACGGACGACGCGTATTCAACGTAAACGACTAAGGACGAGGGCTCCTTGGCTTTCTGGGTAACGCGCCACGGTCCTTGCAGGATATGAGGTGCGAGCCATGTGCATCGACTATGTGAGGTACACGAGACAGGGCGGGGGGGAGAGGAAGGAATGAACATCGTATCATGAGATAACCAATGTGCCGAGCGAGCGAGGATGAAACGCGATTGTTTGCTCGATAAGCGCCTAATTAACTGCAAACCCGCGCCAAGGAGGATTTTCGAAGGATCGACGCGGTGTATCGATCGTCAACGTACCGCCGATGTGACTCCTTCGATTATCTCGTTCAACCTCGCCCCTCCGGCCGCCTAATGCAACAGAGTGTCAACGGAAATCTCTAATCTCAAAGGGCTTCATCTCTGTGCGCGAGCAAAAATGTACACAGGTGCTCCAATCTGCAATCGTTCCCACGGAAGGGAACGTCCGTGCGTGCGATTCTTCGTTGTCGCGTTAATTCTCGTTAATCGGGAAAGAAAGGCCGATCGAGAGAACTCGACACGCGCGATTATCGATTTAACGAAACGATAAGATAAGATAGAAACAGAAACCTATGCAGCCTATGTTGCAGCCTATAAGTCCCGATTAAGGGGGGAAAAGAAAACTCATCGCGAGTGAAGATCGCCTTACCGTTTTCGATAATCGAGCTTTCGTCGCGGGGCCGATGACAAGGCGATCGCGCCGTACACGGTCGCATCATGAAGCACCTTTCGAAAAGAGCGAGAAGACAAGACGAACAGATCCTCTATATGGCGAGAGTGCAAGATGAGTGAACGATAATGGGGAGAATTTTACTGCATGAATGGATCAGGAAGGAAAAGTCGACGGAGGAGGATGCTTTCGTAGACAGAGATATGGGAGCGTAAAATTTAACGGGAGATATAAAAGTACTGTCTGTCGTGGTCCATGTAGAGCGCTGAAGAGGGCCGGAGGTACTTACCCTGTGCATCATACTTACTGGAAAAGTTCCGCGTCGCCAGCATGGTCGTCAGTATAGCGCCCTGCAAGTGAGAAGAACAGACGATTATTGTTGGTAACGCGGACACACCGAAGCAAATGAGAAACTGGACGTGTGTCGCGCGACAAGACGCGCCAATTCGCGAGAACGGTGCGAATTCGCCTTCTCTCTTCAGGACATAAACGGAGGATACGAGAATAAAATAAAATATAAGAGCGTAAAAGCATAAAATGCAGCATGACATCAAGTAACGGAACGTAAAACGCATGGGAGAAAGCATCCCCTTAAAATAACGCCGTACTAATACCGCGATCTTTTCGGTCACCCAAGTGCGTTGTTATGAGGTTAAAATCGCTGGACCGATTCCCTTAACGCAAGTCACCAAGTAATTCTCTGATAACGATCTCTTCCGATCCCGTTCCGAGCCTATCGCTGTCGCGCGACGCGCGAGGATTTAAATGCAGCGCCGATCAATGCGTGCTGAAGTTTGTCATCGGTCGTTCGATCAACGAAAACAATCTGCGCGGTCGCGAGTCGCGCATGCGCCATTACGCGGCAGGTCCGCGGGATGCCGCATCGTGATGCGACGAGTCTTTAATTAAATGGGAAATAACTTTCGAGTAAGCGAGACTACGCAGACTGACAGGCAACCTTAAAAGTACAGGATGATTATACGGAGGCTTCGGTCGGTCGAAGTTTACTCGTAAACTCTTGTCCCTTATCAGGACGCGATGCTTCGTGACATTCACGGCGAAAGTTGAGAACACTGTTGCGCACAGTGAGAAAATTTCGCGGTTCCATAAGCGTTCGAGATACGGCGAACTTGACGCCATAGAGTCGCTCATCCGAAATTCTCAAACACGCCAGCATCGATATACATTTCGCGTTTGCTATCCGAACCGAAGCCACGCTCCATCTTGCTAGTGGATTCCGATTAACAGATCCGTTGCTAACTTCGTGTTTCAAGATATTCGAACCGCGCGACGCGTAAAATCCTATTAGATATTCACCCGAATATTCTCATGGGCAAAATATGTTAAATCTCGAAATAAACAGCACAGAGATCTGCATTAACCACAGAATTAACGCGCGAATGATTCGTATGCTCCATCGTACGGAAATTGCGAATTCGTGCTCGTCCTCCCCTCCCCTCGTTCGCTAATAATTTTCGACGGTCAGACAGCTACAACGATTCCAAATGAATCACTTTCCACTCGCAATTTGCGACGAGTCGCAAAAATTCCTCTTTTCCCGCCAGCTTGCATGCTTAATCATTAAGCAATTGCTCAAAAGAGTTTCCCATTCCCCCCAAAGTTATTCCATCATATCGGTGCTATCTAAGAACACGATCGAATCACGACGCGATCGCGATTACCTCTAACATCTCACGTTTTGCCTTCCGCTCGATCTTTTCACAGAAAGAGACGTGAAAAGTCTCTCCTCATCTTACTCTGGCGAATTTAAGAATCTCATTAAATCTCATTTAAGCGCGCTAGCGCGAATTACCAGCGTTATCACCGATGCGGATAGTTACACGGAATTTTCGCACATGCGTGACGTATACGATGCACACGCTCGCCGGCCGATTAACGCTTTCTCGCGCAATTTAAATAACTTGCCGATAAACTACGAAAATACACGATGCAACCGATAATCGGTTCGAAGGCGAAACAATCGACTACCCCTCGTCCTCCGGCAGCCAAGGTTACCGGAACGGCCGCATCGACTATCCGTTTTTGCGGTAATAAAACATAAAAACGACGGCTCCGCTTGGAAACCGAAAGCCGCCTCTCGCGCCTTCTGCCGTTTGATCTATATCAATCCCCCTCTCCTACATCTCCGCGTTCCTCTTGCTTTCGGGGAGAGGGGGAGGGGGAGGGGGAGGTTGCCGATCGAGGTTGTCGTCCCGGTTTTGCGCGGATCGCAAATCGCGTCGGACGTCGCTGCAATTTGCGATCGATTACGGAACAGGATCTCACGTGGTCCCAGATGATTCTAAGATCGGCAAGATCGGCGGCGGACTGTGGCGGACATTACGCGACATGACGTAAGCAAATTTCGCTACGAGGACGTCGTCGATAAGAGCGTCGTACAATCGAGACCTGTAATTTCCCTTCACCCGGCGGCGTAAGGCGAACAATGCCGCGTCGATCCGACGGTGATTAAAATTTCATTACCTCGGGCACGGTCGCCTCCTGTTGTCTGCACAACATGAATTTATTTCTCAGCGCCCGCATGTTTCAATCTGCGCGCGCGCGGATGGTGAGCGGAGAGCGTCGTTAAACTTTTTCACTCATTTGCACTTTTATGAGTCGAGGCTTAATCAGCATTCGGCTCGCAGCTTCGGCGTCGCTGCCATTTTTATGTGCCGATTACGTTGTTCCTGATGCGCGCCCACGATTGCGATCGAAGCGAGAGACGGCGAGATCCCGAAATAACCCGAAAGTGTGCAATTTTTATTTCATTTTCAATTTCCTCACTGATCAACGCACTGAATAAAGCAAGTTGGTGCTAATCAATACGAAGGACGAAGGAGAGTATTCATCTTGGAGATAGATTCGGCTAGCTTATCGCCCCGTAAACCGTCTCTCGACCTTTCTCCGCATAAATGATGACGTTAATCGAAAACAACGTTATTCCCTATTCGATTCCACAGCTTTCGGATGCTTTCCGAGCACTGGCGCCTCGTCGTCCAGCAACTGACGGCACGTTTCGTCGCCGCGGAAGTCATAACGTTACGTAATTAGCGCGGCGCGACACTCCATTTTCGCGGGGACAGCACCGCGCATAAAAGTACGATCGTAACGGTCGAATGGCCGTTAATTAACCCGGATGCCCAATTACAATTACGTTGCTCCGATACGAGCGACTCCGAGCTTGATCGCTCGCTGTCCCCGCTAGCGCTGTTACGATAACGCTATCGTGACTCGACTCGCGAGAGTAGCTGGTCCCGGTAACGTTCTCCGAGAGCGTATCACACGCTTTTACACTGGGAAATTGTTCGTTTAAGCGCCGTGTCGCTTTTCAACGACGTGGAACCGAGCGTGTCAGTCTCTGAGAAATTACGCGGCCAAGTCCCGCGCCATTCTTTTGCCGTTGGCGAGGGGACGACATTTCTCTGCCCGCAAGGAAACCTAGAAACTTTGTGACATGATACATAAATTAAGACATTCATTTTACCTTTACTCCCCCGCTCCACGGGGGAAGCGGTAACAATTAAGTTCCCGGACTGAGGCCGTGAAAGGAAGGATGAAAAAAAATATTTATTAATGCTATCATTCTGTCCCGATTATCTCCGAGTAACGTTCGCAAGTCGTCGTCTCACGATTTAATTCGTCATATTGCGTGCATGCTTCTGCTTCTGCAAACAAGGTGCTTCATTTTTTAAAAGGGCTTGTCTGTCTCCTGAATTTTTAAATACAAGTCATCGTACGGATTCGCGCACGCGAGTTCAAAAACTGTTGTTGTTGCGAGCTATTGTTCGGCGTTTAATAGTTGCCCGCGTCGCTCGTTAATCAAATAATGAAATATTTTCTTGCGCTTTGTTCAAGGATTGGACAAGTGCTGTCGTCGCGATTACGTCGTCCAATTGAGACCGCGCGAATGAAGAGATAGATCGAAATTGCGTATTATTCAATTCTGCTCTTAACTTACAAGGACAGTCTTGTAGATTCCTTGTCGTTTCCACTCCGATTCAATAATCGATTAAATAAGAAAATAATAGATTGCCGTATCGGTAGTGTGAGCGAGCGTTAAGCAAATAATATTTTGAAATCATGAGAATTTTTCTTGATCTGTCCTCTCTACGGGAAAGATACCTGCAGATATGTTTCTCATGAGAAAGTTGCGACATATCAAGTTCAAGAATGTTGAACTCAATCTACACACTGTCTCCCGAAATACGAATGTCAATGGACAAACGCAGAAGGTAAGAATGTCAAATGACAAAAAATCCTGCGTTGCAAAAGAAGAATCAATCGTGTCAGCAAGACGTTCATCGATTAACGAATAATTATACGAGCAAAGCGCTATATTCGCGCTTGCAACTCTCCTGCCCGCACTATTGATCGAGCCGTAACAAAAACTATAACTGATAATACCCCAGAAATAGCGGATCGCACTGCTGAATTATACACTAGGGCTCGATACGAGCGATCCGAAAATTTGCCACGAGAGTACACCTCGACGAAATAAATGACGTTGCATGTGCTATAGCTACGAATATGATACGTTTCGGGTCTGGCACTCTCGGTTACGCGGTCAATCAAATCGGAAACCCTTTGACGGGCTTACGCGGGTTAGCTGTCGCGGCACGTGGTCCCCCGTACTTCCGGTGCGTTTCGATAACGGCGGACGGATCGCGCGTTATCGCATCACGCACGTGACGCCGATAAAAAGCCAGACTGCACTCTCCATACCGCGTCCGTATCGCGTGCGGTTATTGCAACGACAAGTGGAGTTGTACTGCTCGATGCGTGCCATCGTTTAATCGAGAGGGATCAGTCGAACGGCAGGGGCGGCTGGAGCGGTGCCGGTAGGGAGGTATCGATCCTGGATCGAAGTCCGCCAATTCGGAATTTGTCCGTTAGGCGAGCAGATTCACGAAAATCTTCCGAAAGTCCCATGCCACGCAGTGAGACGAGGAAAGCCGGAAGAGTATCGAACATGTTTCGAGACCGGCGATGACAATGTCGGGGATCCTCGAGTCCTGCCCGAAAGCTTTGACGATTTTTGCGTATCGCGCGGAAAAACGATCGCTTCTTTTTCTTCCTCGACAAGTTGCAGCTGCGCGTGTGCTCGCAATTCGTCTCCTCTAAAATTACTTTTATCTACAATGTATTCGTGAGAGTGCGATGGAGCTTTGTCTTTTCTGTTTTTTTTTTCCTTCTTCTGGGATATTACGTGGACTGATGTCCACATCAATTTGTGAAATCGGTTTCTCCCTTTTTCTCTCTCTCTCTCTCCCGTGCAATCGCACCTCTGGAGAGTCGATAAGTGGAATTTACCGTACCGCCGGCGACCACCACGCGTCACGTCGTTCTAATTTTACAGATGTTACCAGCATGCGCAGCGCGGACGCAATCTAGACCGCAACGTGATAAGCGGACATAATGGAATTTGCATCTGCAAATGGCCGGGGCTAATATATGAGATTTCGCGGCCGACGAGAATGAGAATTCGCGCGATTACCGTTACACATCTCACAACGCCGCTCTAAAATCAGCGACTGATAATCGCGCGGATCTCGATCTCCCGTGATGACTTTTCGCCGTCCGCCAACGGGACGGCCGGCTGCGTTTGTAACGACGATCATACGTCATCAGAAATCCGAACGAAAATCAGACCAAGGGCGAATTCCAATTCCCATCGGTCTCGCTATTCGAAATGGCTAGCTTTGACGACGACCATGCTCGATCCAAGTGCAACTTCTTTCGGTACCAATCAGGACAGACACGTTCGGGCTGATGAGATTTTATTGCGGAAAGCGGGAAATGATCTGTTTATCTGACGGAGCGAGATGCTGCGTCTCGTTCGTCTAAACTGTGCAAATCTGATCCCGCGATACTTACGATACCGCAGTTTCTATTTTCAATTTTACGCGATATGAATGAAACGCATCTTATTCGCATCGCGCATCGATCGGTTGTCGAGATGTTCGACTTAGCGAGTCGTTGAAGTAACGAATCACGATTCACATCTGATTGATTTATAAAAAGTGGCAAAATAACAGCAGCAAAGCAGAGTCGTTAAGGGACAAAGTTCAACGGTAAATACAATACGGTAAGACGTTAAATCATACAATCGTACATGGAGGTGAGAGCAACTCTCTGGGGACTCACCTTTAATTTGCGCCTTGCATTGAATTTCTTCAAGCAGTCCACGGTCTCTTGTCTGTGCACCACGGATGCGACACGCTCACGTTGCTGAAACACGAAGCAAACGGGAAACGATATCAGGCACCATCCTGGAGGAACGATTGGATCAAGTCGGCAAGATTAGATCTTAAATCTCGCGCACTTGGCCGGCAACGAAAGCATATTGATGCGCGCGAAAGAGGCCATCGTTACGAGAAGAGACGTCGACGCGGCGATAAAGATGAAACTTTGGAAAACACGGAGGATCTCGCCCGTTCAATGAATACATCAGCGCGCGTGTTGGAGGGTAAACATCTCGAAACATTTTATCGTTGCATATCGTACAGGTGTATCCGACCGCTTGATCGATTCACCATCAATTCTCTCGTTTACATCACGCGCATGACCGTCGCGTTTTAATCTATCAGGTTACAAATGTATCGTATTTTACGTGATGAGCCATCAGCGATGACGAGCGAGATCTTTAACGCTGCGTGCGCGAATTAATCGCGAGAAAGTCGCGATCGCGTGATCGCGTAACGCGGATCCGAGGCGTATCGATCGTGGCTAACTTACGCAGATCCATGGATGCTTCAGTGCCTCGCTGGCGGTGATCCTCTTTCCCGGATTCACCGTCAGCATCTGGTTTATGAGATTCTTGGCCTCCGGCGTGACGGTGTCCCATTCCGGGCTGGGATACTGCGCAAAAGGAGCCAAGGAAACGTTTAATCGGTCGCGGGAACACTCGTGTAGGCGATCGCGAGAGAGATACGCTTCGTTCTATCGATGAATCCGATCAACACAGAGCGCACCGTTCGATCTCAGCTTTACAGCGCGCGGCTCAAGGGGAACTTCCAGTGCCGGATGGACATTCCAGATGGAACAGTCCCCGACGAGAGCCGCGAACGCGGCTCAGGTTACCGAATACGGTGTACGGTTTTCGGATTCTGAAAGAAGAAAGTAAGCGAACCTAGATGCGCCCAGAGATACCTACGTCGTACGATCCGGTCTTGATCTGCGCGTACAGTCGATGCTGATCCTCGTCCCAGAAAGGCGGATAGCCGACCAGGAGGATGTACAGGATGACCCCGCAGGCCCATATGTCGACTGGCTTCCCGTACGGCTCCTTCTTCAGCACCTCCGGGCTGAGGTAGCCGGGTGTTCCAGCGAAACCTTTTTATCATCGGATTAGTTTCATTCGCTGGGACACGAATTCGGGGGCGGACGCTGCGCGCGCAAAATCGCGTCCCGTTTATCGCCCTTCAACCCTTCCCTTCCCTTTCCTCATCCTCCCGGCGCTTGCGAAAGGAGAGTAATCACTCGGTTTCTTTTTTGCGTCTGAGATCCTCCTCGCCGCTACGAGAATTCAATCGCTGCGCTATCGGAGCGTTTCGCAAAGGAATCAGCGATGGAATCAGCCTGGTTCTTCATTTACCTGTCCCGGAGAATATTCGAGACTCCAGGGCGGACGGATCTGCTGCGCGCGCGCGATATATATATATATATATATATATATATATATATCGAAGAGAGAGACCGCCGCGCGGTCGCATCGTGGATTTGTGAATTCGTCGGCGTTTGATTACATCCGCGGTGCAACGCGCGATTATAAAGGACCGTGTAAACATTTGCTCACGTAATTCGCGCATAATGCGTAAATTTACCCCTTAATTCCCATGCGCGGCACGCGATGTAACGAGGAAGGCGCGAGGAAGGGTGGGAGTGGGGAGGGGGGGGGGGRGAGGCGCGAGGCAAAACGCTCGCGATTAATAACCGCGGGAGAAACGTAAGCCGGACACGTGTCAGGCGAGAGCCCGGTCAACATTCCCTCTTTTCTCATTTTTGTCCCTGGTAATATTTCATTGCGCTCTGCCGCACGTGTAATTAATTTTCGATAAGCACGCGTCGTCGTTGCGTAACCGCGAGTGCAACTCGAACCGCGTGGCCGTTTTGGCGTAGTAAAAGCACGAGCGCGCAATTAAATGGTCTATAGCTATAGCTGGAAAATATTATGCCATCAGCCGCGTCGGATCCTTCGGATCGGCGTGTCCGTTTTGCCAAAGTGCTCGCGCAGTTAAAAAATTACAAAATCCGTGAAATGATCTCTTACGGATACAGAAAAGAAATAAAAAAGCGTGGATAATCAACGCTCGGATTGGACGTTCGTTTATGGCCAGCTCCGCGCCTGCTTCGATTCCTCCTGCCATGCAGAAATAGTTTATGCCATTACGCGATACGCGCGTATTATTAAAAGACGACAGTGCATCAGCATCGAACAAATGATGACTCGCCGAGCGACAGCGACAGCGCGTTTCTCGTTCGCATTAAGCCGGCCGCGTCGCCGTGCCCTTTACTCTTTCGCGTTTTAATTCCATTATCGAAGCTGTGCGATCTCGCGAATAATACCAATCTCTCTTGACGCGGATCTGACGGATTCAGTGCACGCATGTTTGCAACGTTTCCAGCTGAAGGCACGGCGAAAAGGAAATTAATCATTAATGGAAATGAAAACGCGCGAGCATTGTGACTTGCGAAGATTGCGTTACCACCGCGCAGCCCTGAAGATCCGATCTCAGTTTCCAATTACCGTTACTCTCAACTGGACCCGCAAGTAGATTTAATGCGTTCGACGAAGCGCGAGCTTCGCAACGTCCGGACGCGATGAAACTTTACGCGGATAATGTTAATGTAAATTCGAGTCAAATGTTCCGCATGAAACGGAACAGAATGCTTCCCGGCCGGCGAGAACAAGCTCCGATGAGGATTTCTGGGATTCTGCGCGGAGAAAAAGCGCGCGAAAAGTTCGCCGCGATATCGGCCAACTTTCCTCGACTGGCTGCAGTTTCGCATAATGGAGAGCGAAAGCCGAGCTGGCTGACTGGCTGGCTGGCTGGCTCGTTTCAACGAGTTTCAACACCCGCATTCAAATATGTCGGTCTGCGCAAAGACACGTCCATATACGTAAGTCAAGCGGACAGGCCGCAGACTAAACGGAAAGGTCGCAGGTTCACGGCTGGGATCGCGCGGGATGACACGGCAAATTACGGGAGAAGCCTCCCTCGCGATTTAAAAATTAAACGAGCGGCGAGCAGAAAATTCGCGACAGCTCTCGCACGGCATTTCACCGGGGTTTCCCACGTTTCGCGTTTAACGCGCTCCTGCCAGACGAAAATCGCGCGATGGGAAGATTGCTTGATTTTGTTTGATATACTCGAACAAAAATGAGAAAGAGAGAGAGCGAGAGAGAGAGAGAGACAGAGAGAGAGAGAGAGAGAGAGAGAAAGCGCGCACGAAAAGTACATTTTGCTTGCGAATTACGTTCTTCGCGACTGGCCTTCGCGAATCGCATCAGTTCCCCTGACATTCAGGAAATGTCAGTCCGACCACCATTCCGAGCGCCGAGTGTAATTCCGCTCGATGTGACGCGTAGCGTCACCATATCATCGCCGTGACTCGATTTCGCCGCTGACCTTTCCTCAAGCAATTTCCCTAATCAGCTTGTTAGACGTAATTTACCCGGATATCTCACCGCCGCCGAGTCTAACGCGCAACATCAACAATCCGAAGGGCCGAAGAGCGCGCAGGCTGCTCGGCAACTTTACTTGCAATCAGACATCGAGTTATCCGCGCGATTATCCGGGTCGATGACCGATATATCTCCTCCATCTTTGTTCGATCGCGACGAGAGGAGATAGTCGGAGGATTCGCGTCGCCAATTAGGGACGAAGAGCCAGCAGGGCCGAAGCGCCTCTCCTCCTCCGATCAGGGATCAGCCGCGAATCGTCGCAAAGTCCGTGATGCCGCCGCCGCCCCCTCCCCCGCCCCCCCCCCCACCGTCCGGATGGAGCAATTCGGGGGGCAGAGATCGGGGGCTAGTTACTTACCATACCATGCCTGCGCTTCACCCTGCACCTCGATCGCCAGACCAAAGTCCGCGAGTTTCACGGCCGCACCTTTCGCCTTGCTCGCGAGGAGTAGATTCTCGGGCTGCAACAGAGAAAAAGGGCGGGTTCGACGTCGCCGTGATCCGCGATCACGGCTTTCCCTCCTTCACGCTCGCGCGGATCGGCGCGATCCGCTCGAGCGGGTAGTCGAGCGTCCGATCGGCCTCGAAATTCCGATGTCGCGGCGAAAGCGCCGGTTATTATCGACTGATTTCTCGCCCCGGCGAATTCCGAGGCTTCGGAAATGCCGCCTCGCCGGGGAATACCGGCGATTATCGTCTAGGTTTACCGGGGGCGTCCCGGTGGAAGCCGCGGAAAATGGAAGTGGAGGCACGCGGACGGGAAATGCATCGCGGGAAGATAGACCGGCGCGGTCGCTCGCTTTATTTCGACGTCCGCTCCGCACAAACGCGCTCGATAAACTCTTTCTCTTGCCTCCCTCCCCTCTTTCAGCCCTTCCGTCCCTTTCCCTACGTACTTTCAGATCCCGGTGCACAACTCCGTTATGGTGGCAGTGGTGGACGCTTTCCAGGATTTGTTGAATACAGTGCGAGGCGTCGGCCTCGCTGTAGAATTCCCGGGCGACGATGTCCTCGAACAGTTCCCCGCCGGTGACTCTGTAAGCGTTTTACGTTTCAATTCCATTTCGTGTCGCGCGCCGCGGAATCGCGCGGCCGCCGAGCATGCCGGCACGTTTAACTCCGGAAATAAAAGCGGCCTGAATAACGCATGCGGTGAAGTAAGCGCGCTCTCGCCGGACCACTCCAAGTCTCTTGTCTCGAGGTGACCCAAGACTCTTCGTGATATCGCGGGATGTATAGGAAGGCGCGACGAGATTAGCTTCGTCACTCCTCGACCGCGGAAGCTGTGCTTACGCGCGGAGAACGCCTGTACTCACGCGTTTCTAGTTGGTTTTTGTCCTTGACATCGTGATATCGGACCAAGATCGCTACCGTGATGCGGATTGCCATGATGACAATGCGATTGGAATCGGCAAGCAGTCACGATACTTTCCGCGACGACCGAGCTTCAAATTCCCTGCTACGCATCGCGCATTGGACGCAGGCTCGCGAAGCTTGAAGATCAAAGATCGGATTCCAATCTCGAGAGATCTCCATTGCGCAGCCTCGAAGCTAAACGAAGCTGGATCGCCGCAGTCGCGTCGCGAGAGATGCAGAAACAATGCGCGAGACGGAGATCGACGATAACGATCGCGCGAGATTAAAGAAGAAATACGAAATACGATAAAGAGAGAAGAGGAACCTGCTGTCGGGAGGAGCGGCCGCGAGCGGAAACGCCACGCCGGGACGGTCGCGGCTCTCGGGGAGGAGATCGGAAGACCAAACGAAACGAGATCCTTCAAGCCGGCGGCGGATTAATCGGCGTGGCGAATCAGCCCGGTCATGCCACGCCGGCCGCGGAGGGGCGAGGGAGATTTACGGCGCGGTAAATCAACGTTACGAATATCCGGAGCGGAGCGCGCGGAAAATTAAATTAGACGCGGCGGCGCTCGTCCGCGTTTCAGACGCCGGCGGCGTTAAAAGACCGCAGATTGGTATCTGCTTGATGCAATTAGAGCCCGAAATTGCCTCGCCGTTGTTCGCCGCCCCAATTAATGCAGTCGCGAGCAGATCGGACGAGCGCGACGACTCGCGGGAATCGGCTCGATCGCGTTCCTAATCTAATCGCGCGAATCGGTGCACTCGTGATGTCGTCGAACGGAGAACGGAGAGAAAGCGAGAGAATCGCGAACGGGAACTTGACGATTTCGTGCCAAATGAAAGTAATGCGACTTTTTTCGCCCGGCGATCGACGTAAATCCGAGATAGTGGCGTTTCCTCTCACTGACGCGCGAAAAGATTTACCATTCCCGATCGACATGATAACATTATTGATAGAAGAGCAAGCAAATTACTTCTACTGATACGAGCCGTGAGTCATCGTTACGAGATTTTGATCGCTACGTGGATCGGATCCCGTTGAATGTACGTGGTCCAATCTGATCAAAGAGAGCGGAGGACATGCATGAAATCGAGTTAGCTCTCTGATAACAATTCCGTGTACTTACAGGTCGAAGACGAGATAATGGAAATTCTCCTCTTGTATACTGTCGTGCAATCTCACTGTAACAGAAAGAACAACGGGGCGTAAAGCTGTTTGCTGCGACAGTTCTGCATCGTGAATGATTTTTGCGATTCCAGGCGCAATCGAACGTGACAGAAACGATGCGTTTCACTGCTTGCCATCGTGATGTTTTTCAATCCTGTCCGTCTGTTCGCGTGTCTCCCGTAGTCGTCGAAACGAATACCGTCGAATTACCGACGAAACGCTCCGACAGAATAAACGTTTCTTATGCTTCGGCCATCACGCGATAATTAATTTCCTGCCTCGCTTCATCGCGATCGGCGATTCGCATTTTGTCGAAGCTTCTCTCACTTCTGCCGATCTTTAACGATCGCATTCGCGCTGGCGGAGTTCCAAGTTATTCTAAAAAATTCGGATTGCTGTAATAAGCGAGGGAACTCGCGCCGATCAGGATCGTAAAGTCTCGCGTGCTTAAATTCGAGCTTGCGAGGCAAGGCTCGACGTTTCCGGCTGCAGGTTTCACGAGCCAGCGGCAACAATTGCCGCTGGCATCCGGGAGATTGGTCGAATCGGCGCGATTCATCGTCGGAAATATTCGAAACGTGTGGCTTCCTCGCTGTCTTCACCGCCGTCCTACGATCGCGACATGTTCGAATTTCCGCCATGCGTTCTCCAATGTCGTCAATTAACTGACCGACCAGCCGCGCGGAAACGGCTCGACGATCCGACTTAGCGCGCGACTCGAGTAGCAAAACGCGAGCGGAAAGAACGAACGCGCTTTGACGCGAGAACAGCGCGATTAATCTTCTTGCTGCGACACGCCTGCAACAAAATGTGATGGTCGCGAACGGAACGCGAAAAGTGACGTTTAGTGCACGTTTTTTGTTCTAAATTCTGTGATGAGACTTATTACAGCAATTTGGATTCTTGAAAATAACACGATTCATATGAATATCCTTAAATTATGCGAATATTATAAAATATTTGGATTGTACAAATAAGATCCTTCTCGCCCTACCTCAGGGCAGAGAATTTTTATTTGTGCTTGTGCAGGCGAGTTTCATTTCTATTTGTAAAGCTATACAAATAAGTAAAGGTTATACAAATAAGTTATACAAATAAGTTTCTTATTCCCGCTCTGAAGGGGCGAGGAATTAATTTGTATAGTGTTGGAATATTCCCGTCTCCAACGGGACGGTTTGAAGAAAACTTTAAAGAAGACCTCACGTCTAATTGAAAAGAAACAGATACGTCTGGTGAAAATTGTTCCGTTTTAACAAACTATCCGCAGCATTCAATCTTGCCAAATGCTCAATTGACAACGACGTTTCAGTGTATAACTATACATTCTCCGAGATATTTCGAGCACGTATACGCAAGTTCTTCGGAACGAAATTAATTGATATTCGCGCGAGATAAGATAACAAAACTGAACATGTGAGAAAAGAAAATTAACCGAGCGTCAAAGATCAAAGATCGATTCTCGAGATGCGAGAATCCTTCGCGGAACGAGACGCAGAGCTCACGTTGATCATCGAGGTCAACGAAGAAGCGTTCTTCGCGCGAGTCGAAAGTTGATGCTGACCGATCGATATGAATCGAGTTTAATCGGAGTCAAGTGAAGACTCGCTCTCGTCTTTGTATTCACCATGCGTAGAATTACGCTCGATTAGCGCAGCAACGTGCGACACGATTCGTGAAGCTCTGCGCAAGCTAAAGCCGAAGACTTATTTCGCGCACATATTCGCCTCGTTTAAACATCAAGATTATCCAGCTTCCAACAAACTCGCACGAGTTATGGCATTCTCAAAGAACGGCGAGTCGCTTCGCGTTTTCTGCATGTGATGAGTAGAATTTACGTTTATTGATAATACTGACGCGATGATTATTATAAACTTTTGTCGAGACCTTCGTGTCCTTGATGATCGCTGGACGAACAAACAGCCGAGTCGACGAATGATCAAATTGTCATTTCGATACAGTTTGATTACCTAAATGGAAACGCCCAAAAGCAGAAGAAATAATCGCCTACTTGGAAAGTAATAAATGTCCTTTACGCAACTTTGGATCGAGTCTCGTTCGAACCAAGTTTTCAAACAAGCGGATGATCCGGGTCGCGCTCTGCTTCTTGTCTAATTTACCTACATTTGTTCCATCCGTTTGGCGTCATTTCCGCCGCAATGCGCCGCTCTGTACGCGTACCTGTTCCGAGATCGATCAGCAAAGTGGGTTGCCGGCATGCCGCCATAATGAGAGCAGAACTTTTCCTGACGGACGCATCGTTTCGCAGTTAACGCGCGCCGCGACGATTCGCCCTTCGCGTTTCGTCGGCGCGAGATGTCGCGCCGATCAAAGCGAGGGCCGCTATTTCCGACGCCGGCTATCATCTCGCGTTGAAGAAAATTTAATGAGAACGACATCGACACCGACAGGGGCAGAGGAGGAGCGATGTGCCCGAGAACATCATCGGTTGTCGACGGACGCATCTGGCACGATCGAAATGAATGGCAACGAGCCTTTAAGAACGCGCCTTTATGCACCCGTTAAGGCGAGGGAGCAAGATGAATTTCAGGCGAGGGAATTTATCATTGGACACAAGTGCGATAAACCGACCGATCGATCGATCGATTGACTGATCAATTCTCTCGTCGATAGTACAGAGTCTACGTCTATTGATGGTGTTGACAAGAAATTTTATATTGGAAAGATGTGAGGAATTTATATTCACGCGATGTATCCGTGCCATCATCGATTGCGAGCTGGTATCCGATATCATTAGCAGAGAAAGAGAGAGAGGGAAGGAGAGAGAAATGGCGATTTCGTCGAGAGATAAGATAAGATAATCCGATAAACTCGCCGCCGTTAATATTAAACGGATAGTTCCGGCACATTTGAATTCTTAGGACTCGTCACGATCCAGGAGACGATGAGAGAGTATGACTTTACACTTTCGTCGCTTTCGTCACTTTTCATCTTCGGGAGGATCAAAGAGCCGTAGAAGAGCGCGGCTCATCTTCTCTTCCTTTGATACCGTGCTCGATCCAATAAGATTCAAACGGGGGCTCGAGATAGGAGACGAGACGAGAATGAGTATTATCAGCATACGTATCGATGATGAAAAGATAGAGGATACCGATGATAAAGGAGAGCATAGCGGAAAAGAGCCATGCTCGCGCACATGGCGGGAAAGCTAAAAGGAAGGAAACGCATAAAATTGCCAAACTTGAGGAACGCCCAAATTCGCTTCAGCCGCGATTAATCTATCTCTTAACTCGATTATTCGTTCGTCTAGCCAATGATTGTTAAACGGGCCTCCAAAGTCCGCCAAGATCCGCTTTAATTATCCCTTCTTATCGCGCGCATGCTGATATTTAATTCGTTTAATTCGATTCCCGAGGAACGCTCCTGCGCTCCTGGTAGCGTTACGCGAAAAATTCGAGGAACAAAAGTTTCTCACTGCCTGCCAGCAGTGTCGGTTGCGAGATCAAGGCGACGCAGACGTATCAAAGTGCATCGAAGTGCGCCTCTTTCCACCGTCCTTCGGCATCCTTTCCGAACGATCGCCGAGCTCGCGAGGAGAGCTAGAATCCATCTTCTCGCCTTTCGATGCCTCGGCGCGATCCAATAAAATGTGGTCGGAAAACGAGCAGGAATACTAAGATGGATATTATTGGCGAGAATTTCCCCTCGATATGGAGCGCTATTGGCGTATTAGGAACGTCTCAATCTAAGCATGCGGAAGAGGATACATTCGGAGAGAAAAGTTCACGAATTTCCGCCGGGAATTCCGTTTGCCGTTCGACTTGCGATAAATGAAAAATATTGCAACGTTAGGCAAATACGCGTGAATTCTCCGCGCTAATAGCGCGACGATAACAGGAAAAATCGACGAACCGACAACGACTGCGGTGTACGACTGACAAAGAGAAAGCGAGATGGGGGGAAAGGGGGAGAGAGAGAGAGAGAGAGAGAGAGAGAGAGAGAGAGAGAAAGATAACTGACACACAAGTATCGATCCTCGAAGCCACACCTCGGCGTAAGCGTGCGCGGCGCTACGCTCACGCTGCGATTATATTTGCGAGCTCGAGTCCGCTTGAAAAATTCCGACTTAAATATTGACGAATCAAAGGGAGGAGACCCTGCGGAGGGACGGGAGAGATTCGGCGAAGCTACTGGAGACGGAACAAGCGGAGAAATTTTTATCGCCGAGGCTGCTCCGAAATTCCCCCCGCTCGGGCTCCCGCTATCTCTCCTCACCTTCACGTACAGTTGGCTCCGCGCGGCTGCTGCGGAAAACGTGCCACGGCAGGGCATTGTGCAAGCAGCCATCGGAAAGCGTTCACGAACGCTTCTGGTAGTTCGTTAAGACGGTAAGGCGATTACCAGGCCGTCTTCGGCGCGCGGAAACCTCGTTAGCCGGCAGCAGCCCTCGCTATTATCCCAAACGATCGTTCATCGAACACGCCGTGTCCGAGCTCGGGCTTAGCTCTGCCTTTCGACGCCGAAAGATCGACCGGTCGAAAATCACAATCGCGCGGGATTAACGCGGGGCGCGACGATATTATCTGGCTGTGAAATTGAGCACGTGGTTGCTCCTCGCAATCAATACGTTTGGCCTGCCGGGGAGGGGGAGGGGGAGGGGGRGGGGGGAGGGGGGAGAGAGACACGAAGAGTCGTTCGCAGCGGCTATTTACGTAGCCTACTTGCCTATCGTTGTCGGGTCTTTATGGATAGACGACTTCGTTACGCTCTCCCTCGTCGACATCGAATATTCATCGCGGACAACAGGCGCGTTCTCAGATCGCAGCCGTTTATGGGCTACGCCCACGGTCAAAGGGCATCGGAGCCCACCGGGGTCCGCAAAGAGTGGATTTCCGCGGGCAATCATCGTGCTTGGCGACACGATTGCCAGCGTTCCTCTCGCGATCGTATCCATCACGCGTGTCGGCCGAAGACACGCGGCTAGAGGGGGAAAAAAACACGAGTCAGGAGGGTGGAGGGAAAAAAGTGAGACAGGGGACGAAAGGAGAGAACGACCCTGACAGGCCGAATCGATAGGTATCACTTGTTGACTCGAACGTGGGTTCGCCGTGGCGCGCGCGAAACGTCGCGATCCTCCGCAATGGAGGACGCGATTCATCGGCGTCCGTTACGGCGAATAGAGCCGCGAGGATGAATAAAAGAAACCCTCGCCCGGCTTCTTATGAATTATGGAATCCACGTGGCTGGCGGCCACGGCCAGGTTGTCCAACAAAGCCGCGGCGCTCGTCGACGTCTGGCGACGCCGTACCGCGGTTTTTCGCTCTTCCATGTTAATCATGTCGGAAATTAAGTTTCGAGCGGCGCCAATCGGTCCCGCGAGCTTTCAGTGTTTGAGAGGACACGAGGGGTAAAACTTTTCCCGATAAAAAGGGGCGCGCGACGCGCGCCTTACATTCCTTCGTTTTCCTTTGCAATCTTCGCGTCAATTGGTCCAGCCGACATCGGCTTCCTGCCAGAGAATCAGTCATTTATCATGGATCCTCTCATTCGCTCGATGTATCTCGGATGTTCATTCGCGCGAGGAAACGTGGCAGCGCGAGCCATTTATCATAAATCTCTCATCTCTCTTCCGATCTCTCGCGATTATCAACGCAATTTGCTGGCGTCGCTCAACGCGTAACGCGAGATATTCGGGTGTCCGATCTATCGAAATTCGATTTTCCGACTTTCGGGAGCGATTTTCCGGAAAATCACGTCGCATCGCCCGAATGTCTGGAAATTTCAGCGGAAAGCCTCGATCGCCGCCATTCTCGGTGCTCATTTCGACAATTTTTCGCCGAACGAGCGACTATCGGGCGCATACGAAAGACGCGCGGGGAGAGAAGAGATCGAGGCAAAATCGCGAGGTGCGCTCGCGGGGGTGAACGCGGGGCGTACTCGACCGGATGTCGAGTATTGATCTGCATTCGTCGCGCGTGCCTTCGCGTCCCGCGAGGGACTCGCCGAGATGCTGCGACAAGAAGACGACAAGACGAAACGACAACAGCACCGTGCTTCGGATTCTGCGCTTCGACGGGAGGTCAAGGTTCAGCCGACGACGCGGACGCGCGATCTTGGAGGGAATTTGCATGGCTGTGTCATCACTCGCTCCGGAATGATCGCGTGGCGAGCGAGACAAAATCGATGACACGTTCAATGAAATCAAAGACTGATCTTGAGCCTCGATGAGACCGAAGATTAGAAGTTAATTATATCTTTGGCTAAAAAACTTAATTCTTTTATAGCCGGATGGACCAATCGTCTTAGGCTAACATCGCGTGACTGAATCAGCTCGGTCATGGAAAGTATCAACTCGCCTCGATTGAGCGGATGCAGAATCTTGACGAACGCATTTTCCCGGCATTTTCATATTGTTAAACGTGCGTGCTTCTTGAAGGAGTCTTTTCCAAGTTTTGAACACGATTTCCACCGTCATCTTTCTCTTCCTTCTTGTTTAAAGGCAAGAAATGTAGAAGAATAGCGAGATCCAAGCGCCAACGATTTGCCCCGCAAATGTGTTCAGCAAGGTTACATTCGAGTTACATCGTGGACGACGCGCGAGTAGTAATGGCCGCGTTGCAGTGATGAAAGTCGACGAAGAGACCGACTTTCGTTGCCGACTACACTTGTAAGAAGATAAACGATTATCTTCGTCTGGAAGCGCGTATTGTAGATACAACGTCAACAAGTTCCGACCATGCGACCTTCGCTGCTCCGTTCGAACTCTCAATGAAATCCGACAAATTTCGCCAATTCGACAAAAGGGCGTATCTTGCCGCATCGTACCTTCAGCTTCAGTCTTTTCACGGAGCGCCGAGTGGAAAAACGCGAACGGTCTGATGCGTCGATGCACTCAATCAATGAAAACATTAATATCGACTGATCATCAAGCGTGCAAGCGCGGAACCGCGCGCCGAAGAAAGGAAAGACGAGCTAATTCGCCAATTTAGCGCCGAACGGAATCGCGCGATTCTTTCCTAAACCACACGTTATGGATTAACGCCATAATGAAATCTACATCATAGGGAAATCTTGAGTTTCCCGAGGAGACGGTATCTCTGTCATTCGAAAAAATATATAAAATTCTTACGCGGTAAGACGTATTCAAACCGCGTTTGCGACAATTCTCGAGAGATCAAGCAACGTCTCTCGCCAGCAGCCACCGCGCTGGACTCTCGATCTCGGAGGTCAGAAAAAAAAAATCTCTCCACTTCCCACATGTTTCCCACGAAGCTCTTGTGAATCGCACGAGCGTTTATTCGCCTAACGCATAAACCAAGAGCAGATTCCCTCGCGGTCGTCCGCGGTCTCGCCGAAAGGCGGACACCTGTTGTCGGCGAGCGAACACGAACGCAGAGGGATCATCGCGCTCGTTCAGGCGGGTCGGCTAGGATCAATTCGGTGCGAATGCGACGCAAAAATGCGCGGCTACACGCGCCAAAAATTTCCCCCGGGAACACGCGCGGTCGATTGGCTCGTGTCCAGATTGCATACGTGGTGCACGGATCGCGTACGGATCGCGTACGGTCAGTTCAGGGTCACAGAGGCGTGCGCCGCACATGCGGATGATGGGAAATTTTCGCTCGTACCGCGCGGGAGGAGGGAAACGGTAGGTGAGAAGTTTGGAATGTTTCGCGATCCTCTTTTCCCTGAAAATTCAGCCGTCCGGGACACCGATCGGATACGAGAAATCGATCGAGACATCGATCGTAGTAGAATCTGATCAGTAGAACCTGACGGTCCTCTGTTCCTTTCTGCGAGATTGTCATCAAGATTTGACAGCTTCCGCATGGAGGGTGGAAAGATTTTTTTCAAAAAATCGTAGCAAGTAAACCGCTGCTTTCCTCGTTTCTTTGTTACTGATGCTCAAGTGGCCCGACGAACTTTCAACTCGATTTCAAATTCGGAGTCAGACACCGATGCCTCTCTCAGGCATCTGTTCGCTGCATTCTTCATGGCCGAGCGTTCAAGCTCAGAGAGATCACTGCGAGAATGGATCGCGTTCAAGTGGTAGCTCTATAACCGCCGGCTCGCATTTATATCAATTAGTGGCCGTCATTTGTATTAATAGAGCGAGTCCCTTATCATCGTCATTTCTAGCGAGTGCAGGAGCGATGTGCGAGTAAGAATTATTGGTGTATTTGCAATCGGGATAAAGCGTTTATTTGCCGGTTCAACTGGAGAGTCGCCAAGGATAAATCGAGTGATCGTAATTCGCTTCCGAGAGACTTTCAATCGAAGATGCGCGCGATCAGAAGCCGCTTGACGGAAAGGTCAAGGTTCAGTGGAGTATATCGCGAAGATGAAACCGCGAAATATTCCGTTGCGCGTTGACGCAGCGATTAATACAACTTATTAACGCGAGGCATTCTTTCTTCTCTGCTCTCACGTGGACCTAAGTTTGCGGAAAGTATACCGATAAATCTCTCTTTAAAGCCCGATAGCAAGTTTCCGCGAGAGTCGCACGCCATTTAAATGCGCCTTAACCGTTAGATCTTGAGAATATTATTCTGCACAATCGATTCACGTCGAGGGAAGAATCTAATAATACGCCAATCGTGAATTTATCGAAACTTTCGCAAAGATCGCGCTCCGCGCAGCCGATACGCCGCCAACATCGGCGCCAACATCGAGCGGCAGATATAATCCCCAAATGGGATCTCCTCCATGATTAATCGATTAAATATTCAATTCACGAGAGCTCCGGCCAACGAATAACAAACTAGGGATTTCCAATGTCGGCATAAGCAGTCACGATCGGCGGCGTCCGATGTATTAACACGCGTCTCGCGTTACGGCATCGCGGAATCGATACGTTTTCATTGGCCATAAATTTTCTACGATCATCCCCGTGTATCTGCAGCCGCGGATGCAAATTGCCCGCTTACACGCGAACACGCTGGGGCGCAAGCGCAATCGCGGAAGTGCTCGCGTAATAGCGAAAGCAAGCGGCGAACGCACGCGCTGCACGCGCTCCACCCTCGAGGGAGAGATCGTTGCCGTTTCGGGAGGGTGGCCAGGGTGGCCAGCCCGGGTTAATCGGGTCCCGTGTCTAAATCAGCGTCGTAACGATTCCACGTTCGATCGCGACACGCACGTCCGTCTCGCTTACCGAGATTACCGCGCGCGCGATCAGATAGCGCGTGCTCAATCGACGTAAAACGTTTGATAAACTTGAAACACGCCGCTCCCTCCCTGCCCTCCCCTCGTTCAAATCTGTACAAACGCGAAACGCCCGGCAGAATGGAGGAAACGTGTGGCGATTAATGCGAAGCGATAAGCAAATCGCGGGATTGTCTCGATTGACGCTTCGAAGCGACATGACTGGGATAATCGGGGGATAATCGCAATGAGGGATGATTGGACAAAGAAGGTACCGATGAAGAGATCAGTTGTACGTTTGAGCCCCCTGCCGACTTCTCTGTTTCGATACAATTCGCGTCGCGCACGCAGAGATTCAGAGCTCGTCGGATCAAAGCAAACGATCAATCGGCGTGCAGCTATGTGATATAAGTGTAGGATATTTCTATCCTGATGGAATTATTAAGTGTGATGGGTTTTCACCGCCTCGGATTAATGGCGCAATAAGTAAAGAAACTCTTTATTCTTCTTCGTAAAGATGTGACATCTCTCGATAGGCCAGCTGGCTCTGCAGCTTCGCCGTTCGCGACTCTACAATTACTCGACTATTATCACTCTGTTTGCACGCACTCTCTGTTACTCTTTTGCTCTCTCATCGTCTACTCTCGCACTCTCGTCGTTGCTACTCTCACACTGCTTACTCTCTATCGGTTACTCTTTTATTCTCTGCCGCATCCTCTGCCGTCGTCCTTTTTATATCCAAAAGTGCTATCTCAGAGTTGTCGGCCAATCGCTACATATTATCATTCGATCTGGATGAATCACGTCGTCCCGCGAGTGTCAACGGCTTCTTTCGCGGTTGTCCCTTGTTCGATGCGTCCAAATACACGCACGTGCGCATTCTCTAATTACAAGCTTTTGAGCTACATGCCGCCACCGATAATCCTTTTCTTCTATACTACATAAGCGCTAATCGTTCGACGGCATAATTTATTTATAACTCTAATCCATCGACGGCGTAACCGTAGCTAGAGATAAAGCGCAAAATGTATCATGTATACAAAGTATACGAGGATTGTTGTATAAGCAAAGTTTGCATGGAACTTTGGCGGCGTATCCTTTGGCAAATTTGGAGACTGCTTTTGCCCGACGAGAATCTCAACTCCGTAATTACGGGATTATTTAACATCGAACATCGAAGAATTCTAGCCAACTCCCAGCCAGGGCTCAGACATGCCAGACAAACAGACAACTTTGTTTCTTAGTTAATTTCAAGTGCACTTCAGGCAGATCTCGACTCGAGATTTTGTTTGCAAAGAATGAAAATCTCAGAGCTACCGAAAAAGATAGCGCCCAATCAAACTTCGGCAAGAAGTCGCGTCGAAGAAGCACATTAAGGAACACGCGCGAACACGCGGCGAGGTTTAAGGGAAACCTCAGCAGGGCAATTCGCGAATTCCTTGCTGCCCCTCGTTTCAGCGAAATGAAAAAAATTCCACGCGACATTACTCGTATTACATTGACTTCGTCAATAATCGGGCAGGCTCTCGCGGGACGAGAACGACGAGGAGATTTAGATCGATCGCCGTTTCGCATTTTCCAATGATCTCTCAAGGCGCCAGTAATGCGCGGAAAATCGAATTACGCGGAAGCCACGGCGAAGCGTGTCAAACCTAATTCGCGCTTCCAATCGGCGCTGAGATAAAGACATACGGAAGAGTTACTTCCAAGTGTATTCCGGAGTATGTGTTTTTTTTTTTTTTTTTTTTTTTTTTTTTTTTTTTTTTTTTTTAGGTTCACGCAACGCTCGGACGCCCGAAGAATAATTTAATTCGGGCGAAACAAATTATCGTCCGGAAGAGCTTCGGGGAGTGTGCGGCTACGAAATAAAGTACCAAGATTGGAAGAAGCTGAGAATGAAGTCGCGCTGTGATCAAATCGTACGAACGAATTCTCGCTATAATCACGACATTCGCGCGCGCGTGCACGAAAAAACGACGGGGATCCAACGAAACGGACGACAAAATCGATGCGCGCTTCCGGCCGCATAATGGAATCAACGTGATTCGATTAAGCGTATCTCCTCGAATCATCGAGCGAGAAGATCGACTCATCAAAATTTTAAAACGCTTAACGTGCAGCGAGATATAATAACGCGTAATAAAACTGCTGCAAAAACGGCCGATAATTCGCGAGTCGAGAGCATAATGATGGGGCACGAAATTAATTGCACTTTGAACAATATACATCAAATATATGCCCCAGCGAGAGCCGGGAGAGAGGCGGGGGGAGATCGCGCCTTGAGCGATTTACATTTTATCTAGATTACGTCACACATGCAACATTGTATGCACGACGGTTTTATTCATGAGATGATAACAGCGAAACGGCGTTTAACTTTTTCCAGTATTTTGAAACGCCATTTAGCATCACGCTCGGGCGCAATCGGACGCCAGATTAGAGATCTGACATTGAACCGCACGCGCGTGCGACATTTCGCCAACGTTCGCGATACGAAACGAGATCGCGGCATTCTTACGTAAGGCTACGCGCTATCGTGGCCACGAGGTTGCCCGTTCGCCGGCGTAAAAAGGGATCGTCGAAGGGCTCTCGTTCAAGGAGCATCGCTCCCTTCCCCCAGTCGGATGAATCTGCTTGCCGAAAAATTAAAGTCCGGCAGGCGGTTAACGAGCTTCCACGGCTTAACGGTCGAGCACACGCTGATCCAGATCCCATAATCCCAAATGCAATCTGCCCGTCCTCTTCCCATTCTCATCCAGCATCCGGAGAGACAGGGATATTTTCTGTCAGGCTGATATGCACCGATCGATCGGCGTCCCTTCACAGGGTGACGCCTCACGCATCTCGCGAAAGTCCGCGAAAGAAAGGCAGCGCGCGGGGAAGATTCGTCATGGGATTTTGTCACGGCGAGCGAGAGTTGACGGACACAAGTGCGAGCAACTCGTGCGATTCGTTTGTATCGGATCGAGTGCGCGATAATATCGCCATTCAGTGCCAAGCAAACGCTCGGGCAAGTTTTTACTTTCCGCGGACTTTACGTTCACCGTAAGAGAAATGGAAAGAAATGGAAGTGCGTGCGTTTTCCGAGGCGCGCATCCTCGCCTTTGGAAACGGCTTCTTCGTCTTTGCGATAAAAGAGAACGCCATATCGCAATTCCTCCAGAAGATAAATCATGCTCGCAAACTCGTAAAGATTATCATTGCGTTAAAGGAAATATCGAGCGACATAAAAGCAACGATCGGAACGGAACGTAAGAAACGAAGAATACCGGAGCGTAAAAGTGAAGTTGTCCTTTATTCGTCATCTCGTTTATGTCGCCTTTCTCTCTCTCTCTCTCTCTCTCTCTCTCTCTCTCTCTCACTTTCTCTCTTTGTCTTTATTAAATTCCGATACTGCGTATCGCTGCGATACTCTTCGGCGCGATGCGATACGATCGTTCCGAGAGAAATCGCAAACGGCGATTCGCCGATGCGAACCGAAACGTTCCCTCATAATCCGCGCGATATCGAGATATATCGGAGAGATTTTCGTAATTTCCAAGATTACGCAAGATCCGAGATCGTCGTCGATCACTGCCATCGTAATCCGCGGCGCGATTGGATTTAATTTTTCTGCGCAGCGATTCGGCGGTGCACGCGGTGTACGAAAACTTTCTCCCATAATCCGCGCGATACATCGATACATCGGAGAGATTTTCGTAATTTCCAAGATTATTACGTAAGATCCGAGCTCGTCGTCCATCACTGCCACCGTAACGCGCCATTGAACGATCCACCGTGCGATAGGGGATAATTTTTCTACGCTACGATCACGTTGTGATTTACTGGCGGAGATAAGCAGCGATTGCACGGGCCGCATGTCTGACTAAAGCGGCCGGTATCTACTCGCGATGCCTGCCACGTATACGCGATCGTGTCACGTGCGGATCATTCATCATTTCGCCTCGAAAACGCCTACTTCGATTAAGCACCAAGACCCGCCGCCAATATCGATTAGTGACTCAATTTAATTATCCTCTAATAACATACTCGAGGCTGACGTAAAATTAGCATGCAGACGAGGCTGCTTGGACGCTTGCTATTTCTTGCAGTCTCCAACGGCGCGGATTAGAATATCGACTTACCGATATTTGGGTGTTGCAGCTTTCTACATATCCGCGCCTCGCGCTCCAGTTTCTGGAAATCTGTAACAGCAAACCATAGCGCGTTAACAACGGCCAGCTGGCAGCTGGAATAAATAGCGGATTAACATTAACAACGCTCGGCGCTGCTCAGCGAGGGCGATTTTCAATGAACATACGACACGGGCGAGCTGACGCGAGCTGTCCGATTCACAAACGCAGAGCGATTTGCGACCTTTTTGCGATTCGGTGCCGCCGCCCGATCGTTAATCGCGCGGATTTGCGGCTGGAATGAAACGTCGCGGTGGAATCGAATTTCGCAACGAGGTCCCTCGGCTAATTCACTAAGAGGGACGGGAAAATTGCATTTACCGACGGGACGAGAGTCATTTTGAGGATCATTTCCCGACGCCTTCTCTTACGTACGGTCGTGAAACCGTACGACCGATCGATTCGCCGCGTAATATTGCATGGCCGCCCGATGAAAATAGCTCGACACACGGTACAAGTCGACAATGAATATCGCGTGTAATGCAAAAAAAAGGATTTTCCTTTCCAACCTTGGTGCTGGCGAGTACTGGCCAAAGATGTTTGACAGTTTCGCCAAATAGATCGGCCCTCTTATGAAAATGATCTCCGTCAGGAGATCCTCGTCAGGACAAGAAAAATCGAAGCACAACGCGATTATCATTACTGGGTTTTTCATTTCCATTTAAAGCCCTCCGCAAATTTCAGGGAAATGCACGCACTCTTCTATCAAAAGGACAAACGGACAAATGATCAATTCGTTGATTTAATAAAATCTACTGTTACGATTCGTCCAAATGTCAATGCATCGAATATAAAATATCGGTAATAGGTGTAGGATCCAAATATGGATCCAATGGAAATGACGGGCTTCCGACATCTCAGATCGAAAACAAGACGAGAGGGAACACTTTATTCCTCTCCTATTCTTCTCTAGGATGCAATGTCTCCCGCAAGACTAGCTCTCTGATCCCGCTAACTGATCTCGCTGACTCGCAACTCGCAGCTCACACCTCTTCACTCACGGTCTTCGCAGTCCGCTCTCGTCTTGGATACGACTCGCGCGCCCTTCGATTCTTCAAAGACAGCTTTGCCGCGCGTGGAGTACTTAACTTTAAGACGTTTCACGTCATTGCACGAAAACCACCCCGGAGCTTGTATTGACCAATCACTGCATATTCCTGTCCAATTCGAATTAACTCCGTCATCTTGCAAGTTCTTGAGCGTCAACGGTTTTTTCCTTCCGCGGCTGCCCTTTTCTCGACGCGACATGTCCACACGCACACATACGCACATACAAACACCGACTTATAAGCTTTTGATGCGCATCGACATAAACAATGTCAAGGTCTTTTTCCTTCTATCCTACATATGTAAATACACGATGGGAACAATTTACATTTACTGCACCGTCGTGCTTTTTATTCTGTAAATTGCACTTCTTTTATTTAATTACGAACAAAACGTTGAGCACGCACGGACACAGACATGCACACGCCGAATCATCATAGCGTGCCTCGTAATTAGCCGTTCTCGGGCTAAGGAAGCGGAAAAAGAGATCTTAAGAGACCGGAAGCGACCAACTCTCAAGCCGCACGAGCGAAAAACGCGAGGAACGCTAGGCAACTTGGCGGCAAACGTACTCTCGCGCGCGCGCGAAAAAACCGGGTTGCTCGAAGTGGTGGAGTTTCCCGCGATATGCTAAAGAGTCTCGTTTGTTGTTTACGAGCCGCGCGGGAGATAATCATCGCCGAGGCGAGGAGAAAAACGCATACTCACGCACGCACGTGTGCACGCGTCCGGAAATATCGCTGATGAATTCTCTCTCTCTCTCTCTCTCTCTCTCTCTCTCTCTCTCTCTCTCTCTCTCTCTTCCGCTTTCTTGTCGACGTGGCGACCGGAAATGATTAACACCGACACGAGCTGTATTTTACGATCCCTGCGAACGGTCGTTCGCTCAGCTTAAAAGACTGATCGTAGATTGCGAAGGCTGTAGCGAGCGCGACTTGTCTCGCTGCTCTTTGAATTTCTTTTCCGCAAACGATAAAGCCGCGAGCGACTTACATTAATCGTATCACGTGCCGAATAAAATATAAAATGGATCGCTTAACGGCCGTTTTGATGGCCGTTTTGAGACACGCAGACGGGTTAATCCTCGTAGAATTATAAGATGCGTCAGTTTTACGTTGTCGCGCGGCATCGTTGTAGCAGACGTTAAATCTCTTTCTCTATTTCTCCTAGAGCATAATTCGACAACGTCTCAACAAATTGACGAGCGAACGGATCGCGCGATTCCCCGCAACGCGCATTGAAGAGGTAGATAGATAGATCCCGATAGATTCGTCCGAAAGAATTCCGAAAGTGAACGTTCGCTTCGTTCGTTCAGCCGAACGGTCGATCGATCTGCTCCGGTAAAGAGATTAATACTCGGAGGATCTTTCGCGGAGATGCTCCAAAGGTTCTCGTCGCGGTCTTGCTCGGCAAATCGCGACTTTGATAGATCAGCCGTAGCTCGCTTGTCGCGATTTAATTATAACAATTCCCCGGACGATTACTCGCGGTCGCGCGATCACGTATGCAGCGGGTCGCGTAAATTGATCGACGGACGTGCCTGAAAGCAATGAAACTGAATAACGTCGCCGCATCCGGCGAGCGTGGGCGTAAAGTTGCGATCCGATTAACGTGCAGATAACTCGGAGCGACGACGATTATCTCGTCTGCGAGCACGTCGTCGTGCATCGAGGCTCTTCTCTCGTCTCGTTAAGCTTTCTCTCTCTCTCTCTCTCTCTCTCTCTCTCTCTTCCTATCCTCGCGTTGAAATTTCAACGGCGCGATCGAGCGAGTTTTCGCGGGATCCGTCTTCCCTTCTCTCCATTCATCTCCACGAAAGCCTCGGCACGCACCGCCGCGTCTTACGTAAAAAATCGAGTTACGTAATCCGCCGAGCGATCTCGATGCTCATTCGATCACGTCCATCTTCATTCGCGCGCGTAAGACGCCAGGGATCATCCCGATCGAACGCGACTGAACCATAGAAATCCGGCGGTTCCCTTCCGCGGACGGATTATTTATCGCTCGCTGATCCACAGACGCGCCTCCGTGTGACAGCCCTTGCGGTCGTCCCTTCAGCCAGCCGATAATTAACGCGTTCTAAAATATGTGTTTACAAAGAGATAAAAAGAGATAAAAACGCGAGAGAAAGGTTGCGGCGGCACGCACGTTTATACACGCACATACGAATACGCGAACCGGCGCACAGGCGGGTTCCTTCCAGCGAATCACTTCCAGCAGGTTACGTAGCGCCGTTACAGGCCACGTTGCAGGAATGCATTGTCTTATTTTTATCCTGTTGTGGAGCGCCTGTCCCGCTACACTGTCTTTCAGAATTAGCCATGCTTGCGATATAGCGACCGATCGATCTGCATCGCGTACGATCCGTGTACGATCCGATGCTCGGCACGCTTGAACGTAGCGCGAATGTTGAATTAACGTTGGAGCTTGTCTAGCTTGTGTAACGAGATATTAATCGATTCGTCGTGGAAAAACCGCGACCCTCGAGCCCCTTCGCGCGAGACATATTAAAATGCTTGCGAGGCATTTTTAGGCAGAAATCCGAGAAACTTGAGATCCCTCGATCGGCGCGAAGACATCCAACAGGCGCGTCCTCGCGAGACGCACTCGTTGCGCTTCTGCTTCATCGAGAGATCGATCTTTCCCATCGGCAAGGCCGATCCTTGAAAAGCGGCCATCCGAGGTGCGATGCTTGCCATCCGATGAAGCGCGAATGTCAGTAATTAGAATCGCTCGCTTATGCAAGCCGATCGCGATGCGGAGAAAGTGCAGGTCACCCTTGATCCGTCGTGCATGATAAGGCTTGGGACGACGATATATTTTTTCCCCTCCCCATCCAAACGGCAATGAAAACATCCCGTTACAGGCATCGCGAGAGAAACGCCAGCAGTCTTCTTCAGCAACGCCCGAAAAGCGCGTGCATCTCGCTTGCGTCTCGTAGACAACGCGAAAGAGGCGTGTCGGAACTTCGCGAGGAGATGTCTGGACGATGCATAAAACGATGAAATTTCAGGAGATTTGGAGAAGTAGCCTAAGGAAAACGAAGCAACGAGTTGTCTCTCCTTCTTCGGTCGGAAGATTCCCTGCTGATGAAATTGTCTGAAGAAACGCGGGTAACGCGGGTCACGAGACTGATTCGTAAACGGAATTTGCGCAAGTATCGATTATTCTTGGCTGAGAAACTTTAAGACAAAGGCATAAAACAGATCGAATGAAACGGATGAGCGGAGACGAGGCGTTGTATGTAAATCGCCGGTCGATCTCCTCGCGATTCCCTTTCGTTCCGATTTAAAGCCATGAATCAGTAATTCAAATCGCCGTCAACGAAATTTTAACTATGCCGCTCGACAAAAGCGGCCCGATCCCGTCTCGAATGATTTTTCTCAGAAATTGTTCTCCCCGACAAATTTCGCTCAGTAGAAAAACCGACATCGGCCTGTTCCGCTCGCGGAAAAATACGCCGCGCGATTATCGACTTGCAACAACGCGTCAAGGTTTCAACTCGAATATCTTTCAGCTATTCGTACTTGGCAAACGCCAACTCCGTAAACCATCCAGAAGAATAACGACGAGCATAACAAATCTGGATAGAGAAACATAATAAGATTCAAAAACACCTCGCGAAACCATTGCTAGCGAGACTGAAGAGCGAGAATGGAGTAAAAAAGTATCCGTACTTGCTAACGTCGAGCTCCCCTCAAGCGCTTCTATCTCGTTTGCACGCTTGATTTTTTGCACGATTTTCCTTCTATTTCTATCCTCGCAACTACATATTCTCAAATATATACATACACACACATACATATATATTATATATATATATAGGAGAACTCGCCGATTGAGCCAGTCAACTTTACACTACAATATGAATTTGCGAAATAAGGAATGCAAGTTGAACTTCGCTCAGTTTAATATGTACGATATTTACATCGTGTACAAAAGAATGGCCTGGACATCAGTCCGCGATACTTGAGAACCGCGCATATAGAACAGCGAGATTGACGTCTGTCTACTTCTGGTTCTCGATTTGAATCGATAATTAGCAACGCTCGAGATCCTCGCTCGCAACGATCGCTGTAGACGTAAAAACAAGCGAGCGAGTCGTTTCTATTGTTGTCTGAGCAACGTCACCGTTTATGCGTAATTACAATCAGCCGGGATTTTTCTCGGTACCCTCGAGGTCACGGAAAGGCTCGTAATATCGCGAGGGCGTTCCTGCCGAGGGCTCTTGGTACCGATCTGTAAACTCGATATGCAAACAGCAAAATCCGAACAGCATGTATCTATGAATTCAGTTAACGGCAATCCAGACTCGGTGAACGAAGGATAATGATTACATCATTACGCTGAACGAAATTGAATCAGAGCGAATTAACGCGCCGTGAGAAATGGATGACAACATTAATTGTAAATTGATTTATAGCTCGTTATCCGCAGTTTCGAATCGCTAGCGCGCCGTCGATGGCTGCATTTTTCATCAGCCGTTATTCTCCTCCTCCCCTCCGTGTGTGTTCCCGCGAATGCAACAATTCGCACGTGCCAATTAATGCATTAATGCAACATCGATCACCAAGGACAAAGCAACGCGTAAATGAACGAAACACGGGAACGCAAGCTAGATAATTTCAAGGGACCGGAGGCGAGGGGAGCGAAAACAAAAAAGAAATTTAGCCTCGCTGGACGAGGAGCGCGCGCCACCCTCGATCGCGCGGCGTCTCGGAACCGGAAATCACGGGAAATGACGGTCGAAAGAAGAGTCGAATCGCGGAGGAAATCGAAGGATACCTTCCACCTCCTCCTCGTACAACGATTGCCTCGCGCGGTTCACCGTTTTTATCCCTCCTCCCCCTCCAGACCTCCTCGTCCTCCTCCTCCTCTTCCAGTACACTTCACGGACGCGAGCTTTATTCGTTGCGCGAAGCGCGTACGCCATATTGCAGAGGTCGCGGCCTCCATTAGGTCAAGAGGTCACTGGAGCAAGGTCGCGGTCTGAACTGAATTGCACGAGCGAACGATTGGACCTGCTCGAGAGGATCAGAAAGAGACGACGAGAAACGGGAACGAGGAGAGAGAGAGAGAGAGAGAGAGAGAGAGAGAGAGAGAGAGAGAGAGAGAGAGAGAGAGAGAGAGAGAGAGAGAGAGAGAGAGAGAGAGAGAGAGATGCAGGCAGAAAGGGGGGAATAGCGGGAGAGAGCTTCTCTTTTACCTTGCCATTTTTTAACCCTTCACCCTCAGCCGAGCGAGTCGCTGCCGAAGATAGATTTATCTCGCCGCATCGCGCCCGCAGAAAATGGCTATAAATTGAATGAGGGGAGGGGCTGGAGGCGGAGGCGGGGAAAGGGGGGAAGGAGGCGAGAGGGAAGGAAACGAGTGCGGCCGACTTTGCGGGAGGAAATTATGCAATCCCGAATGCTCACGAGTCGCTCGCTCGGCCGGGGGTGAAGGTGAGATGTATCCTTCTTTTGTCGAAGGCTCCCTTTTCCTCTCTTTCCGTTTTAATGCATATTTGCGCACGGAATTGAATCCTGATCGAATGACGCGGACTAACTCAGAAAAATCTGCCGCGAGCAACGTATCATTTCTAATTCGATGCGCGCGCATCGGGAAAATTCCGTTATCGCTGGCACATGCCGCGGATGAAAATAAGGGATCAGAAATAACGTTCCTTTTCTTACGTCATGCAGACAAACACAGATAAGAGACAGGTAAAAGAGTTGAACATGTAAAAACAATGCTTTTTATTGATACATATGTGGCGTGTCAAAAAGTTGCCATCAGCATCGGAACGCTTAATGCTTATTCCATGCTGATTAGAGTTATTAGAGTTGAATTCGCGGGCTATTAAGTGAACGACGCTAATGGAAGTGAAACATCTTGCAGGAGAAGAAGAAACTCTCCTAATCTAATTTAAAAAAAGCTAATAATTCAAACATTCTCACACAAATATTATTCTGAAACGAATTAAACCATACCCCCCTAATTTAAGTAAAATAGCTGCTAATAATATAGATCCATAAACTGGAGCCTCAACATGAGCCTTAGGCAATCATACATGAAATAAATAAATAGATAATTTAATAAAAAAAGCCCCAAACATAATTAAAAAATCTCACCGACCTAACTAAAATAAATTAAATCAATCTAATACTATCAAATTTATATTTAAATTATAATTATAAAAATATAATTTAAAAATATAAATTAATAAGGAAATAAATATTATATATATTGATAAATAAAATGAAGCACTTAATCGCTCTCAATTATTACCTCAATAAAAAACAATAATAAATGTAGGAATTAAACTAATCTCAAAAAATAATCGTGCCCAGCCGAGGCCAGCAAAATTCGTGCGGCTGGTTGGCCCAGAAAATCGTATCGCCCGTTAACGTCTCCGCTCGCTCTTTCTCTCCTTTTGTCTTTATTTCCGCGAGAATTCTTGCCCCGCCATTCTGAGCGCGACACGCGACCCTCGAGGATTCCTGTCGAGCTCGAAGATATCGTCGGGCCGCTGATCGCGAGTTACACGACACTGCCTTAAATGGCGCAATTATAGTCGAAATTGTGGACTATAGTCGAATCGTATCGACGAGTTTCAAGAAATAAAGCATCGCCGCAGGAATTCCAGCGCGCGTTTCTTGATACAGCGAAACGGATGAATCGAACGATTCCTAGGGGGAAACCCTCCCCTTCCCGAAAAACGCTTAGGATTTCAAACGCGACTTGCCGACATGGTTTCCCGATTGCTACGTGTAATTTTCCCGACACGCGAGCTCGGTTCGAGCAGATTCGCGATTCGAGAAGTGAAAACGAATGCGAAACGCGAGGAGGATTAATTCCGGGACGGAGCGCGCGTTAATTTTCCTCGCCGCTCCTGACACAGTGCGATTGTCTGGTCGCCGTTTCAATAGCGCACGCTCGTTTCAACGCTCGCGAGTATCGCATTATGCTCAGCCGATGGAACTCCTTCTTTCGCGGTGGTCGACCGCAATTTGCACGCATCGCGGATGCGGTCGAATCTCAGAAACGCCGTTTCGCTCGAGCGAGCGAAACAATGTCGCCGGCCGAATCTCGCCGGCACGCGCCCATAACTCGCGCCCGCGAGTTTTATCCAATCTCCCCTGCCTCCCCTCGCCACCCTTCGCCGTTTTGCGGCTGAGGAAATCGCGCGTCGAGATCAGAGCTCGAGCTTGAACGAAGCGAACTTTCAGGAATGAACGGCTCGCGTTACCCCGATCACCCCTGAAATTCTGGAAAGCCTGAGTGATCTCGTCTAAACAGAAACGAGGAGGCCTGAGAGGACGAGAGGACACGCGAGCAATCGAGGAAAGTTATCTCAGATAAGCGGAGATAAAAGCGGTAGCGGGGCGCGCTTGGTCGCTCGTGGAGGAACAAGAGGAGGGCTTTGATTTCGCCTGGTTTGATCGTGTCGGGCGTTTGGCGAACCCTTCCATCTGGCCGTTCTGCGGCACTGCCTCCTCTCTGGCGGCGCAATTGCATCTCGAAACAGACAGCAGCAGATCGGCAGCTCTTGCGAGCCGACGATCGCGGCTGCGTTGCATCCGCGAGAGGAATGCGCTGGCAGATCGTCAACGGCGCGTCGCGCTCTCGGTGTTTTTAGACGCGCGATAGCGCAGACGAAACTCTTTCCGCGACTTTGCAAGATCGAGCGAGTCGCGCATCTTCGGTCCCGCATTTTCGGTCCTGCGCGGATGGCTCGAAGGAAGGTGAATCCTCCGTGCTTCGATGTTTAATCTCTCTATTCAGACACACTCGAGAGATGCTCCAAGGATAGATCGTCGCGTGTCAGTCAACAAATTGGAATAATCTCGCGGCGGAGTGCGCAGAAATGTATTTTCCGCGCGGAAGGAGCGGGCGTTGCCGAAAGCGGCTCTTTTGCAATGGAAATTTACGACGACGATTCGGCGGGCGCTGTTGGCTCGCTGAAACGTCTCGGGGAGACACTCGAGCCTTCCTTCCGTGTCTTCGACCTGGCGTGCCTCCACTACGTATTTATGCGATATTAAGAGAAGCGAGAAAGAAGCCTTCGCGCCAGCCGCGCGCCGAGCGAATCTCTCCGAATGGCGGCGTCTCCTTTCTCCCGGATATTGTTTCAGATACGAGGCTCAAACGCGCCTGAAGGCCTGCACGATGGCTTTTAGCGATGGATGGCTCCCTTCGTTTCATCGTTCGCGATTTAATGGCGATTAACGCGCCCTCCACGTAATGCCACGCTCCTCGGCAACCACCCTCGGCGCCTCTCGTGCAAGCTTTACGACGCGAATGAACAAATAAACGTTCGGAAAGCTTCCTTCGGAATGGTTCTCGTGATTACAATTACGCGTCTCTGTTTACAATTTTCCAGCAACGGCAACACGTGATTTTCAGTGCAGTCGGATCTGTGCGATCTCCTGCGTGCGCATTGTAACAGGTAGTCGGCTATCAAGTGCAAGCCTGTCGGATGCGATCCAATGCCAACAACTCGTCGATTCTCATCGACACGACCCACGGATTAATTAGAAATATGTCGAACATGGTTCGCGTGCCGCGAACAAGCTGCGAGCTTCGAAATTACACAGCCCGCGTCTAATGTAACATTATGCATATATATATATATATATATATATATGTTTATGCGGCGGGCATTAAGCTGTGTAATCTCAAAGTGTCTGCGTAAACGCATTGCATTAATGCCCGACCCACGCGTGGTGTCATGAGTTTGGAGTAATTGTATTTCAAAGAGATAGAGATAGAGAGAGAGAGAGAGAGAGAGAGAGAGACATGGTATTAAATTATTCGAAAACCAGCAACTTGTATAATTAATAACGTCAGAGACGTTAAAGACCCCCCGAATTAATAAACTTCGTTAAGCGAGTTTCAGAGAAGAGGATAAACATCATTCGGTCGCGTACGACATGTTTCATTAAAGACTTAATCACACGCATTTCTGTAATAGATATGCGCGAGTGAGGCTTGTTCGAATCTCAATGGCGCAAATTTTTATATCAAAGTCAGCATTCGTGACGCGGGAACGAGCCGATTCATCGAAAGCCGATTCCTGTCGGATGATAATAATAATACAATAAGCAATATTAAAAGCGAATATCCGACACGATGCACAAGCTGATGTTTGGCGTTTGGCGCTCAACCGTCACTTACCTCTGTTCGAGAGCTTTTTGGTGTTTATGATTTTTGCAGCGAACTCCTGACCGGTGCTCTTTTGCACGCATCGCCGAACCACGGAGAAGGCACCTCTGAAACAGTCACAAAGACGCGCGCGCGTTATTACACGATAAAGCATAATTGTTATTCGGCAGGATGATGCAATATGCACGAGTTTATCTCGCGACGCATCATGCAGATTAAAGTATAATGCCACAAATAACAAATGAGTCGCGAGTTCTCGCCAATTCGCCGCCACGATCTGCCGTACACGAAGAGAGAAAAAGACGGGGGGGGGGGGAGAGAGAGAAAGAGAGAGAGAGAGAGAGCCGGGAATCCGCAGCTACGAGTTGTAGCAAGTCGATCGTGAAACATCGAAGTCATGCACTTCAATGAAACACCTAATCAAGTAAGAGAAATAATGGGGAATTAATATTTTTCGAAACTGCTCGCGTGTTAGGAAATTCTGCATCATTTTTCAACATCAAAATGTTGCAAGCTCTTGTAAAAATTTAATACATTAGATAAGTAGTTAGATATTACAGCTTGTCGCATTCGATAATTACCGGTTATTATTGCGATAACGATTATTGCACGAATATTTAATATTCGATTCATGGCACGTTAACGTTTCTCGTTTAACAAAATTACCGCAGCTTAATGCGTCTAATCTATAAATAATCCAATCCTAAATATCGAGCTCTAAATATTGAGCAGTGCATGATTGAACATCTCACAGATTTACATTTAGAAGGGTCGCAGTCGAGATTCAACGTCATCGAATATTTCGGATAATGTCGGAAATCCCGCCAATCAAGCGAACACGGTCAAGACAGGTGAAGCGTTATTCGCAGGTTGCAAAGTCTGGAGGATTTTTAGCTCGAGGGCGAAACGCTGGGGATTTCGAGGGCATCGCAGGACATATCTAAAATTGATAAGATTTTCGACGAAGAATTCGCGAGGGATTCGAACAACGATGACGTCAGCCGGTCTGGCCAGGTCGATTTTACGATTAGCTCTACACCTTCACGTTTCCAAATATAAATCGAGCGCGATTACGCGTCGATGGCATCGGAGGAGTGCTCGTGAAGAGCGGTTAGAGTAAAAAACCGATCCGCCGTAACGAGACGGCGAGTTCTTCGGACTTTGCGAGTGTAAAGTCCCACACACCACCATTCACATCGTCGGGGCGTCTTTAACTACTACTAAACGATAAGTAAACTTTCTCGATTACCCGCGTACATACACACACGTGGCACACGTAGCGATACACTCGGCGCGTTGTGCATCTATACGCGCGGAAAGCCACGTGCGGGGGAGAAACTTCGGCTTGCTGAAGTTTCCCCGAGCGTCCTGCAGCATCGTCGATCGACGCGATCAGCGCAGATCAGCGATCACAGATCGCCCATTGAGCGTGCATTCCCTGGAAGAGACCTTTAGGTCTCTAAATTGTCCTTTCCCTTTTCGAGCGCGCGCGCGCGTCCATAATTACAGAATTAACGCCGGAATTGTCGTCGCAGTTCGAGTGTCGAACAGCAAAGAGAAACGCTTCTATCGTTTCGTCGGGAGCAGGTGATGAAAAGATTCATGAAAGGTGAAACAAATATTCATCGTCTGATTTCACTAGCGTGTCTTAGTCTCTACCGACAGAATTACAAGCATGCGTTTCAAGGAATGATCCAAGAATTCGATTCGACACGATTCTCGCGTCATGAAAAGAAATAGGAAATGAGAAGAAATCGGGAAAGGGAGTGCAAGAGAGAAGGACAGTGTGTCGACAGCTCATTGGACGTCAACGTGTCACTGTCAGCTCTTTTCTTACCGGACTCGCAGGAGCAGGTAGCCGGATGGTAAGAAACCATCGACGCCTGTAATTGGCTTCAGATCAGCCAAGAACGAACAAACGAATCAGATAAGATCACGGCAGGGGGAGGCGTAAAGAGAGGGGCTACGCTTTCGAATTGCGAAACTGGACGTGTCGCCACTCGATAATCGGCAGAATTTATTACCGCGATCATTCTTTCTTGCGTGCAAATCGTTAAATACTTTGGAATTCGGTAAAGCAAGGGGGAGAGAGAGAGAGAGAGAGAGAGAGAGAGAGGGAGGTAGATGCATCAAACGAAAAAAATCCTGGTCGCGAAACGGTAGCCTGGAAACTCCTAAACTGACGTTCCCTTCTTACTCGCTTCTTTCGTAGACGCTTCTTGCGAAATCTCGATCTCCGATGAGATCGGCGAGGCTGCGAATAATCGCGAGAATAATCGAGTTGCAAGTCTTGCCCGTTCATTGACGAGGTCGAGTGCCGACACGAGGCAGTGACATGCGACAATAAATGGAACGTGAGATTAACATCTTTAAGCCCTGAGGCTTAAAGATCGAGAAGGAACAATCGCAAACGCGTCCTCTCGCGAGTCCTCGCGAGCGAAAGATCGTGGCTTGTAGCTTTCGTAAGCTTCCGAAGAATTAACCTTCGTCGCGAGATGCGCGCTCGAGATGCTGTGGGCGTCGGCGCCGCGTTGCAGCAGCCAAGCGGCGCGACGCGACGCGTTGCGTCGCGACGCACGCCGCGACGGCCACGCCGCTCGGTCTGCCCGGAGGAAAAAGGACAAGGCGGGAGTGCTTGGCTCGTTTCCATGACGAACAATCATTACCGGAGATTGTGCCACCAGCTCCACTGGGCTAGCGGCGCGCATCAACCCCCTTTGCGGCCCCTCCCGCCCCGTCACTCCTCCTTCCGTGCCGACTCCACCCGTCGATTCCGCCGACGTCGCCGCTTTTCCAGCAACCTAGCGGGTAGCTTTTCCGCTCACGTGCTCTTTACGAGATTATACCGTCGAGGTAGGACGACGACGATTATTTAATGTCACGCTCCTGCTCTCGCAGCGCGCGTCATCCCCTATGCGCGCGCGCGCCACTCCCGATCGGGGGATGCGCTTGAATTTTATGGATTGTCGATGCCGGCACGCAGCGACGCGAGGCATCGAGTACCAACGCGAGTATCGACGCGGACGTAACGAAGTAAGCCTTAATAAACGTACACCCGCGATTCATTTCAATCGACGCGGGATCGCGTTTTGTCACAAAGGCAATATCGATTGCGAGGGTCACGCGTGAAAGCATCCACGGGGAAAGTAAATTGATCAGAATCAGCGTGCATGAATAACCGTTGGAAACGCGCCGAGTTCGCTCGACCGAGCACGCCCCCGGTTTGATTTTAACGCGTTCGCGAGCGAGCCGGAAAACGATTTTGCATTAGGAAGCCCTTCGCGGATGGTCCCGTTAACCTTTCTCGAGGTCCGTTAACGTTCCATGTTAATATTTGACGCGCAAAATCTTCGGCGCTTGGCGAGCGATCGGCTTGGCGAGCAGCGATGGCCGCGCTTTACTAAAATCTGTAGCCGCGCGATATGGCCCTCCGCGTCTCCTTCTGGCATCAACAACGCGGCAGATGGCCGCGCAATTGACAAAGGCCCGCGAGAAACACGCCGCGCGATCGTGCATTCCGTGCATGCGTCGAAAGACGAACGAAAGTGACAACGAAACGATAATAAGACGTCGGATAAAGAAATCCGCGGACGCAAATAGACGTGGCAGAGAGAGACTCGCGACAGAGGGAAATACGCGAGAAAAACACGCGCGTCAAATGTAAACGCGAAATGTAAAGTTGCATCACCGTAACGGAGCGCGATGATGCAATTTTCGTTTAACTCTGCGCGCGAGGATGAGGAACCGGAAATCAAACTGCGACAAGTGCATTCAACGTCCCGGGTGGCGACGAGGCGCGTTTTGCCGTTCGCACGTTTCGTTTAATCTCCATTACGCAATCCCGTCGATAACAATCATCGCAGAATCGTCTATCCATCTCGCATTCGCGAGACATTCCGACCGCGTCAGCGAATTCCGGAACAATCCGCGGCTTTACATCGTGTAATCAAAATGCGTGCGCGCCACATTGGAAATGTGATTGTTGTTACTCGAAACAACTTCGCGCCAGCAACTTCATTGCCGAAGGAACGATGGTCCCCAAGGTAAATCCATCTTGATATGCCATCGCGAGCTACTTTCCATCCTAAAATCAGTTTACGGTGGCGTTGTCGCGGATGCGCGGGCAACATTTTTCCGCGCTGCGGAAACAGCGACGAGGGTTTCTCGCTTTTCGCCCGCCGCGGGAGCAAGGTTTAAATTTTTAAAGCCGCGCGATGTGTACGCCGCAGCCATCGCGACTAGATTAACATACAAAACTGCCATCGTACAAAGAGGCAGCGACCGGAGAGCAACGGGAGACTGAGCAAGACTGAGAAAGGAAGATATGCAGACGGGAAGATGCATGCCGCTTTCTTTTATCCTTTTCCTCTTCCCAGACCATTAACCCTTGCGGTATGGCAATCTTCTTTGTTAAGGGAAAGCCTTGAATTTTTCATGAACTTCATATTGTACCGCGCGATACTTTGTCAAGAGATAAGACGGTCTCGGTGTAACGTATTTAACAAGATCCTTGAATAAAATATAACATACCGAAACATTAATCCTAGGAAAGCAAGGGACATCAGGAAACGAAGGTAAATCTTCACGATTGCGACCGACACGCTCGATTGTGCCTGCTGCTTTCACTTCAGGGTTAGGACTACTTTGTCGCGGGATTCTTTAGCCTTCCCGGCAAAGAATAGCACGCCGCAAAGGTAAACGGGGAAAAAATTGATACAGGAGAGAAGAGCGACGGGATAAAAAGGGCCACCATGGCAGAGCGGTGCAGAAGAGGGAAACGTTGGGGTAAAGAAAAAAGGAAAGGAAAAACGTGAGGGAGATGCAGGAGCGATGCAAGGGAATGGGAAATCGGCCTTGAAACGAGTCGGCTCGCTCGTCGATGTGGAACTAGGGCAATCGACGACGGATTCTCAAAGAGAAGCATCCGACGACGAGGACGACGACGAAAACGAGCACGAAGATGACGGTGTTGCGCCTTTGCAGCACGTACTGACGTGCCCTTAAAGACACGTCCCTCCCTCTCGACACAGGACTCGCTTGCGTGTTCCGAAGGGCTTTTCTTCGGAATACCCGACTGCCTCATGGTATTCCATCGTGCCCGATTTATCACCTTCCTCGATGTCGCCCCTCATCGTTTTTCCACTGAAACGGTTCTCGCGATTCTACGGACGGCGGCCTGACTAATGTTTAGGGGAACCGCCGACAGGAGAAACCGTGGGGAGCTTTGTCCCTTGCTTCAGACAGCTCTGAATCCGATTGTTTCGTCATTTGTTTTCTCTTCGACGACTCCTATTCGGTTATACGTCCCAAAATGGAATCTGATCTCGAGGCTTGGTCCTCAGACACGAACACGGACTTGAGAGAAGAACGCAAAGCAAAGTAAAATGGCGGGGTACACTGACGAAATTCACGTAATTCACGCGTTCGTTTAGCCGAATGATACAGCAATCAGTAATACCATCTCCGATCTCCAATTGGAGATTCGAGATTTAATCTCGAGCAAACCAAGTGCTATCCCACGATGCGACAAGTTTTCCTTCCCATCCCGAATCTTCTAAAGTTAATAAGCACCATGCTGCTGCTGGCGGTCGATCCTTATTAACTCTAGCCAACTTTTGCCGATTGGATTTCCTCCAATCGGATAGGCGCTACAATGCCGAAAATGATCCTCTCCCGCCCCGTTATCCAAGTTAGTTTTCGATCTCCGAGAGAGCTCGGTGAACTAATTTACCCAGGAACACCGCCAGGGCGGAGGACGCGGAGGAAGGACGCGGAGGAAAAAGAGCCAAGGGTGGTGTTGGGACTGGTAGCTTTAACCAGAACTGCGTGTGCCTTACGATGTTTGCGCGCGCAAGTCCCGCGGAATCCTGCGAGCTCGCCGCTCCGAGCTTCCCTATATAGCGTGGAGTCGCGCGTCACGTGGTACATCGTAAAACGTGGTCGCTTCTGCACTTTGCATAGAGACCCGCCCTACTTCTGTCGTTGCATCGCGACCGATCGCGAGCGCGACCCGCCGTATGCACGCTCCACACGTACACGTGCGCGCATGCATATGCGCGCACGTGCGCATGTGCATGTGCATGCATGCGGCTGCCGCAGCAAGCGGGGAAGTGTCTGCTGCCGCGGGTGGGCCGACCCCTATCACCGCGAGCTATTATTAACCCCTAAACCGACTAGCTGGTTTCCACATTATTTCTCCTCGGCGAAATTGCCGCAAGGATACGGCCTTTGGTATCCAGCCGAAGGCTCCGTCATCCCGTAATACGGCGGAGCTCGTAAATCTCGGGAAAAAATTTCGGACGCACGTAAAGCGGCTCGTAAAGCAGCGCGCGAGTATCGCGCGCCTCACACGATCACCGGGGAAAGAATATGCGCGCTCTCGTGGAGAGTATGTCTTCTTGAATCACTATCCGCGCTGACGAAATGATCGACGCGGACAGGATGCTGTCTCGTCTTTAATATCTTAATTGCGACAGACTTTTAATAAACGCGGATACCGTTAACGGTCTCTCCTCGCGATTCGACGTGGCACTTGTCTGGTTATTGCTTGACGGATATACGTGCCACGAAATTGGTTGCATTGGTACATCCGGTTATTTTCGGAATGCTTTAATATCGGCGAGCGTAATGGCGGCTGCGCGGATGACACGACGGTGTACTCGATGCAAAAAATATTAGCGCCGCCTTGATCGTTTGAATAAGTATCTCTCGTTCAGTCGATCGATAGTGGCTGATAGACTCTGTAGAGTCTGGAGAAGCTCTTGCGCAACTTGCGCAACTACGTCGAGTATCGAGGAACTTGGTGTCTGATTGATACGTAGAGCATGTGAATTGTGCAAACGCAACGCAACGTTTCTATCTCCAACGTTTCATTCTCCCCTACAACGCACAAACTTAATTAACATAGTAATTAAATTGTCTGCAATGTCATGCGTTGGACAATACTCGCTGCAGAGGTATAATTTCTCGCGATAGCCATCAGTGTTAAGTAAAAGCGCGGTAATGTGCATACATGTACGGAAAGAAAGATCCCAGTTAAAGTTGCCTCTCTAAATAAATGTCCTGCTTGTTGTAAAAAAAATGTGTGTATATTCATTGCGGTCATTCCGGAACTCCATGGAAAAGTCCTCGTATCAGCGCAGCGTTGCAACGTTGATTATCTCGGTACATGGAAACTTGCCCGAGCAAAAAGTAATTCCCGGAGGAAACGCGCGACGTTTCTTCCTATCGTTTTCTTACATCTCGCATTTTTATGCGCTCACGATCGGAAGTCGTGCGCATTCGAAATCAAATCGTCATTTCTCCACCCCCCGACCCCCACGAATCGCAAAGCGCCAACGAAAAGAGTATAACGCGAATAATTGCAGCAGGCGAGCGCGGACGACGTAACGACCGGTCTCGTTTCTTCGCGAGTCCTCCTGAAAGAATTATCCGCTCGTGTAAAGATCGGAAGCCGGATTGTATAGCGGCGGTTCGATGACGATGCCTCCATCTCCTAAGTGGTAGTCGGTAAGATAATTTCCCTAGGGGCAACCCGCTCCGCTCCGCTCTCGCCCCAACGAGTCATTACTTTATTACTGCGGCGGCCGTTTAGATAAAAAGTCTGAATTTTGACGAGTAACGATCGCTGGTCGCCCTGACGTTAAAAAATCGTCGTTTAAAAAATTATGACGGATCAGGGGAAAGGGACGAGGTGCGGAAGTAGCCGTCACATGAATCTTGCTCGTAGGCTGATTCGAGATGGATTATCTTGAAGCAAACGCCATCGAAATTAAGTGACTCCGCGCGGGATAACGGTTGCCGGACTTTGCCTTGATCCGGACTCGATGAATCTTCCAGGTTTGATAACGATGAAGCGAATGATTCGATCAGAGCTGATTCGATAGAGTGGAAGCAATCGGGGATGCTGCGATTGCAGCATGGCATTCGCACGTTTATCAGAAACGTCACAGAAGTCGATACGTGACATTCGAAGTAAGGACGTAGGTCTCTCTCGTGAACATTTCCGCGATGCGTTATGCCGCGATGCGGCATATTTTGTTAGACTGATTTTATTATGAGAATGCTACGCATATTGCACGTTTTCCGAAAAAAAAAAGGAAAGATTCTGTTAGACAAACTGTTTACCGAGAATCGCCGCATATACGGTAGACGAAAGGGACAAACATGCAATAAAAAATCGTAACAATGCCGAGTGCAACGTGGTAAAGTATGCTTTTCGGGTATAGCAGCGCTGTAAATTGTAATTTACACGCCGGAAATCGTGTAAACCGGCGAACAAAATCTCGAAATGGTAAAATTTCACTGCTGGCGCGCATTTTTTACTATGCTGTTACAAAATATATTGCAAAAATATGCGATGCGCATATAGATGCACCGTTTCGTTCGCCAATAGCGCGATTTGAAAAGAGAATTTTCATCAGAATTACATTTTGAAGAGCATTTAACGCTGCGACACTACTCGAAATTAAACCCCGACGATTTAAGAAAACTCTATAAAATTCTAATTTCAATTAAGGATTCCCACACTGGGAAGGCATACAGGTGCTCCATGATCGTCATTTTGCAGATGCAGATCTGCAAGAAATTGAAAGCTCTAATTTTTCCTCTCATCCATCTTACGCATAAAATTCTCGAATTCTTCTCCAAAGCTGGCATATAAAGATTGCTGATAAATTCTTTAAAGGAAATTTCCAAATCTTCAGAGACATTTCCATTTCCGACATTCGCTCCGTCTCTCAATCGCGCGTTTGTTATTAAAGTCCTCTTCAACATTATCGTATCGTAACTTCAGGACTCGCATGCGCATGCGTAACAATAATCAAGCATTCTCGCCGTGACCGTACATCGTTTATCGTCCGTTCCTTTTGCAATCGCGCCACAATTAAAAGAGCGAGCCGCATCTGCGCGAAAATATTTTTACTTCAAGCGGCGAACAATGGGCAACTCTCCGTTTTCGCATGCATCGGCCGCGTTGTTCCGTGTCGTCGTTCGCACGCGACACATGCGACAATAGAGAAATGGCAACCGTTCGCGATAGTTTTGTACAGAGTTTCGCGGCATTCAGCCGCATCATTCTCGTCAGCATCGTCGTCGTTGTCGTCGTCGTTGCTGAAAGAAAGAGCTAAACCGCGGCGAAAAATGGAACTCGCGGCCTCTATGCGGATTTCATTGTAACGAGACCGTAACTAGGGATGCTTCAGTTCGACAAGGAAACTCGCAACTCGTCTTGTTGATTCTGATTGATTGGAATAAAACAGGAGCAAATCCAGGAGCAACATTTGCGAGATCCTTGTTATCGTTTATTGTCTACACGAAGTTTGCTCTTGTCGGAGATAAATGGATTCCCCGCTTTGGGGAACGTCATCTTTAACAGATGCGACTGAAAATTAAATACCCTCTTTCTCTCTCTCGCTTTTTAATTCCTTCATCTCGATCGTCAACGATACGTGAACGCTCCAACTGCGAGATGTCAATATCCCATTAAACGTAAACATCTTCGTGCGTATCTCGATATACAGCCGCACCTGCTCGGATCGATGATATCCTGGACGTTTAGCATGTTCCGCGGGCCATCCTTGACGTTGGACGCGATGAATTTTGGGGATATCCAGTGACGATCGAAGTGACGACATTCCGTCAACTCGACAGACGCGTCACGGAGCTTGACGGCGAGTGCGTTTTATCGAATCGGTAATGGCTCGAGCTTCTTCGACATTCGGGCTCTATCGAGTCAAGTGGAATAATCGAGATTCCTGACCGGATAGAACGATGCAACGGCTTTCCTATTGCAAAGCTTGGCGTGTTTGAATAAACCTTCGATCATAACTGTTTCTTAACAATCTTTCAACGTATTATCGATCATCAGAAATCCTTCACCGCTTCAGATTATCCTGTCACTTTTGCCAGCGCGCAAACGTTTCGATTACTGCGCACATGGAAATGTACAGCTCGCAATTCAGAAACATAATCCCCGAGAAACGACCATTGAGCGTGTTTCCTCCAATGTTACCGTCCTTCCCGAACGAAACAGCGAGACGAGTCCGAGCACGGAGGCGCCGCTGTCTGACATACCCTGGCCCTTTCCACTTGGGGAGGTTTCAGTGGAAAAGACGGACACGCACGGCAGGCGGGCACATCGCGTGCCGCGCACAACTATACCCGCTCGCCCGCTATTCTCAGCCTAGCCGCATGTAACATCGGGGGGAGGAATGTCCAAGCCAAAAATACGCTGTAACGGGAACGGCTGGTATATCGATACTTTCGACGCTGTCCGAGTATCGCCGGCCAAAGTAGCGAGGAGTCGGCGAGCGTCAAAGGAACGACGACGAGAGAACGACGAATATATAAGAAGGTCGGATGGAGGTTCCTGGTGGGGCCGACGAGGGGGTTGGTTGGTCGGTTTAGCCGACGGGCGGGGATGGCTTTAACCGGTCGATACTTGGAGTTCCACGGCGAGACGAGGGCGAGGGGCGCGATGCGGCGCAGCCCTCGTCCACGCGCGTGTACACGCAGCCAGCCGGCCGGACGTCGCATCCCTCGCACGTAATTTCGAACTGGCGATTCTTCCCGCTCATCCCATGTCAACGCGACCTACCCCGTTGCGATTCGAGGCGGGATAACGGCGCCCCGACAACGTCGGCGAACGATGACAGTGACGACAACGATGAACCTGACGACGCCCTCGACGGAAAAATACGTGGGTCGCCGCGGAGTTCAACGCTCCCTTTTCCGTTCGCAGCGAGATCTCTCCGGCGAGGACCAAGTCGACGAATGCTGCGCGACAGATTCGATCGTCGCGATATTACAGAGAATAGCGATAAATAATTGAGCAACAGATTAATTTGCATGCACGATCGATGCTAGATCTATGCACCTACACAGACTGCTGCTACACTTTTGCGATATCGCGAGAGCTCCAAGAGCTTCTCTTACGTGTATCCGTTAGAGAACATCCTTCGCTTTTGCTCTCCTTGCATCCTCTAGCTTTTAGTACAACATCCATTTTTCGTTTGTACAACTCGTATAACCCTCGTACAAGTCTCTCGCAGCTTAAGAATATATCGGTGTTACAAATCGTGTTACTTAAAAAAAATTCGAATCGCCGTAAGAAGCCTCGTTAGAAAATGCAAAACAGAAAAGGCAATCGTGCGCATTCGTCAACGACGCGCTCCGTCCACAGCGATCGCATTTTGTTACAAGCGCGTCGTAGCGAAAGGGTTAACGAACAATCTCCAAAATACGAGGGCGCACTGCTTTGGACGAGCTCGTTGCGTCGTAAATGCAAGCGCGTGAAGCTTTCGCAACGAGATTGCCTCCCGTATAACAATCGCATGATCGAACACTCCATGATGAAACACTGGAAAAGGAAAAACTTCTTTTCTCAGGGGACATGATTATGAAAAGAGACAGAAAGAGGACCATACGCATCTACACGTTTGTTTACCTCGACGTGAATCAAATTTATAATTAAGGCAGCTTCGCAACCGCGTTTACTCAGCGCCACGCAAAATTGCGCACAACGTGCGAGATCGCGAAAAGAGAACAAGTTCTCTTGTGCCGCAAGTTCCTCCGGCAATTCCGCTCTCCGCTGCCGAGAAGTTTGATATTTCTAGCGGAATGGCGCCGCGCGCGTGCGCGCGCGTTTAATATCTGCTGGCGTGGTATCCGTGTGCCGTGTGACGTATTCAAAAAGGCGTCCGTGTGTTTGGCAAAATTCCTGCGGCGCGGCGCGGAAACGATTTCCGCGTAATCTATCCACTTTAACCGGGGAGGGGGTTAGGGGCGCAGTCGGGCCATCGAGAAAATTTCACGCGCTGTTTCCCGAAAACGGCCGCTCGCGGGAAAATTCGCGGCTCCACGCGCGAAGCCAGATCGCGACGAGGAGGAGAATCGAGGTAAGCGGAAGCACGCGATTCGTCGCGAGGGCGAAGGAGGAATCCGACAAGACGAAGAGAGCTCGGAAAATCTCGCTGCTCCTTTTCGCCTCTTCGTCTTTCGTCTCTTCGCGGTCCATTTAATTGGTCGAGCGGCGCGCGGCTTCCGACCGCTGGAATTTAATACTCGGCGGTAATTAGTCGCGTTTACAAACATTGTTGCTGCTGCGGATGTCATCGCGGCGACACGAAGGAAAACTCCAAGCCTAAGCGAGCCGAGCGGCTGCGCAGTTTATCGCGCGGTTTGAATCGATTTATCGAAGGAGAAACATCAGTGGACTTGACGAGTCGATCCAATCGATCGATCTCCGTCTGGAAGAGTATCTTCGGGGTCTGAAAATGCGTTGTAGGCTTCAAAGACTCATCTGACGTAACTTACTCAAGGCGATAGCCTTGACGAAACGAGAATACAATTCTTTCATTTCTTCTCGAATAAATCGAGACACGTACTCGCGTTTACTTAATCGTCGAAAGCGACTGATTCTTGTACAGCGTAAATCTTTCACTGCAAATCTTGGACTGCAAAAATGAAGCTGGCGAGAGATGTTTGCGTTATTAGTGCGTTATTACTACTAACGGCAAGAGCCGTTACATAAAAAGGAAGAGAAGCGGGAACGAGCAGGACGCAAACACGACGAAACCGGTTATGTTTCTCTGCGATATCGATGTATGAGAATCAACAGCAGTCGTACAATTTGGTATCGTATATCGCTGCACGATGGATCGGAGCTGTCAAGATGCGGATGAAATTCTTAACAAGATTTATCGCCCGCGATATCTCCCTACGATGTATTCCTTTTTCACCGCGATCGAGCGCGCAAGGTCCTCCCGTCGATCATTGCAGCCGAGAATCCGCAATCGCCATAGTCGGATCGAGGAGAAATGCCGGCGCGTATAAATCTCAAATTGAATATCTCGGACATGCCGCACTTGAGCTTCCTTCCTACCTTCAGTTTTATCAAGCCGACAGAGAAAGGAAGAAAAGGGACATTTAGCTTGTCCGCAAATAGCATGATTAATGGAGAGCATGAAGCGGATATCAAACGTGAACGTACAGCTACCGTTTGTCTCTCTTTCACGAGAGCACACACGTATACACATACATACATACGCACCGTCAGAATTACAGATGCGTTTCTTCGATGAGACGCGGCTTCAAACTTCGTTTGAACTAAAGTTCCCTTTAGGGGTCGCGCTTGAAGATCAAATTCACGCGGATCGTCGCGTTTTTGTAAATCGACATCGATCCGCGCTCGCATTATCCGCGGGGCGGACGCGGTGGAGAGGGCGGAATTTATTTTCGTCTCCCGTATGCTTCGTGACATCGTAGCGGCGAATTCGTAATGCAGTCGCATTGCGACTGCACGCGGTCTCATGTTTCAATGAGCGCGCGCCGCGGCCGCGGCAGCTCGTGGAGCAAATGGAACGTGCAAACGCGAAAACCTGTTGCGATAATTTTTCAGCAAGCGGCCTCCCCGCTCGTACGAAGGAGCCGCTGATTGCTCCGGACGATTTCATCTCGCTACGCGAGGGAACTGTCGGGAATATCTGTGCACACGAATCGTCACACGCGTGGCAGAATTCAGAACGGTCCGTATCCGCGTTTGAGGATACACCTAAGACGTAAGAATCGAAGAAGCGATCATTTCTTGCGGTGATGCTGACGCATCGGCTATCCGTAGATTCGATCGGCAACACGTTGACACCTGACACGTAGAATAATATAATTTAACGAAGCTTTTTGCGAGAAGAGATGCCGTTACAGCGGCATTATTACAGCTGCGACGTAAGAGAAGATAACGTTACGCGAGCAGACAGGCGCAGCGAGTAGACGTTGAAGCGGATCAGCAGACGAACGCGATTAGATATTAGACGATGATTTTTGAAAATTGCGAACGTACTATGACAGAGCATAGTCCATGAAGCATTTCGTCCATTTCGCCTGCCACGCGATCGTGTCATCGAGATAGACGCGGACCATGTTTACACGCTGTGTGTATTTCTCCAAGATAATCACCTGCTCGTACACTTGTCGCACGCTCTCTCGTGCACAAGCAACACACGCACGTACACACGTACTCGTAATTAATTGCGGATCTTAATCGACTTGTGCATTCGTTACAATTATCACGGTTCGTTGCTCTCTTACGTAAGAAACGCTCTCGTGGATGAAGCTATTAGCAACGCGCCGCCTAATCTCGCGATCGAGGTCCGAGATAGCCGTGACCCTTCTTTTAACACAATCACGTAAGGTTGCGTCACGCTACAGATTGAAAAGACCGTCATTTCCGAGGAAGGTGACGCGACTCTTTAGCGCCATCGCGCCGAGGACGCGGAGCAAAGTCCAGAAGTCGAGTAGCGCGCTTCGTCCTAATTTGCCCCGTCATTGAAAATAAACTTGGAAAATTGTTAACCGCATTACAACTCGCGGAACAGGCCCGCAAATTGAAATCGGTTTTAACGCCGTGGATGCAATTTGCTGGAAACCAAACTACTTCGCCAACTGTCGAAGCGTTTCAATCGGGCATGATGGCAAAGTTGGGAGTTCCAAATCTGCACAACGAGGCTAGCTTCATGAGGATATTTCGTAGGCTATTATTCGCATGCGGCAGTATTACGGATAAAGCCAATCTGGAAATAAATCGTCTTAAAATCCGCTGCCCTCCTCCGCGCGCGAGATTCATTGACTAATCCGAAAACTCTAGTCCTTGAAGATTTACCGAGTCGCATCTTTCGTCGCGATTTTCGAACGCTTAATTTATCGAACATCCCTGGACAACGGTAATCCAATTCCAAGATACCGTTCAAATGAAATTCTCTCGATACCGTCTACCTGAAAGAGAAAAGCTCCAAAGCTCAGTTGAGCAACGAAATCATGTTTCTCTCTTAACGAGTTCGTATCGCGCGCAGCAAGGAGTGTTTCTCGTGTGATCGTCTCGAAAAATCGAGGGGAAATTGAATCAACTGTCAATTCCTTTGCTCAACCATGACCACGACAATCATTTAAACCGCATGGCAGTACGTGTGTGTATCTAGGAAGCCGTGCAATATCACGTTCATGAATTTAGACGTCAGATGGTACGCGCGGTTCGTGGATAGGAATAAAGTTTGGCGTCCCAGTTTCCAAGAATATCAGCTGCATTCCGGTGACAATGCCTTTCGAACCCGGTAGGAAGAGGTCAGAGAATGGACACGAGTCGTCCAAGTTAGCGCGATGCCCTCCCTTTTGTCTCGTTTCTTCTTAAGAACAAAAATTCAGCCAGATCGGTAAGTGATAGCAGATATTCTATCGATACGCATGATGGACGATGGAACAATGTTTCGTTGGGTTCTTTCTAGAACAAGCTTCATCGAAGGCGATATTCCTGTTTGATCGATCACACGTCGATCACTTTTTTCAGAGCTTCCAGTCTTCAACGCGTTAACGACAGAGCGATAAATTAGCGTCATTGCATAATCGGATTGCATTAGCCAGGTCTCTAAACTCTAATTTCATTCCTAAAGTGCAATTTCGAGGTAAACCTAATATTTCTTTAGTAAATGTTAGTAATGTTTCTTTCGTTCGGACTTTCTTATCTGAAATGTTTCCCTTCAATTGTAAGAGAAAATATGAACGCTTTAAACGAAACGTTACTCGCTTCCTAAAAATGATACTCCTCCCGTAACTCATCTCACATAATTAAAGTATACAAATAAATATTTGCATATAATTAAACCATGCGAGATGCAAGCGCGCGAAACTCTCGACGGCATAGTTCGAGTCTTGCCGAGCGAAGGAGACTTAATAAGGCATCTTGCACGGAGCGTGGATTATTCGAAATTCTCAATAATAAGGCAAACACAACGATACCGCCCGTCATTTAACTCGTTCCCTCGCTCCCCTTTGTGACGCTACCACGCGGGCTTTTCGACCACGTTCTAGTCCTTCCTCTTCCATCAGCTGCACCGCGCGACAAGAGCCTTTGATCCATTATTTAAGCATCGTATTCCCCCGCATTCAAGTAAGTGGGCAAAGGACTTTATCGCTCTCGCAGGATGTCGTTCGAGGAAAGCCGCGTCTCGGGGAAACGGGAGAAGACGCAGAAGGAAGCCCCTCGCCTTTCCTCCTCTCGTTCTCCCATCCCTCCGAGCCGTAAAGTAATAGACCTTGGCATCTCTCGCATGCGCATGTATACGGGGAGAGTGCCATTATTTTTAGATCGCACGCTCGCGCTTGTCACTCGCTCCTAAATCCGCGGCAAAGCCGGATTACCTTTTGGGAACTCCAGCGGTGCTCCGACACTGTCGAGCCGTTAAAGCTCGCGACACCCTGAGCCCGCCTGAAAATTTCACGCGATCGTCGTCGAGTCCGCAGCAATTTTCCGCAACAATTTCCTCGAACTCCACTCGAGAATTCGTCTCCTTACCCCGCTGATACCGTACGATAACTGGCGGCAGGACGCGAGGGACAAATATCAAGATTTAATAATACGCTTACGTCCCCCGCAGCTTACGCGGCGTTTAATCATTTCCCACTTTACAGGGGAGGCAGGTTGCTTATTGCTTTGAGAAAAAGATAGGATATACCCTGCGTAATATCCGAGATTTATCCCCTCGATGCATCGCGGCGTTCTCAAATAAAAAACCATTATTACGGTATGAAAATAGCGCGGCTATTACTCGTATGCTGGAACAATATCTCGCCTGCGATCCCCAGGAAAGTTGTCGCGCTTTATCCCCTCCTCCCCGAGCTCCGTCTTTCCTTCTTGCCGTCTTTTTGCTTTTTCCACCCTCTCTCCCTCCCTCCCTCCCTCTCTCTCTCTCTCTCTTTCCTTTTCTTTTTTTTTAACGGCAAACGCGCCAAGTTAGAAATCGCGCCCGGCGCGATTGTGTAATATCGTCGCGTCGACTCGCCGCAAAGTCGCGAATAGATGTTCCGCGTTCGAGAGATTAAAAGAATCGGCTTCGATATAAATGCCCGTTCAGACGCGGCGACCGGCCGCGTCTGAAAATAAGTTCGCCTTCGATGCGAGGCCTCAAAAATAATATCCGTGAGACGGAGGCAACGTCGAGCCACCGCAGCGACACGGCTGCTCCATCTTTTCATCGAGAAATCGGCACTATGATCGCATCAGGCCGATTTACGCCGCATGCGATATCGTGGTGATAAAATATATATACATGTGTACCGACGATACGATTTCTAATAAAGAAAGATACAGTGCAATCTGCTGCTTTCCGCTAATAATGCAAGGAAGAGCTACTTGCAAAGCGGATTACAGATTAAAAGTGATGCAGCGTCAGGAGACTCAAGGATTACTCGGCAGGATTCTAACCGCTCTGAACGATCGTAATAGAAGATATAGGCAGTGTGGACAACTGGAACGTCAATGGAATATTCCTTCTCCAACAGATCATGACGTATATCGCGGGAATGACAAAGCGGAGCGGCACGTAACGACGTTAGCACGATTTTCGGTGAATTCTCTCTTTCGGCAACGCTCCATTCTGCCTCCGCACGCAGGAATACCGTCATTAATCACGTGTGCTAGCGGGGGAAAGCGAATGCCCATCAAGATCGATCTACAGTAATCTACAGTACGCGCGAAACTCTGCATCCGAGTCTCCGGACTCGGAGCCGCAAATGTAGATAAACCGATGCTGGACGCATCATTAACGTCCCAGCATTCGTGCTTTCGTTGAGCGCGATGCGGTCGTTCCACGCACTGTCCGCACTTAATCCCTGATTGTGCGATTAGCATGATGCCTCCCGTTCGACTTTGCCGAAGCTGCGCGCGATACAGCTTTAATCCCCGATTCCGTGCACCCGCGACATTACGCCGATTAAACGCCGTCGAGCCTCGCTCCCAAGCGAGCATAATAATCTCCCTGGGAAGAGATAGAGCGCTGATAAAGAATACTTGGTCCGAAGGTATCAGAAACGTTGGAACCCGCGGCAGATCGATACTGATTTCAAAACGGACAATTCATGAGAATTGCAGCGCGCGCGAGTCGCAGCTCATTGCCATTCGAGATTCATTCGTTAGGATTAGGAGGACTTCAGGGCTAGCAGCTAGCCCGGTGCAACGAGTTCGCTACATTCGGATTCGAAAGCCACCGTTGGATCCTGCAGTCAGCGGCGAGCATCGGAGCGGGAGACGGTTTAATCTCTCGGGGAAGCTGCGCGCAAGATTCCCGAAAAGGTTTCGTGAAATTAAGTCCCTCTCTACGGATCGTAAATTATTCCGCGAATAAACGCCAAAACGCATTACCCTCGGTTTATCTCTGTAGAATCCAAATATGGATCCAATGGAAATTATGATGGAAATGACGGGCTTCCGACATCTCAGATCGAAAACAAGACGAGAGGGAACACTTTATTCCTCTCCTATTCTTCTCTAGGATGCAATGTCTCCCGCAAGACTAGCTCTCTGATCCCGCTAACTGATCTCGCTGACTCGCAACTCGCAGTTCACACCTCTTCACTCATGGTCTTCACAGTCCGCTCTCGTCTTGGATACGACTCGCGCGCCCTTCGATTCTTCAAAGGCAGCTCCGCCGCGCATGGAGTACTTAACTTAAGACGTTTCACGTCATTGCACGAAAACCACCCCGGAGCTTGTATCGACCAATCACTGCATATTCCTGTCCAATTCGGATTAACTCCGTCATCTTGCAAGTTCTTGAGCGTCAACGGTTTTTTCCTTCCGCGGCTGCCCTTTTCTCGATGCAACATGTCCACACGCACACATACGCACATACAAACGACGCTTAAACCGACTTGTAGGCTTTTGATGCGCATCGACATAAACAATGTCAAGTTCCTTTTCATTCTATCCTACATCTCTCCATTCCGTTATCATTACTGGATTCGGTCACGTAATAAATATGACGCAACGCGAGCGAGGAAAGGAGACACGAAAGAACGCCAATATCGCAATAATGCCAGTGAATGAATTGACGCTCGATCGAATGTTGAAGGTGATCAGAGACAATCTACATCTCGAAACTCCGTCAAGAAATGCTCGAAAGAAAAACTTCTCGAAAAGCATCGCGTGCGAAAAACGGCTCATGAAAGATTCAGCTTAATGAGCTCAGATCCGGAAAGTCGATGAATATATAAATTTACCAGAGATCCAACATTTCTCGCGAGATATTCAGCGCACGAGCAGCTGCGACATCGTCGCGTTGGCGTTGGCGTTGGCGTTGCCGCGATCGCGGCAATACTCTATCGGGCGGCGCTTTGAAGTCGCCGGAAGTCGACGCACATACGCGTACGCGCGGGGATGGCATCGCGGTCTCATTAAGACCGGGGGAAACGGCCGTATGAGGTCAGCAGACGATGAAATTCCTGAGCCGCGTGTTGCATAGTTCTGCAGGGCCTATTTTCGTCCTGTGCCGCTTGCTATTATTAGCGGCATCGGGGAGCCGCGAAGAGGACGGACCACCGGAAAAGGAGCAGAAGGGTAGAGAGAAAGAGAGAGCGAGACAAGTGCTATTAAATCTCGCGACCCCATCCCGAATGTGACCGCGGGCGTGTGCATGCGCCATCCATCGCCGGGCCGACATTAACGGGAAGAACATCGATTGATTTCTGACGTCCAAATTCTGCACCTTGCGGGGGAACAGTCACGAATTATCTGTACGAGGTACTTTTTGAAGTAAGTATTTTTAACCTGGATCAAGAAGGATCCAGGCGAGTCAATTATGGCTGTCAGGGAAGAAGTTCGCGCAAGATATGAGGCAATATCCCATAAAAGTTTAAATAACGCGCCATACAGTCAGAGAAGTTCCATACGTGTATCGATCGCGCTCCCCCTCTCTCTCTCTCTCTCTAATCAAAGTAAGAGATAATTAATATGGATCTTTCTCTCTCCCCCCGGAGTTCCTTGAACCCAGCGCACTAAAATAAATTGCAAGATAATGCGCGGCTAGTACGTTATACTAATGCGCTCTATATTTATAACTGGCTGGACTAAATTATCTCGCCGAGAGAGCGCGAGAGTGCAGCAGGCTTTTTGACGGCAAATATAGCCGCGTTTTCCGTAAAAACGCGGCATAATTAACCTTGTATTAAAGTGTGCAACGAAAGAACAAGAGAAAAAGCAGCAACGACGCAGATGCATCCTGCGTGAAATGCATATCGCGAAATTGCGGGCGATATTAATCATACGCGATTATCCGCAGCATCGTAAAGCGAGACAAGACACCGCGCGACCGCGCAACAGATAATTATACAACGATAATCCCGTCCCAGCTAATACACGCCCCAGCACACTGTTTGTGGAACTTTCATTTAGTTGGATTAATTAATTAATTAACGAGAGAACGTAACGTCAGAAGAGATAAGCTTGGTCCAAAGATCCAAAGAAATGAAAGGGAAATTATCGCTGTACTTAAAGTACACAATTACACAATCGGATGCAGAATGGCTTTCTCAATATCGCAATTGGAAGGATATCGATATTGTCGCGATACCGCCACGACAATCGCCGAATGGAAGAGCGGCGTTCCGATGAAGAGCGGGAAATCGCTCGCGGAGCGGCGAGATCAAACGGCAAGCGATCATCATGCGCGTCGCGCCGACCACTCGCAATCGCTCCGAGCGATAAAGCCGTTAATCGATATCTCCTTGTTTCCGCATTCGCGAGTCTCTAATGGCACGTATCGGCCGCGCGGAACGATTTCGTGCGTCTCCGGCCAGTTTAGGCATCGCTCACGCGCGTATAAACGCGCGTGTGCGTGAATAAACACACCCCCGCCGCTCGAAAGAGCACCGAGGGTATCGATCGCACCTGCGTTGGGAAGACCTGTCTCTGGGGAAGACTCGGGAGACACGTGAGGGACTGCCCTTGCGCAGGGGTGCGAGTCGAGCCGAGCGCGGCCGAGTCCTAATGGCACGGAATCCTCCACCCCCGTGATGGATAAGGAAATATCGTCGTCGGCGTGGCAGCCCCGCCAAGGAAACACGACGAAACTCTGGCTGGCAGATATAATCGAAGAGAATTAAGACGCTGCTCCGAATCGCGCCGATCCCTCGGTAATTCCGCGGTTTATCCGTCCTTGTCGCTCTGGCGCCGTGCGCGCCGCTCTGGCAATCGATCGCGAGAGTCGCCGTGCGTCGAATCGCAACGCGCGAGCGTTGCGATTTAACAATCCGGGATTTTAGAAGTAATCACCGCACGGGTATAACGAGCGATGCTATTTCAAGAATGCTCGCCGTAATGAATCATTCCATTAAAGATAGCGCGCGTAATGGATCATTATTATCACGCGCGGCTGCCCTCGCGGGGAGCCCGAAGTTCCCGGCTATCGGGTTGCGCTCGGTACCCGCAGACCGAGTTCGCTGCTCAAGTTGAAATTAAAAAATGTTCAACAACCGTCCCGCGCAGCATCCCCGCGGCCGCGGGAGCGATCGCTTAGGATATAAACATCCTGAAACTCGATATCGCCGCCGGCAGTGGCGACGGATCACGGTGAAGCAGGCGAATTCGCGCGTTAAAAACAGATCGACGCATCGGTATCCGAGCTCCAGTTTTAGAAGGGACTCACATCAGCACGGTCGGCTTGCCAGCTGCCCAATTTCCAGCGCGGAAACGCGGGACGCAACTCGAGACGCGCACGCGGCGCCGCGTTCGCTCGATAATAATAATTGCACGGCATTAACCAGCATCGCTAATTGATCGCCGGCCGTAGCCAGTGCACGGTCAACGATGCACGGTCAACGGCCGCGAAATCTCGTTAAATGCACGACGTCGAATATCGGTCTCCGCCCTCTCCTGGCTTCGCCACCCTTCCCTCCGCCTCGCCGTTCAGATCGACCGAATCGAATTTTCCCTCGGTCCTCTCTCGCCTCCCTTCCCCCTCGCTTCCATCCCCCGGCGCCCATGTACGCGCACTCCTGTCCACTCCTGAATCGAGTTTCCGGTCGGCGTTACGCGAATCCTCTCGCGTAGGATCGATCCTGCGACGATCCGGCGCGCTGTCAGCGCCGTCGTAGAAATTTAAGCGGACAGAAAGAACGAGGAAGAGCGAGCGAGCGAGAGGGAGAGAGAGATACAGTGAAGCCGGTTTCTCCGAGATCCTGAGAAAATTAAATACAAGATGACCGCCCCTCGATCCTTGAGAGCTCACGCCGGCGAACGCGGACTCAATTCCATTTGCAAGACATTGCCCGATTCGTTCTTTCTCTCTTTCTCCTTCTGGAATTTCTGCTTGATAAACGCGCAATACTTTCATTTAGCGCGAAAGGAGCGGCAACGCTGAGCAGGATATCAGGTGCGCTTATACCATCGTGATTAAATCTCAATCTAACGGCAACGGTACGCACGCTGCGCCGACCGTTCCACGTATGTTCGAGAGAGCGATGCAATTTCAATGGGCGACGATACATACACGCACCGTCACCGTCGTCTCTGGGTAGAAATCGGGCCGTAAAATTAAATTATTTATTATCCGCTGAGCGGAACCGATCGTAAAAGCGGCGCGATCCGACAACTCGTTCGCGAACGCGAGCGGCGCGCGAAAGCTCCCGCGCATCGAAACTCGGATGCATCCGCGGCGTTCCCGCGCCCATAAAAATCGCACCGGCGTAGAATAAACAAATAAACGACGCGAAGAAGCGAAGAAGAGGAAGGGGGAAGGGAAGAATGCCGTCGAAGCAAATAAATTCTCGTTCCGCCGCGCCGTCCAAAACACGCGCCTCTCTATTTGTTCTTGCCATCGTCGTCGTCGTTGTCGCACACAAGGTCGGCCGAACTGTACGGATAAATCGATATCGACGAGTTACGAGCCATCCACGCAGAGTTTATTACTCCTTTATTACCGCTGCCATCGTCGTTGTGCATCAAAGCCGCGAGATAAGACGCGCGGAGAGCGAATCGCCTTCGATCGGCTCTCGTCGTTTCTGCGTTAGCACAAACGCGAGAGCCGCTTCCTTCCGTCACGACGGCACATTTTGCCGATTACGGATACCCGGAGGTGCATCCTAAGCTTTACGTGACGAGTATCGCATCAAGGATACTCGACGGATACTCGGAAGACTCGGCCGAATCTCCGCGCGAACTAAACGCCACTTTTTCGCTTTCCTTCTCTCCCTCCCCTCTCCCTCTCTCTCTCTCTCTCTCTCTCTCTCTCTCTCTCTCTCTCTCTCTCTCTCTCTCTCTCTTTTGCTCTTTGTTGCGTGCCGTGTGACACATGTAATAATTATGTCCGGTCATATAATCGTATCGATTGCTCGATATCGCGACAGAGATAAATGCAATCGATCGCTTCCTTCATGCAGCTTCAGTGACAATCGCGGTTTCCGAAAAAGTCGCGATCCACTTTGTAAAAATTACGAGGTCCATCGCTGCCCATCGATGCTGGGCAGGCAGAAAGACGTCTTCATCCCCGGGGATTCGAGCTTTTCCGCTCGAACGGCGTAATTTTCGCGGTTCCTAGCGGAAGAAAGGAGCGAAAATATGACATACCGCATGACGAAGGCAGAATAGATGGAGCAGGATGTTTGCCGGGGCGAGATTTCGAGTGCACGCGAAAGCGAATATTTTCCAGCGAAAGCCAATAAAAAGATCAGACGGGAACGGGAAAATCAGAGGAGGCAAAGGGCGAAATGCGCCGTTTCGCGTTTTGCGCGGGGCACAAAATAAACAGCAAATGTAATTACGGGCGGCATTTTAAAAGCGACGCGTATAACAAGATGCGTAACGAGAATAAATAAATAAAAAGTATCCCAGCGTCGACTGCGTTACACAGTTGATAGCTATCCCCCCCGGACGTAATACGCTTCTTTACTCTTATTAGCGTCGAATGCTAATTTTATCATCATTACGTCGTTACATGCGATATCTAGGGTACCCGTACTCGTGCGACAGACTACCGCCGATCCATATTTTATCGACTAACCGAAACTGCGAGGCTTCCGATAGGCTTTCGATACCGTTTTATACAGGAAGCCGTTCCGCTGCGTCCACGCAACGTGGACGCGGAAAAATGGAGCCGGGGTGGGTTTCGTGGGTTAAATCCGTCCCACCTTCTTGATCTCCAGCCTCGCGGAAAATATGTACACGCGGCGGAGTAGCCGCGAGGGTGAGCAAACGATCGCTGTCGGCGCCGCGAGCGAGCGGCGCTACTTCGCGCGGACGCGGCAATTGGCATTTTCGAGCGCGGTTTTCGATAGAGCCAATATTTACTCGCGGTCTTAATGTCAGCCCCGGCCGTTGCCAAGACCAACATTCGGATCGGTTCGGCTGTAAAGCAGCTCCTCGTCCAATCGGACTCGCGGCCGGCCATGCATAATGCCTCATCTACACTGAAGCGCGCTGCTATCTGCGGCTGCAGATAACGCAGCTGCACGTCCGCAGAGATTAGCGCGCGGTGCACGTAAGGGCGAACGTAAGGGTGCGTCCTGAATCCGCGCGCGCGTGAGATGCGCGCTAAGCTTATTCGAGAGATTGCATCGAGCTTGGCTGATCGCGAGGGGCGGGATTGCCGCGCGCTTCATTATCTAGAATCCTCTGGAGCGGAGCGAAATGCGCGACGTATGATGCGTCTAGCGATATGTCTGGCGGATCTAATCATGCAATTCGCTTCAGAAGAGATTCGCGATGTTCGAGCGCTCGCGCTCGAGAAGAATATCTCGTCCGCCCGCGTCTTCGTCTTCTTATTACCCTCCTCGGCCTCGCTTCCTTGAGACTTGAAGGCTTACGCTCCTTAGAAAATCGCAATAGTTTAGTTTCGTCAGTTCTTGGTTCTTCGCCGACGCGAAAGAACCGCAGATCTATCGTGCGATTTTCGTGCAACGTTAGAACTTATGTCGTAGCGTATCATCGCTTAGAAAAAATGCGAATAGCAGGCGATTCTCAACGTGACAATTTTGGATCGCTCATCATGTCCCGCCAAATCCACTGCGATTGTAATAAATCCCAAGGACACGCGTAGAAAGACCCAGTTTCTAATGTCGCGCGGGAAAATATGAAAACGATTGAGTTCGCCGCAGGCGAATTCAACGTACGAGCGGAAGGGAACATCCGGAAGCCATCGCCCGTGCTTCGACACTTGCGGGACAGCGAATGGAACAATAGCCGCGAAATAGCGTCTCGAATAAGACTCGCATGTCATTGCCGCGTCCGTGGCGATTATCATATATCCTTGCGTCACGGCGAGATCAATAATCGGCAAGAAACGTTCGGTGGTCGTCGCCGCAGCGCCGCTTTTCCGGCGAGATGCCGGCGACGTACGTGTTCGGCATCGTTGAATTATTCAGCGGCAGGCGAGGAAAATGTTTTGATTGTGCCGAGGAATAAACGCACGCACGTTCGTGTACGCGCCTTTCGCTCTCGTGACAGCCACGTGTTACACGCGCATCGGTCGCGGCACGCGCGCGTTCACGCACGCTTGTCGACGCCTGTGTGTATTTAATATGGAACTTAATATGGATATATGTAAATATAATGCCGAGTACGTATTCGAATTTTCAGGAAAGGTCTGTATTTCGAATCGCGCGAATCGCCCGCTTCAGGCTTCATGTTCTTATTACTCTCCTCGGATTTAGTTTCTTGAGACTCGAAGGTTTAAGCTCCCTTGCAATCTTAGCTCCCTTAGTTTCGTCGATTCTTAGTTTCGTTGCTAATTTTTGCACACGCAGCAGGTACCGTGCGATCTGTGCAACCTTAGCGTCAGAATTTATATCATCGTGTGTCGTCACGTTGTAAAAAATGCGAATAGAACGTAATTATGACAGCGTAACGATGACATTTAGACGTGGAAGCCGTAGAGCGAATATAAAATGGGAACGGAGTAAAGCTTATCCCTTTGATTTAATTTCTCACGCGGTGGCGCGATTTTGGCGCGTTCATGAAATGGGAAATAATTATCATCGCTGCCGCGGGGTTTGCATTCGTCGGAAATCCTCAAAGGACTTTCCACCATTAAAACTCTAGAGCTCTGTTCTAGAGGCGGAAAACGGACCTGGCGTGAATAGGCGTGCGCCCAAACGAATTACTCTTTCACGTTTTCACGTCCCGCGCTGAATATTCGGAAATGTCCGAGCGCGAATCTATGGTGCCGCGATTGAAATTGGGCAGCGCGCATCGACGATGGCTGGTAAAGCTGCAGGCGGGAATGCAGTTCCGATGATCGGAATCGTGGAATAATGCATTGCAAAGCGCAACAGCAATTTCGGCGGGATCGATCGGCTCCGAAAATCTCTGTGAGATATGTGAAGAATTAGCGGACATTAAAAGAGTTAGCCTCGTGTCCGCGAGATCGCGTCGATCCCGCGCGGACCAGCACGAAAACGGAATCTGTTATTCCGTGTGAACCGCTCGCTTCCGCGAGCGAACCTCGAACGCGTCTTCATGAAGCGCGATACGCGTAAAATCATTAATGAAAACCTCCGAGCATCCCTCTGCTCGATTTCTTTATTGCATTCGGACTCCAAATCGGATAAAAGGAATACCCTTTGCGTGCCGTGTCGGCTTTCGGCGATCACTGCTGCAGCGATTGATCGAATCGATATTCCTGAAATCCGAGCAACGACCGTTATTTCGCGGTAAATTTGCCTTACAAAGTGGCATTGTCGCGTTGGCTAGAAGTAAACGTGCCACGCGGAATCAAGCGGAATGAAGAATGGAGTTTTATCAGTCGCCGCGAGACGCACGGCTCTCTGAATGCAGAACTTGGAGACTGTATGCTGACTCTATAGCGAAAGTTCGAAGGTAGTCGGAAAGTTTTGACATAACATCATATAGCGTCAACCGGTAGCGCTAACGTTACGCGCAATATACACTGTCTTCCGTTAAAGAGTTAAAACGCCGCTTCTTCTTATTGCTCTTTCGCGACTTTGCGATCGTTCCGCATCGGCCGACCCAGTTAAATCTTTACGGTTGCGTGCGGTACTTGCAGGTTTCTCAGCAAGTTCCTTAGATAAAATGCGAGTGTGCGGCTGCTATTAAGGAAGATTTACGCGCGAAGGTGCGCGTGTTTCACAAGGCAAGAAGAAACAGCGTCCCTTGAAAAGAATCTCTTATCCTCCGAATCGTCCGTTTATGCGTCCGTTTATGCGTCTATCGCTACGACGAGAGAGGAAAGTAGAGAAAGACACGTGATCATTTATCAATTAGATGCCACGATCGATTACTCGCTCAACACTGATGCCTCTCTTGCGTCGTGCGAGGAATCGCGCAACCGTAGATCCCGACAGGTCACAAAGCCTCGAGCAACTTCTGCGCAGACCTCTCGCAGACCGAGGAACCTTCCTCAAGATGTACCGTCGATATTGGTATAATCATCGCCGAGCTCCGTGCTTGCGGAAGAACGCTCGATAAGTCCGGTTCGCATTCTGCAGACGATGCGATTACTGCAGACGCGGCACCGAGAGGCTTAATGAACCGATGTCTGAGAACAGGTGGCTCGAGATAACGCTTCGAATCTCGCCGTGCGCTTATCGACCCCGCCAAGCGCAAACCCCGAAAAGGTGCGGGGTGTGGTCCTTACATACCTTCCCCATTGGCGTTCCATAAGCGAACGAAGAAAAGCGTAAGGGAGAAAGCGTCCCGATCTCTAATTAAAATCGATCAAGCTACTAAAGGGGAGCGGCTTCATTCGGCGAGGAGACATTACTCGACTTAAACGTAGAGAAATTCGGACACGGAGCAGCGATGACGTAACGGTCATTAACACGGGGATTTATATTGGATAAATGTTCTCTCCTTTAATGGAGAGCGATAACGATCGTCTTTTAGCGGATAACGATTTTCTGTAAGCGCTACAGATCAATCGATCGATAACTATCTCGTCTCGTCTCGCCATTAGTTTCTTGCCTAACTCATGCATTTTTATTTCATCGCCTAAGACGTTGCTTTCAAATTTTCTCAAATCCATTACGTAATATCGCCTCGTCTCGGATTTCAGATCTTTGCCAAAAGTCGTTTGGATACGTTTAAAGATTGCAGAAGTCGTGAAGAATCGATCACGGACGACGCGATTTATCGACTGCGAAATCGCGAAGAGATATCAATTGGAAATAAATTGAGATAAAAAGCGAGCCAGCGAGAGGACAGAGAGAGAGAGAGAGAGAGGGGGAGAGAGAGAGAGAGAGAGAGAGAGAGAAACAGGATTAGTGAATAACAAAACAGCTTGTGTGTGTAAATGCGGCGCATGATGCCGCGAGCTCGCATCGTGTGTACAACGTATTTATGTAGGTGATTTATTTACAACATCGGAGCATCAGAAATATACTGGAATCGACGGAATTGTCGGTTCTGATGACTCGAGATCTGCTTCGCGAGTGGTCTTCGCGAGTTATTTCAAATTGCGAATTCAGCGAACCAGCTTGAGAGACCGCGCGTCTCTCGGGCGGAAAGTCTCTAGTATCGGGGTACAATATCCTTCGCAGAAAGAGCGGGCAAGTACGCAAGTAGCATACCGAGAAGTATCTCGCAATTATATATCTCAGAGTAGCGTGTGCACTCCGATTCCATGCGCGGTCTTACGCAACGGTCATTCCGAAGCTTTCCGAATTGGTGAAACATTCACGCAGCATATCGCGTGTAGAAGCAATCCCTTTCCCGCTAAAGGAAATACGCGAAAGGCGCGGTGATGCTGGTTAAAGGTTTATTAATTACGCAGAGATAAAACGCAGAGATAAAACGCAGCGGCAGATTAAAGCGCTCGTTTCACGCGAAACGGGAAATCCGGCCGCCCTTTAAAGGCGCCGGATCGGAATATCGAAACCCGCTGCATCGAATCTCGATTCGATTTAGGCTCTAATCTCCCCTGCCGGCTACTCCCCACCCCACATAGAGACATCTACTAAAAATAGTTCCTATTTTACGGAAGAGATGCCGGGACTGGAAGGGTTAATGCAATAAAGTGAGGCCGGGACGGCTCATCGCTTTCTTGCAAAAGGAGCACAAGCAAAGTACAAAGTACCGCGCTAGAAGTACCGGTACTAGAAAAAAGGAAGGGCTGGCAAGCGGGAGGGGGATGGGGACACACGAGAGCGTCGACGCACGCTCCGAAACGCGACGCGGAAAGATCCGTGGAGCGGACTTTTGCATAGATAGCGTAAAAATCGGACGTACGTGGCACGTAGGGATGTGTTGCGCGGCATGCATCCGAGTAGTATCGATTTTTTAACGCCTCGTTACTCCTGCCGGATCTCCTCGTCTCCTGCGCGAGACATACCGCGGAGCACAACCGTTCGGCTGCTTGGAAGAGAGCAATACCGTTGATGCAATAACGCCAACGAGGAACAGCGGAACGAATCGAATGCCAGCGATCCGCTCGCAACGTTTCCGGATAACATCATGAGGGATGCACGGGATACACGCGCATACATTATATGCTAAACGTATTCCTAATGTTAATCAATTTAATCAATTCTTATCATTAATAAACATTGCGAATTACAATTTGATGGTTGGGCCGGTTTGATGATGCCGGGGAAACACGATGGGATTTCTCGGCGGATGATTTATCGCGGAAAAGCGCAACGGCGATGGCAGGGKGGKTCTAGTAACTTTTAGGGATAACGCTCATGCAAGACTGCGGCGACCACCTGCCGCCGCTCCGAACATCCGAGGATGGAAAGGACGGTGAGGGGTGGCAGCGAAGGGGATTTCGCACGGAGCGGAAGGCAGCGGAAACGCGAAAGCCACGAGCGATCAGAGGGAGAGAGAGAGAGAGAGCCGAAAGGCGGAAACGCACAGACGGATACCGACACGGGGTGGTCGGTGGGAGAGAAGCGGAGAAGTGAGCGCATCGCGCGAGAAGCGGGCAAGGGAGAAGGGCAACCAAGTCAAAAAGCGACGCGACGACACGCTATCGATTCGGTAACGGATCCGCGGCGCGTAACACGCTGTCGCTTCTCGGCCGCGACGAGGCCGCGAGAGGAAGGCGGCCGAGAGTAACAGGCGCCCCTGACGCTTTATATATAGAGGCTGAGCCAGCAGCAGACGGCCCGTGGCGCTTAAATATAGACGAAATGCAACGGGGTGTCTCTGGCGCGTAACGGAGACGAGAGGGAGCTAGAACGTGGAACGGGCAAGGCGAGAGAGCGGGAAGGACGGCGTATATTCGCGGCACTCTGAGAGCGAGGAAATACGTCTCTCGGAGCAGAGAGAGAGAGAGAGAGAGGAGAAGGAGGAGGAAAGGCGGAGAAGAGAGCCTGCATACGAAGGGAACAGTTATGGCCGACCGCGCAGCGTCGTCTGCTACGAACGTGATACGCGAGACACGGTGGCGGATTCGCGCTTTCTTTTTCACGCCCAGTGCGCGCGAAAAAGACAGAGAGAGAGAGAGAGAGAGAGAGAGAGAGAGAGAGAGAGAGAGAGAGAGAGAGAGAGAGAGGGAGAGAGAGAGAGATGCGCAGGACCGGCGATACCGTGAGGAGCTCCGATTCGATATCGCGAATCGTTGCCGGTAGTGTACGCGACGAGTCGGTTGATTATTGCGAGACCTCCCTCAGTGGCGAACCTGATCGCTGCAGCCGGGAAAGGGACTGGATCGGAGCACGTATCAGTCAATAAAAACGATGAGCACGCGAACGCGAGTGCGAAAGTGCGAGCGAGCGAGCGAGCGCTCGTTTGCTCGCTGGCTCGTGCGAAATGATGAGGCGCAACGTAATTGGTACTCACTTGCCGAGTTCCTCCTTCAAGTCGTAGTTGTCACTGAATCGTGTGCAAGCCGTTGGCACGGCCATACCGAGGCTATTCACGATTATTTAACCGCACTACCGGACTCGAGACGCGAGCGCGAAAGAGCCACTGCCGGCCGCCAATGTACTGCACACACGCGCTAGGGGAAACTTCGCAGGTCAAATTCGATCAATAGAGGGGAACCGCCGCGGCGCTGCTCGAACACCGGGACGGCGGTGGTGGCGGCGGCGGCGGTGGCGGCGGACGGTGACGGAGATGACGACGACACCAGGCAAGATGGAGGGGCTACAGCCGCAGCAGCAGCAGTAATAATGGTAGTGGCGGGGCGGACGCACCGAACCGGGCACAGAGAAACGGCGGGACAGAGGCGCCTCTGTCCGCGGCGGCGGCGGCGGCGGCGGCGGCGGCGGCGACGGCGGTAGCGGGGATTATGCGCGTTATCGCGCTATCGCGAATGACGTACGATTACGCTCAACGATTACCATAACATGCTATAAAGCGCGCAATCCTTTTGCTCCTGCGAGCCGCGATAATAAACAGAATACGATTTTCGCCAGGCGAAATCACAATCGTAACGCTACAACCGCACTGCTCGCCGGCAGACCGTTGACTGACTCGCGTAGTGGTAGCGATCAGTGCAATGGCGGGGATGGACGAGCGGCAATGGCGACGCCGGATAAACGTAGGGGAGAACATCGCAGGCGCAGCCAATCCGGAGCGGAATTATCGGCAGGGGTTTGCGCGACGCGAGCCAGAGGGATGGATGGATGAATGGAAACCGAACCGAAACTGTAACGTCCATGTTTGGACGACGAATCGCATTCGTTTCGAAATTATTATACACCGCGAAAATGTTCTTTCGCTTTCTTGCGCTGCAAGGACGACTCGCGAATTTCTTTGTAAATTATTTCAACGCGTTTTGTATTGAATATGTTGTATCGAATCTCTCTTGAGGCGTATTGCACATAGGCGTATGTTTTCGTTACATCGATGATAAATCGAAACGATATCACGAACCTTCATTGGATCTAGTAAAAAATAACTTAAAAGATAATGAAAGATGGATTTGCGCAGCATTTGAATTTGTATTTAAACTTGCATTTGAATTCAAATTTGTGTTAATGTCATATTTAAATTTCATTCTGAATTTCATTTGAATTAATCTCCTGCCAATCTTTCCTTTCGCGCTGATTCGTGCCAATTCACGATGCTAATGGCCATTTTATCGTCAATCATTATTCTTGCGTGTCTTATTAATTGCTTGTTCAATGCAATCAGTGGATTCGAATATAAGCAGATCTATGTTTAAAATATATTGAATGCATATATAAGAAATTGAACGCAAATATAAGAGATGCATTACGTGTAAATCGTAGGCAGAATTGACGTGATGTGACTACGTTAAAAACAAAAGGATTCTTAGTGTTTACTCGCTTCTTACTAGGGATCTATTTTCGCGCGCCATACTTGTTTTCGCAGCCATGTTTGAACTTTACGTTGAAATTATCCGCGCGATATCATCATGCGTTTCTGCTCGTTCGGAGAAGCTATCTCATTCGTAACTTCAACGTGCCAATAGCCCGTTATAACTCTAAATAAAGTAATTCTTATTGAAGCGTTACTTATAATCTTGCGACAATTATGGAATCAATACGCGATTTCGCGTGACTGCCGAGAAGAGAGTCTCGCGCTAGAATTCGCGCACCATCAGAGTGATTCTACGTTGTTTTCGGCCATGGAATCGTGAACGGTTCGTTGCGAGTTTCTATTCTTCCAGAAAATGCACGAAGCGAGAATTTGGCAATTCGCGCGGAATTCACGTCCTCGTGATTTTTTCTTTCTCGCGATGGGGATTGTCGTTCTCTCCCGAGGATTTTGCTCGGTCTCATCGAACGATACCTGCGAGCAATTATTACGACCACGCTCGATACTGCGGGATATCCGCATGTCGGGCGTAAACGTGAGATTTACTACTGGCGCATTCGCGCTGAGCAGCCTAGCGAGACTTGTGCATTCCAGACTGTTACTTCCATCGCTAACTTGGCGCGAAACCAACAAACGTTGCAGTTACATACTTTAGGAACTAAATCTCAGAATTTTACGGGACTCCATCTGCTAACGTATACACTTCACGTTTAACATGTTGTTCGTTACTTGCGTCAGGACTGAGTTTTTTCAAAACGTAGAAACATTGTGACAGAAATTTATTATATACAATATTTTCTGTATATTATTTTGATCTCATTTCATTGATAATTGATCTCTTAGATGCTTGAGAAAATCAGACCTTCGCCAATCTCGATGTTGGAGCTTCGTGAAACGAGAATAATCGCCAGTTTGAATCTTGTCACTGACTTTTCAATTTCACTGACGACAATTAGGAACAATATAGACACTACAAAGATTATTTTACCTACGAACGTTTAATTCGCACGTAACTATCTCATATGTTAACTCTGAAAAGAGATATCAAATCAAAGTTATAATTATCATAAAAAGAATATATGTATATATATTGATTAATGTTACAAAGCATGCGACAAATTTATCAAAAAAATATATCCTAAGTGACAATGTATTTGCATATGATACAGTAATCGCTAATTGAATGTGTAGTTTTTCGTACAAAGATAATATAAAAAAGTGTCTTGCATATAAAGATGTCATCTCATTCAATCTCATGTTCATGAATGCATACATATAGCTATCACGCAACGCATGATCCTCAGAAATATCGCAAACTTTATTCATCCTGATCATTACCAGACACCAATAAAAATTTCTAATGCAGTCTTCATTAATTCTATCGTGAGAAACGATCACATTGTATCTCATCAAAGCAGCAATTTATTGGTGTAATTTAAAATCTTACACCGCAAATAAGAATATGGATAAATGCAATGGAATTATATATCATATTGTGTATCATTTTTACAGACGAGAAATCTTTACTAACACTATCACTATTGCTTATTGCGAAAAATGTACGGGCTGTCTCGAATTCGATCTTTAAGTACGTGGCAGCACCGACAGGCGTATTGTCCATAAAAATGGAAATGCTTTCTCATAGTCTTTCTGCCGTCAAAAATAATTATTAGACATCGTTAAATCATGTAAAACATGACTAAGAAAACTCGATTAAATCAATTGAACGAGATATAAAAGACGGAGAATGCTAACACTATTTCATTCGCGGCATATGAACCGCGCGATATACCGCCGATGATTATTATTCTTTTTCCACTCATGATTCTCGTTCTCATATAGATCGAAAGATTTTCATGGCAATGCTGATGAACCGTAATATCTGAGATGCAAGATATTCGTGGACAATAATTGATTCAATCGTGATAGAGTCATAGTTGAATGTAGTCATAGTTGAATTTTACTCGACCGTGACCGACTTTGCCAAATTTCTCGGACAATCGACATTACAACCGCGCAAGACTGCGATATGGAAGGATAGCAGTTGCATGGGAATGACAGTGAGAATTCCTTGCAGACAATCAACGGTCTTAGGTATCTCAAGCGCCCTGTCGGCAAAAGCTTTCGTTTCCTCGTCCCCTTCCTCGCATATGACGATCGGCTTGCCATCACGTGCGGTGACTTGCTGTAGCGCGTTCATACATTTCTGCAAACAGAGATTATCGGACCACGATAAACACGCTTCTCTTACGAATATTTGCCGAATATTTTTTCAAATATAATCGGAATAGAGAAGTTTGAACTTACCACATATACCGGATCTCTCATCACGATCATAATGACCGGCATAGAATCATCAACGAGGGCTAACGGACCATGCTTTAATTCGCCGGCCATGATGCCTTCGCTGTGCATGTATGTCAATTCTTTTACTTTCTACAATAGGCAATGATTATATTTCATAGTAACATTTATTATAAATAAACCTGCTCTTATGTATCTCATTTTACAAACTTACAAGTGCACCTTCCATACATGTCGCGAAATTGTATCCACGACCCATAATCAGCAAAGATTTATGTTGAAACAGAGACTTTGCCAGTTCCTTGACTTTATCGTCGAGTTTTAGTACTTCACGAATGAGATTATCCAGATTTTTCAAACCTTCGATGATCTGGAAAAAGGATATATAATTTAGTAATGCTTCATTCAAGATTAGTTTATGATAAGATATATGTAACAGATGAATGTACTTGTAGACGTCTCGTGCGAAGGGAGATTCTATCCTCGCTCATTACCAATGCAAACATCACAAGGGAAATGAATTGTGATGTATAAGCTTTAGTACTCGCCACACCGATCTCAGGACCAGCGTTGATGTGAACACCGCAATGGGATTCGCGACAAATGCTGCTACCGACTGTATTAGTTATACCCACGATAAGCGCTCCACGACTTTTACAGTAGCGTAATGCCATTAATGTATCAGCTGTTTCGCCTATTGTCATGAGAAAACAATTAAATTATAGCCACATATAGCCGCACAATTTCCATTGCATAAGAAATTATATTTTGGCGCGCATAATATCGGAAAGATTCGTGCCTAGTTATGAAATTCACAGTTAGAATCGTAACATGACAATAGCAACGATTAGAATCGTAACGATGAGCGATACAATCGCCACGATATTGTCTTTTTAGCTTATACGGGATTTCAATTTTCATTTCTTCCTCGCTCTTTTATATCTTACGTCATAATTATAATCTTGCAGACATTTTATTAACATCTACCTGATTGAGAGATAAAGAAACAGACATCATCCCTAAAGACTGGCGTGTTGCGATCCAAGAAGTCAGATGCCAACTCGACCATTACCGGTAATTCTGTTAATTCCTCGAGAAGCTGTCGCGTAGCTATGGCAGAATGATAGCTTGTACCGCAACCAATCAACATGAGCCGTCTGCATCTCTTAATTTCTGGAATGTAATCCTGAAAAGCATTTAATCCTTTAATTAAGTATTTGCTTTTTTCCTCTTAGATAGTGAGTCCCTTTAAATATTTTAAATAAAATCGGATATGGGATATTGAAGGATTACTCATGCGCAAAAGTTACCTTAATACCACCCAACGTGACGGAATTATCCTGAAAATTTAAACGTCCCCTCATAGTATTCACTACTGATTCAGGCTGCTCGAAGATTTCCTTCTGCATGAAGTAATCGTAATTGCCTTTCATGATCTGCTGAATCTCCATCTTCAACGTCGTGATTTCACGAGCGTGAGGATCGTCCATACAACGACGAAGACGATGAATGCTCAGTGCACCTTCTTTGACAGCCGCCACATCGTCATCCTATCAACAAGATACGCAAACAGTGTCGACTTCTAGCAATCTTTTACACGAAAAAGAATATAGCAATGTGTAACACAATCCGTACCTCCAGAAATATCACGCGATTCGTGTGTTCGATTATGGCACTCGCATCAGAAGCGAAGAAATATTCGACCTCCTTATCCTCAAGAGGTTGAAATTCGGATGTACTCTCGCTACGCGGAATTACCGGAAGTTCCGGATTCCTGCCGTGCGGACGATGATCTACACAGAAATGAGAGATTGAACGACGCCTTTTACTTTATGAGAGTGATTGGGGATTTTAGAAAGTTGACATCCAGATAATATTTTATAATAATTTTAAGGAAAATTATTGTAAAATCCTACTACATACAAATATATATGTCCAATAAATAGATATATTTCAGAAATTTAAACGCATTAATAAAGCTTAAGACTTAGTGAAGAAAGAAGAACCATCTGTGATAATATTATAACAATTCTATACCTATATATATTACAGATCTTGTTTGTTATTGTATTATGAAACTTTAAGGATTTTGTAAATGTTAGCTACCAGTATAAAATATATAGTCAAAGTTAAAATCATTAATAATTAATCCTAAGTTCTCTCGCTGTTATATAAGTCAAAAATATTAAATTAGATTATTAAATTCATTTAAAGTTAAACTAAAGTTTTCTCCCTATTTTTTTAGCCCCATACCAGCTTGGCGCAAGATAATATAACATAATGTGATAAATAAATAATCGCTATAGGATTCAAAGTGCTCATAACTTTCTCAGCCTTAAGATATTATAATATCCAGGTGTTAATACACAGCTTGCTGCATGACAATATATCATTATGACAAAAGATGGCAAGAACACGCAATGTCAATGGCATGATCGGTAACGGTGTGACAATGATCAAGGCACAATCACTGTTAACGAAATATACGTACCCTCATTAAATAGGCATGAAATATTTATATTATTATTCATAGCGAAAGTAACGACACGAATGTTATGTTTCATTAAACGAGTTGAATATTCGATGTCTGTTATAAGCGGAAAGCCAAAACAAGTGATAAGTTTTCTATGATGGAAATATATCACAGCATATATCGCAAGCATGATTGTCCATCACTCTTAATGCATCATCCTTACCCATAAAAGTTGGCATCGCTACAGCGCTTAAAGAAGCGCTTATTCACGATAGGCAAGTCGCAATCCAGTCACCGAGAGATTGAGAACAAAGCATGCGAGAAAAGCATAAAACTTAAAGTAATATAAAGTATTACCTTTAGACGATGCTTCACCCTCTGCACAGATTGGAACGCGGAGGGGGGATGAAGAAAACGAGAAAGAAAACAAAAATGATTAGCGCACAGACAAAACGATAACAGCGTAACAGTGTAACGTAAATTCGATGGGAACGAATGTATGCTGTGGCACAAAGAGCGCACATCAAGCGGCGAGCAACATTAATACATTTGTTGATTTAAAAAGCCACGATAAGTTTGGAAAAAGATACTACTTCTTATCTTATAAATGTTTCTCGATTCGTAATTTATTTTCAGTTTGAATTTTTATATAACACATATATTATTATTTTCCTAACATGTTTGTCTCGTAAGACATATCTTTTTGCAAACTTTATTTCTTGAAATTAAATCATCACGAAGATGACACATATATATGTACAAAAGCCGCAAATGTCTAAACTCTTGCCGGTGGAATACGTACTATTTTACCGTTTTTACTGCTTCGAAGGCTAACATTTTTGTCGAGGATTTATCCATTAATCCCTCCAATATTTCTGATTATATAAACGTAAACTTGGATCAGATAGATGATTCATTATACTTTCGTATACGTATATCCGTGTTATACTCGCAATGAGCGATGGTTCCATGATTCTTTCATCACAATTGTTGAAACTCGCACCTTTATACATGTGAATTTTTCGATGACGTATAATTTTTTGTTTTAGTTAAAATTTTTGTACTTTCGGACAGTTAAAGAAATCTATATACTGTTGTGATAGATTTGTGAGTAGAATCATGCCAATTTCATCTAGTATGTCTGCATTATTCTTGATTAGTGCGGTCATCATTTGGCGCGGAAACAGATATATGCCAATTAGCGTGCGAGTGAGAGTATAATGTTATTGTGTTAAAGCGAGAGAAAACATTGAATAACAGCCCGAGAAAATGATAAGGAACCAAAGACACGACCTCGATCACGAGCCATGAGATAGGCAAAAATTAGCAGCTGATTTTCGTCAGGGAGAAACAGTTTGTCGAGTGCGAAATCATAAAAATTATCGATCTAAATATTCCTCAACCACTGGATCTGGCGATAGACAGATAGGGCCAGATAAGGATAGTACATGCTAGTAATTGTTTGATGATTAATAAGAATTCAAGCGATACATATATATATCGACGAGAAAAGCATCTCGATTTACGTACCACATACAGATACCGTGACACAACGCCGTTCTTTTTATTTTCTCATCCTCTCATTATAGTGAGAGAGATCCAGTGCCGAGAATCGAAGTCAAGATAAATCTAAGTATAATAATGTATATACCTTTCTTTATTGCGCATTGAAGATCATCTGTCGGCGTGAAAAGTGGTAGAACATAACCGCAAGGTGTTCATGCAAAAGAAACACTTATATAGTAATCCATATTACAAACTCGCTTTTAAAGAGATACCTCGCGTGCACTACTATATTTTGCTGGAATCTAGAAAGGAACAGGCAATAAATCTCTATTTGGATTAAGGATCATGCTTCTATATGAACTTTGATATTTTACGATATTAACAGATTAGGATAACAAAAGGAATTTAATTGCAAGCAATAAAAAATAAATTTCTATACCACTTCATAATATCCAAAGTCGGGAATTAGCGCCGCGGAAAACCTTTTAATCTGAATACTATGATTGAGTTTTAATTAGTATTATGATTCTACGATATGATTGCGTGCAAATACGCAATATTCTCTGATAAATTCTATTTCGATGTACGATTATCATTGAAAAATTAATCCTGATAAAATATCCTCAATCAGCTATGATACATACGCGGTATATATTAAAATACAAGATGATAAGAACATAAACAGTAAAGTCCGCTGTTTCATCACACGAGTGCTGCTTGATTTCCATATCGAGTAATTTAATGGGAGAAGCTTGCATGCTTAGTTAGTTGTCAGTTGTTAGTTATCGTTTCTCAAATGTGAAATCATGTAAGATATATGTGATCGACACAGAAAAGAGATAGATTGGTTAGATAAGAGAGGTTCTGAAGCAGGATATCGCCTTCACACGCGTTTCTGAGTAATTATTGAGCAAAGAGGCAAACACGCTCTTTGTATCTCGGGATGCTGAAGCGTACGACATATATATAAGTCGGTACTTGACGCTTGATATCAGTCAGAAATAACTCCTTGATCTTTTCTGACATTTATGTGAATCTGTATTCACGTATCGTGGCGGAGGCGAAAATCGAATCGATTTACAATGCTCGAACTTACCTTTTCCATATAAAATAGGTACGTGATCGGTAGCTAGTCTCGTCTTCGTCTTGATGCCAACGAGAAGCGGCGATCCCCGTCTTGTGGCCACGCACTCGCCCGGGAAATATTTGCTCTTGAAGCAAAGAGCGAAAGCTCCTTCCTGAAATATTTCTTTATTGTGGTTTTGTTGTCTCCTCATTTATTTTCCAATCAAAACATTCTGGTATAATTTTTAACATAGAAATAACGAAGCGTTCTATTCTTTTTTTTTTATTAAAAAAAATGATTTTATTTTGCCATTATACTTGCCAATTGCTGAACGACTTGTTCGACAAGTTCACGGAATGAATACGCGGGATGTTGTACCCAGAGATGGTGTATTAGTTTGGCGATGACCTCGGTATCGGTATCGCTTTCGAACGCGTATCCTCTCTGCTGCAGCAGAGTTTTGACCTCCTTATAATTTGTCACGATACCTACGTTCAAAGTGACCGTGAATGCGAGAAATCTTAGAAAACGATCGAAAGATCAAAATTCACGCGTCATCCAAATCATTACCATTGTGAACGACGACAAAAGCGTGTTCACCATCAGAACGCTGAGGATGAGCGTTTACCTCCGATGGTACACCGTGGGTCGCCCATCGTGTATGAGCGATGCCGACATGGCACTGAGTCTCCGATTCAAAATCAAGATTAGTTCCTGTAAACAAAGTATTCGCGATTTTTATACAGTGGCTGAATGACGCTATCGTGACGCACGCGTTTCTTTGCATTTCTTTCTTTTCACGACTATAAAAGCGATTGTCCCAAACAGTTGTCACGCAGCTCGAAAGAATGCAGCTGGCACTTACGGTAAAATATTTCCTCCTCAAGAGCCTTGACCTTTCCTTGCTTCTTGATAATCGCAATGTCCTTGCCATCCGCACTGTCGAGGGCGACGCCTGTAAAAGAATGCCACATGAAAGAAATGTCTATGACTGATATATCGTCTTGCCCGTTTTATTTCGTTGTTGCGATCGAATGCATCCAAATCTCACATTTTTAAAGTCTGTCTTGCCGAACGATGTGAAAAGAGAATCGGATATAATTGGAATCTTTATAGTGAATCATTATTCTTTTATCTTTTATGAAAGATATTCAAGAACGTAGGATATTCAAGATTGCATAATATCTAATTTGTATATTCTGGAAAGCGAAAAATCAGTTGTAAGAATATTGCGCCTTTACATTCGTAATACGTAAAATGTAAAAAATTCATGGAAAATTTCAGCTTTGAACATAATAATCTATAAATTTTCTATTGCAAATTATATTCGTTGTTATTTTTCTTTTCTATAACATACTTCTATTTTTATAATGTCATATATCCTCGAAATAACCACCATAATATTGTTCAGAATTTGCCTTATTCTTGCTCTGCAAAACAATTGCGAATATATGAAGCTCTTTACGGCAAAAGATCTAAAGCTAAATAGAAACTTACCGGCCGAATCATATCCGCGATATTCCAATCTTTTCAGGCCAACAACCAAAAGTTCCAAGATCTCCTTCCTGCTCTTCGGCGTCAAGTAATTCAGATAAGCGAAAATCCCTGTGAAGAGTCAAAAGAATATATATTCATAATTGTAGCTTGGATTTATTTGGATAAAATAACCATAAAATACACGATAATAATGTGTAATCATATTCTTATAGTTTATTTTATTCTTACTGCTTGATAACGCGAAACATTAAAATCTATCACCAATATTATGAATCAATTACTTTCACATCGTGTTGCATGATGTTCGTATATAATATATTGATTTACTGACTTGATTTATTGATACACTGACCTACTGCAAAGTTTGTTAACATTTTATAATACAAATTGCAAGTCGTTTGGCAACATCGACCGTAAACGGAATGTGAACGATATCTCAGAGATTTCGCGTCAAGCATAACATTATTAAAGAAGATTTATCCTTGAGGCTTACGAGAATACAATAAACTTGCTTCTTCGACTTCCGAGCCGCATACAAGAATAGAAGAAGCGCAATATAACCGAAGGTCTCCGCGTCATTAGGCGACAACGAACCATTCCTTAATTTATACATCGATGCATCGATGCTTCTCTCGATTCCGAAGGTTGCATTCGCGAGAGAACGCGAAAAGGTGAAAAATCTCGGATTCGCTCAGGCGCGGGAAAAGGTCATCGAGAAAGAGAAAGGGAGAGAAAGAGTGCAGAATTTTTTGCTCGCTTTTACATCGAAATGCTAAACAATACAAAACGAGACTGGAGACTATATAATTGAAGAGAACGGATACGCTATAAGGAAAACGCTTAAATCTCTTAATTTTCCTTATTTTTCCCTCCGATAGAAAACACGTAACGTAGAGAACACGTAAAAGAAAATCTAAATTGCAATCCTATTCGTATATTGTAGTTACACTTATACACTATTAAAAAAACTCTTGTGACTCTGTGTCACATAATTTTCGTACCAATGATATTGAAGAATTTTCGTAATAATCATATCACAATTTTATTCGTAATAATTATAATCGCTTCTGTACATAATTACATACATTTATATGCCATAAATTATTATCAAGATATAATACTAAAATATGTGGCCTTTGATCTCGGCGAAGATAGATGCACAATGCATAGATGCAGTCCTATCAGCGGACTGCACGTGAAAACTGAACTCAACACGAAAGTGTTGAGAACACTTCGATGGAATCTGACGCACGATGGGACATTACAAAAATGAACAAAAAACTCAGTGCCCATAAGCAGTCGCGAGGAACGGGGAAAGGCCCCGGGGGGTCCGGTTGGCCTAACGGCGAAAAAACGAGTAATTCGAGAAATACGCGCCTCAGTGAAAGGGAAAGTGCACGTGCTTGAGGCTAAGCTGAGGTAGATTCAGGTATCGGACGGTCGCGTTATCATCATAATTATCACGTCTTTATACGCGTGCCATCGTCGGGATGTCCAGACGAAAATAGAGGGGGAAAAAGGAGAGAGGCTGTGAAGAAAAATGGAGATTTCTTCTGAAACGGAGCGCCTTTTCTCCAAATCGATATGACTGCGAGACATGCCGATTATGAAACGACTTCAGCATGCGCCTTCTGCAATGTCACACTCGTGCTCTTGTTTCAATACGCGCAGATAGATACTCGATAGCGTGTTTATTAATATGCTATAAAAGGTGGAGACATAGGCGCATGAGTAACATTGCAGACTTTGAAATGTAAAAGCGCAAAATGACGGTAGAAAATATGTTACGCAAATATGCGAGTCGTCCGTCTAATTAGTTTCGATGATAATGCCCGTTGCAGCTTCAAAATTTATTACTTTCGATGTTAATATTTGATACATATTTAACAGGCGCTTCAATTTTTTTAATATACTTCGATATACATAAACATACATCCTCGCAATAGAAATGGACGCAATGATTGTTGAATGAGTGTTCTCCACGTGGCGATGCAGATGTATCAATCAAATACAATACAAACGGAATACGATATCAGGGCGCGCTTTTTATACAGAGAAGATCTAATATTTATTTCAGACGTGTCCAATCGTTCCACTTTTACTCGCTTGATTTCACTCCGGTGGTTTCCTGGATATTCCTGTGAACTTTCCACATCTGAATACGAATGCGATATCGCCGAATTACTCAATCACGCGTTCATTTATTGAAGCGTTGTCGAAATCACAGTCGATTCAAAAACAAAACTATGTCACAAAGGCATACCGCCTAGATGAGCAAATATTAATGCACTACGATATAACTGTAAACTGTAAACTGTAAACATTGATTATCGTTAATCTTGAACACTAACATAAGAAGAACATCAAACATGAAAATGCTATTAATAATATAATATTTATCAATTCTCAGGTTTTCAGGCTTCCGACTAATTATAGCAATAGAGAACGAGATCTTTTCTCCCAGACATTTTCACAACATTTTCATCGTATTACACTTTTTCCAGTATATTTATACTTGAAATAAATTAATGTTTTTCTTTAAGAAGCAAACCGTTCTTTATGCATCCAAACTGTGTGAAATCTGTGTACATGTACTATGTATTATCTTTATACATTAGAATTGAATTAATAAAAAGATATATATATATATCAATATAAATAAATAAAATTATTTAACAATATTATCGCTGAGAAACCTACCGCCATTGCCCATCGCCATTGATCTGTTGCAAAATTCTAGCTGCGTTATTATAAGACACGTCTATATGTTTCGATCGATTTGGGTCCCAGAAGAAGACTGGCGTTGGGCTAATCGAGACTTGAATAAATGCTCCGGTTATAGCAGACGATAAGAGAATTTTCCTACGATGATTGATACGAGTATCCAATGCGATCGAAAAAATCGCGAGTTTTTATTAGAAAAAATAATCTCCCTTACATGTTCGCGGAAATCAATTGTAAAAGCTGTTTGATGTCACGGTTGATAAACGACCATGATAAGGAGAAGTTTATCAAGCAACAGATGATGGTGCTTCGAATATCAGATATGCTCGATATTTTCGCAAATACAGGATGCACTGAGATCCGAAAAAGTTTTATCTATTGCATCTCTTACAATCATGTTCGATCGTCATGCTCGGAGAGCAATTACATTAACTCGATAATATAATCTAATGATAAAAGGCAATGATTCGGAATAGAATCTCTTCAATGTCTGATCATTCAACCGGAGAAACTCCACTGCATCGCAATAACGTGTTTACAATTTTATGTATTTTTTACAGTCAAAAAGTTTACCAAGCCTCTATCAAAGCGGAAAGCTCAGGTATTCTTCATATAAAAATCCAAATATTGCCAAGTATAAATCCAAGTATGTCACATATTTTCTGTTCTTCGACAAGAAGAAATATGTAACATAATTTTATCCCATTACGTCCGTATCCCATGTTCCGCATGATTTCAGACATTCAGATCTCGGATAAAGGAATGAAGCAACAAGGCAAAGTTATTACGATTTGTTTCAATATTTTATTTAATATTTATTTTATTTCGAGTAATGTTCGCTATGCAATCATAACTGAGAGAAATTAAATGTGGAATAAAATTTGCTATTACTGATACGCGCAGGAACTATAATGACATATTGTCCAATGTCATAAAATCGAAATTTAAGGAACTTCTTCCGATTGCTTTTGAAAATATCGACATAAAGCAGCGTAATATTAGTTTGATTAGACAAAGCATATTTATGTGCTATTAAGAGAGACACAATAGTCGATTAGCCTGTGGAACAGAATCAATCAATGATCGATAGAGTATTGAGCGAAAGATATTAGAACAAGATTAGGCTATAAGGCTATTCGATTAACAAGAATCTCTAGTATGACATGAGCTCTTTTTACGATCTTGCATTTATTAAAATGCAGAGACAAACTTAAAATCGTAGACATCATAAAAAATAGTATGCACATGAATTTTTGTGAATAATTTTTTTCTAGAACGTTTGCCGGCTAAAAGAAAATTCAAAATTTTATGCAACTAGAGATATTATTGAAATGCAAAGAGATGACATATACGATCAGCCAGATAATGACCGGGCAATCACAAGGGAATAATCGCGATTAGCATCATATAACACGAAGAACTTGGCCTTTCGTAATCTATTGACCATGTTTCTCCAGAAAACTTATACAATCGATCAAAGATGAGTCAATGGATACGTGCAACACGTCTTCATTTCATCTTCTTTTCTTTCTCTCATCATGATATCAGATTGAGAGAAACTAATATACTAGTAACACTATTTCGTTAATTACCTTCATAATATATGTTAATTACCTTCATTATACAAACTTGTAAGGATGGATATAGGAAAATTATCGCGAATAAACAATTCTTTATAGTCCAGTCAATTTATGGCAGAAAGATTTAAGAAAATGATCAAGAAACAAAAACTCTCACAAGAATTCGCACAACTCGTTCAATCTGATTTTACGAGCGAAATATTGCTAAAATCTTTTCACCTTTCTTCTAAAATATCGTCTCAGAAACTCTCACTCTGTAATTGCTGATTTTTCAGAAAAAAGAAAGCAAGATAGCGAAAAGAATAAGCAGATAGACAATGATATTTCGCGAATGCTTTCTAGCGATTTTAATGTTTCCTAATTAATTAATTAACTCGCTCAATGAATGTAATTTTCACTTAAAGCAACCGTAATACCAGGAAAAGAAATCAAACATTCTCGGGAATGTCTGTTTTCGCAAACTTATATTACATAACAATCGATATATTCAGCTGCGCCTCGAGCACGCCGAATAATTATCGAATTTAGACACAGAGTCTCCTATCATCAACATCAGAGGCATGCGAGATGGCGGGAACGATCGGGGAGAAAGGAGTCGCGCGTATTCGAAGGTGGATATCTCCACCGTGTCTAAATGTCATACATAACTGTGCTGCTGTGGTGCTGCATGCCCTCCCGCGTCTCGGATACACAGGTTCGCGCGCTACGACTTTCACTTGAGCACGCTGGACCAGAAACTATTTCTCACCGACTAGCCATTATATGGCTGTGATTCAATAACATCGGCTATGATGCTGGATTACGCTTGAAGCGTTTCGACGAGCAACGATGATTAAATCTCGGCGCGGAATCTCTTCTTCTTGCTCCTGCCTTCTTCATTCCGCATACGATTTAACGAGATATCGAAGTTTCTGATAATCATGCAAGTTAAACAATTCGAGCTTCCAGTAGAATTCTGTAGAATTCTAGAATTCAACGGAATTTCTCGAGTACGACATCAAATTGGGGGAAATATCGAGGAGTTGATTCGAAATTTATGAAAGATATCGAATTATCATTGCGCATGAATGTGGAGATCTTGATTTTACGAGGAAATATCCATACGATCACTTTCATCGAAAGGTCATGTTACAACAGAGCGTTGCTTAAGAAAGTAAAAGTTGAACAAGCCAGCCATGCCACGACATGTCAACGTACACACTTAGAAATCAACATTCGATGAAGATCATTGATCATCAAGATTTAGCACCTAGAAAACGATGATTCTTTTAAACGACGTTTCCTTCATCTGCTAAAATAGATTTAGCGAAAGGCACGTTACATCAGCAGGAATTTCTAACTACAACGGACATCCGCGTTAATTTTGGGAAAAAGGAGGGCCGTTGTAATTCGATGTATCTTTTATACGGGAATGGATAAAGATCAGCGCTATGGCCCGGCAAGTAGCAAAGGTGTGCAAGGAAGCAGGGTCCGCATATTTCATAAATGGAAAAACGAAAAAATTGGCACACTCTTGCGCAGTATTCCACGCAAAGCGCATCGGCGGCCAAGTCGGCCAAATCGGCGGAGCAAAGTATGAATGACGCGCTTTCTGAAATGCAGTATTCCACGCCAAAGTTGAATCACGTCAGCTGCTAATGTCATTAATAACTATCGTTTAACACGAGTCTGGCGGCGTCAGCTTCTCTCCTTTGATCTCCATTATTTCCGGTAGATGTTATCGATACTATATCATATTTATCGTTTCGCGCAGAAGGAAGTAATATGTTTATCTGATTAGCGCGTAAAATATCAATGCTGTTAATGATTATCTTTCTCGTCACTTAAATGTCATTTTCTCGTAGCTTACATACATTCATTTTGTATTCATTTATCATGGCGATAGTGCGAAAATAGCGTTTCGGACTGCTTATTCGGTTCGGTTTGCTTATTCTACGATGCATACGACATGGAAAGATTATTTAAAATTAGAAAAATTTATATTACTTCACTATACGCTGTCCTTAAAAGCAGAATTTATTTTTATTAAAAATTCTAAGCAAACGGACTATAATGCATGCTTGCTCTTTCCCCTTTCTTTTTTTTAAGTATCAAGATAAAAAGAGCATATTTTTATATTAGCAACCGTCACTACCGATTGCTATATGGTTGAATGATAAGGAAATAATAAAAATATCTAACGCAAGACATTTCGCGAAAGAACATATCTAATAATCAACATCAAATATCTCTCGCGCGACAGTAGCAAAGAATAGCATATTGCTCGGCACATTTTTCACGTAACTCGCTTCCCCGCGACTGTTAATCTCGTTTACTCGAAGAGCATGGATTGCTATTCTCAATCGAACAAATAAATACGAATAAATAAATAATCAGCAATTGCCTTATCGTCTATTCGTTATCGTCTTAGCACCGACTGATGCATATTAACGCAAAGGACCGTATTCCACGCCCACGCATAATCGCGCTGCTTGTTTCATTTTCATCGTTCTCTTGTACACGGTGATATTGGACTCGATGCGATAACGATGTACGTGCAATTCTGACAGAATGCACGAGCGAGTAACGACACGTCCGCTTAAATGACTCGGAGCCGGAAGCGCGTATCGAGCACAAGTGTCAAGCCGGCAGAGAAAGCGGCTTGGCGACGTTCATGCAGAATTCGCTACTTACCGCACATGTTATCGACGTTTATTCACCCGCCACGTACGGCGATATGTCAGAGAAGCAGCGGTGAGGCTTAACGGGGTAGCAGACGACGGGATGAACGGGTCCAGCGGTGGGATATAACGCGCTTGTTGGGAACGGTCGCGTAGCGGTACGTGTGCAACACTACTCCAAAACACGATCTGAGCCGTGCGACAGCGTGTCGCGGCTCTTATGACACGTAGTGGCACGCGCGCATGTGTACGCGCGTGAACGTGCAATCGCAAGCCGTCAATGGTCAAGTGTGTGCACCGTAACCGTGTACGCGATACTGGACTGGTCTGAACGTAGCGGCGATTAGTGACGTGTGCGCGCGCATACGACTGTCGATTGCACCTAACTTCATACCGCTACGCTGCTGTATCGATCGAGAGGAGTCTCGTCGAGATTTATCGATTGCAGGAAAACGCGAATGCGACGCACTATTAAGAGTGTAGTTTGTGAATACGTATACCTTTGCGTGTGCTGTCGTTAAATTATTAAGTGATTATATTAAATTCGCATGAAGTGTGAACGTGACTATATGACTGACGATCGAAAATCTCAGCGTGAGCTCGAGGCTCTTCTGTAAGTTCTGTTTATGAAATTTATCGACAAAATGCAATTGCCATAATTTCCAAAGTATCTTTTACTAATTGCAATAAATCGTAAGAGAAAGATATTTTTAAATAAAGATAAAAAAAGATATACAAATGAATGTCGTTTTATTTAAAATTATGCTCAAAGAATGTTTTCGACATCATTGTTTTAAGCGATTTACTATTCACTATATATATATATAATGGATAATTAATTAACCAGAGATATATTAATATTGATCATATCTTAGATAAAGCGATTTAATAACGTAAGATTTACCGATCCTTGCCTTTGCAATTGAAAATGAATCTTTGCAAGGCGGAAATTCAAGAGTAATGAGCTTGTTGAGAATTCTTCAATAAATAGCTTTCGTTGAGAACGTTTGTTTTTGTCTTTGTCTCATAACGTTCTTCACTCTTACTGTATTCATATGTATTCTTTCTCTGTTACTTTATACATATACAACAAATTTTCGCGTTCGAATTTTATTTAATGCAAATGACATACAATGTTTTTATCGCGATAACTTTCAATACTTTATCGGTATCGCGTTTTAGTAACGTATCGTAAGTACGTGATCAAACAGATATATGTACGTGATTAGATATAGCATATCTATAATAGAAACTTTAAACAGTTTGCATTTGAATACGCTAAAAAATAAATGATGTCATGCTGCGATTTAAGATATTAAGCTTTGCGTAATAGATGCTTATAATTTATTTTTGTTAAACGGAATAAATAAGAATAAAAAGTAAAGAAGAATAAATTTTTGTAGGAAATAATTAATTCGAGCACTGTTTTTAGATTATTCATTAATACATTACTCTATTATCCATTACTTTATTTTATATTACGTTAATATTATGTCTGACACTGATTAGAGTTACAATTTAAATATTTATCGTATATGCATAAACGATTTCCATTATGATTAAAGTATCTCTGAATTACGCTAATTATCGAACGCTGTTCATTAGATAAAGTATTTATTTAGTTTTGAAGAAGACATCCGCGATAAGAATCGGAACGCTATATTATATAAATATGATACATAAAAATTAATAATAATTATTTTCTCTTTTTGATAATGATAATTGAAAGATTATTTTCCTTTTGTTGATAAAATGATTATTGGTGATAAAGATATCAATAAAGATTTAAAGATATCAACAAAATTCAATCTGAATCTTATCTGTAGCTTTGTTCTTTCATCAAAATTTGATATCCAGAAACTTTTTCACGTTTCATTTAATTTGTTTTCATTCATTCAAGCGAGCCTCAAGAACGAATTATCGAAATATCGACAATGCCTGATTTCTAGATCGACTATGTACCTATATAATGCTTCTTAAAGAGTAACTTAGAATCGAGATAAATCATATTCATGCAGTATAATAAAAACTGGATGTCCGTTTTACAAAATCTTGAGGCATCTGTCGGCTGTTGCTATTGCCTCCGCAACCTGCAAGCGTGCGTCCGAATAGATATTGTTCAAGCAATCAGTGCTCTGTGCATTAACGACATTGATCGCGAGTTTAGCGTTGTATCTGCTAGAATTAGCATTTTTCTGTAGATTCTTTATGCCGATATTGCTTATATCCAATTGATTGATGATGCATCTCCGCAATTTCAGGATATCCAAGATTCCTGAGGCGTTATCGTAGCATTTCGGGAAGATGTTGTCCAGTTCCGTTATTAGTTTCTGTCCCGTCTACAAATATGATAAAAACAATGTGATTAGAATATATTGCTATGTAATAGGTCAATAAGAAAATCAAACTATAGTAATATTCAATAATAATGATGGCAGAAACTTACCAGAATAAATTCGTTGATAAAACAAAGATTTCTCTCGATGGATGCTTTGGCAGCTTCCTTGCAATCTTGAGCGGTATTATATGTTGTATGATCGAGGTTCTTGACAATATCTAAAGCAAAATTGTAGCAATGCTGCGCATTTTTGCCTCTCACTTTGGCGGCTTCTACATCTTGCTATCGATTATAATAATAATAAAGAATTAATAACAGTAAAGAAATAAACATGTACATCTTCATATTCCTCGTGTGTGTGGAACTTCAAGATAATTGAATTAAAGCGATTGAGTTGACGTATATATGTCTAAGAATTTATCTTACATTTCCTTAAATCAAATTGATGACAAATTAATTTAGCGCACGTACTAATAAAATTGAATAAATACTTACACGTATTCTCTCGAGCGCTGGATTGACATGATTTCTATGCTTTTCTAAAAATTCCCACCATTTCGTTGTAATTGTTAGATCGACTTCTCGCACGACATCAGCGCGGACGTTTTCGAGCTGATGTATGGTATTCTGCACGGTCGATTTCGCGTTTCTCACTCGAATCAACAGAATTTTAAAAATAGTTGCGTCGGCCTAAATCAAGGAATAAATGGCAAGACAGATGCGTCAATTAAATTTGCAATTTTTTAGTTAACTGCATTTGAATTAATAATTAAATTTAATTGGTAAGAATATTATGAAATAAAACGAAATAATTTTTATTTGTTTGATAAGAGAATATATTTATAACTAATTTTTCTTTAGCAGATATTCCATGATCGTTTCTCTCTTCCCCATAATACATATTTCACTTTCAATATTAAATTTTGGAAACTAAATTAAAGGCTAATATTCTGTAATAAAGAAACGATATTTATCGTGAATAATTTTATACAAAAGAAAAAATTTACAGTATAAAATGAAGCCAAGAGACATAATATTATTATAGTCTTCATGCTTGCTTATTGGCACTTAAAAGTCGCTCGAGTTGACACCAAAAATTAACTGACTATCAAGTTAGATTAATTGTACTCTTTTATACATGAAATCATCTGAATAAAATATCAAATCTTAAATGGAACATTGTGTACTAATGGAATACTATGATACTACATTTTAACAAAACATTAGATTTTGCTTGAAAGATAGCGCGGCTTAAAATCCATTTGTCTTACGATAAGCCCCTGCTTATCATACTCATTTCGGGAACTTGCTGCAAGATGCGCAAAATAATATAGAACAGTTACAAATAGGCAAGATAATCAGGTAAGAGCTTTTCAAAAAAGAGTCTTATTTCCTTCGTACATATATTTCATATTGTTTCATATTGCTACACAATAAACTATGCTAGTTTAATATTAATATAGAAAATATGTATAATCATGACAATGTTTCTTTCAAATTGATCAAATGATCTCTGAATAATCTTCTCCAGTTTGAAACAAAAATATGTTATAATCTGTTAAACTTGTATGTTACATATTTTCCAAAATTCTGCTAACGCATCTGCTGCAAGATAATTTGGATTCCTCGCTATTAAAACGCGCTACTATATAAATCTCGTTCATGCATTGATCAACTTGCAGAATAACATAGTTGAATATTGGTTGCATGACGCGCTCAGCGGATTTGGTATCGCTTTCGTAAGTTTTTGTGACGACATTAATTTTTTCCAATTTGGTGACGATGCAGCTCTGCATTCTAAGGCTATCACTATTGTGGCACTCCAAGAAAACATTATCCAATTCTGCCATTAGCCCATGTCCAGTCTATAATGAAAGATAATAAAAAGGATTAGTGTATCATTTTATTAGATTTATTATCTATTTAATGGATAGAACAATATGTCATAATAATAACAGAAACTTACCAAGATAAGACTATTGATAAACCCAAAACTATTTTTAATGGAACTGTGAGCGGCTTCCTTACATTTTGCACCATCGTTGTATGCTGTGATAGAAGTATCGCTTATGCCACGAAAATTGACATCGTAGCATTGCTGTACATTCGCGTTCTTCATCTTGGCAGCTTCTACTTCATCCTAATAATAAATCAATTATGTATTACATTCTAATAAATAAACGCGTTGTTTGCTTTATTATTTAATTAAATTCGCCGTTATTCAACATATCACATGTTTCATATTTTATTCAACATTTCTGATCTTTCGCAATTGATTGCTCAAAAGATCGCAGATCTTTACAAAGAGAAATTGTTTCTAAAACAATATTTTAAGTGTATTTTAATAATATTTCTGATACAATTTTAATGTATATAAACTCACATGCATTGCAATAAGTAATAGATTGATGTAATTTCTGTGGATCTGTATGTATTCATTCCATTTTTTCGTGACGGACATCAGAGTATCCTCTTCGATTTGCGTACGCAAGTGATAGAGTTGCTGTACGATAGTACTTACGGTCCACTTTGCATCTCTCATTTGAAGTTTCAGCATTTCCATAATGTCCGATGTCGAATTAGCATTGGCCTATGATCAAAAAATAAATACCATATCAAAGTATTATTCGAAATAACACTTGTACTTTTATTAGAGCGTACTTTTGCAACTCTTACCAATTGCTTGAATCAATTCAAATTTCATAAATTGAAGTATTATATAGAATAATCAACATATGAATTTCAATTATTTGAAGCAGATATTAATTTAGAATTAATTCCTCTTTTACGTCAAATATCAACATTAAATATATGTCAAGATATAATCGAATATATATAAAAAATATATATCAAATATGTATCATTTTTATATCGTTCATCTTTTTTGATAATGCAATGAATATGCAGTGATGTTAATAACTAAGTTTTAAATTAATCTGCGTGAGTGGAATTCACCGCAATTCACTTTTCAGAAAGAAGAAACTTACAGTGCAAATTACAGCCAAAAGACACAATGTAATAACAGTCTTCATGCTTGCTTGCCGGTATTACTCGAGTGCTTTTATTTAATATAAGAATTCGACTGATAAATGATATTAATTGTGTCTTTTTATATATACAAAATGTCTTAATGGACTACCGATTATACATATTTACTTTTTAAAAGGAACAAGATCAAAGATTTCAAGATAGAGATAATGTAGATTGAAATCCATTTGTAATAACGATAAGACAATTATCATGATTGATTTTGTACACATACATAACATACACATAAGATAATATATCAAGGACAATCGTATATGAAAGTGGAAAGGTATCAAAAAATAACTTTTGTATTTTATAATGGTTTTTATATTTTTCTTGTTTGGTATTACATAAATATCTGTCTCGGAGTATGATATATAATCCAGAATTGCAGACATTGTAAATTATGCGCTTGTTTGATTTTAGTTATAAAAAAAATTAATATTCTCTTAAAATTGACAATATTTTGAGACACATTTTTTGAAGCACAACTCGAAAGAAGAATAATCGTGATGAACAAACATACTTTATCATCTCTTTTAAGCGATCATTTAATTTTTTTGAGCCTCTAGATTTGCGAAATTCTTATATATCTCTAGATCACGGAAATCCAGGAGGCTTCTTCAGCCGTTTCAGATTCTGCAAATTCGTTAAGTCCAAACCTTAAAGATTTTTGATACACTCGTTAGCGGCCGACAAGATCGCCGTATCTTTTGAATATATAGATGTATAAGCATTTCGTATGCAAGTGGTTGTTTGCAAAATAATATTATTGGATACAGGTAATGTGATTGTCTTGGCAGAAGATGCATCGCTCTCTAAAGATTCCACATTGCTATTGATTTTTGCAAGCTCGGCGATAACGCAAGTCTGCATTCGAAAAGTGTCACTATTGTAGCAGTTGATAAAGATCTTATCTAATTCTAGGGTCAGGGCATATGCAGTCTATAAAGAGAATTAATACTATTAAATCTTTTTTCATCATTGTTAATTATTCATCAACAAATTAAAAACTTACTGTGATAAGATTGTTAATAAAACTAAGACTTTCTGTAATGGAAGTTTCAGCATTCCGTTTGCATGTGTGAGCAGCGTCATACGCTGCATCAGTATTTGTTTTAATACCATTAATAGCTGTATTCTGGCAATCATTCGGATTTTTACCAGCTGCTCTAGCACGCTCTACTTCGTGCTAAAAATAAATCGATAATAATAATAAATAAATTTATACATTACCATGTTATTTATTTTATCAACGTTTTGCTTAAATTTGTATTCATTTTAATAGAATATCTTTGTTCTAAGTAAATACGATTTAATACTTTATCTATAGATATTTCATATTTTTTTCTGGGCATGCTCTTTGCTACGAAAGTTATATATTTGATAAATTAAATATAATTAACTAACTACGTTAAATGATAAATATAATTTAAGTAAAATCATAAACTATTAAATATTTTATTATTTGCAGATAAAATATTAATAAAATATTAATAAATATTAATAAAATTAATAGCATGAATTGCATACGTAAGTTGTGCTTCTCATTATTATCCTATTCAAAAATATTATATTTAAAAATCATTTTATCCATAAATCTTAAGTTTCAAGTTAAAAACAATACAATTTAACTTAAAAATGAATTCATTGAAGAATCCATATACAAAACCATATTTAAAACTTATTCGGTATATCATTATCATAATACTCATCAGATTATTCAATAATTATAAAATGAAGAGACACATTATATTTCAATTATATATTAATACGAATGATTAGTCATGATTACTCACATTTACTGCATCCAATAATAGATCAGTATATTCTCTGCGACTGTCCATTTGATGCCACCAGTTTTTCGTAATCTGCAAGACTGTATCTTCCTTAGTATCCTTATGAAGCCGTTGAATTTGATATATGATTTTGTCTATGGACCATTTTGTGTTTCTTATTTGAATCTTCAGCATCTCCAAATCGCTCGATGTTGGAATGCCATTGACCTAAGATTGAAGGATAAACATTATTAACGGGTACAAAGTACTCCAAATGTTTTTTATGTTTTTTTGTTAACTGTTTGAATTATTTAAATTTTATACATTATACGAAATACTACAATTAGATTTTTAGATATTTGATGAAAATATCAATTTGTTCTCTCTTCTTAATAAATATCTCGTTTCCTCTAATTAACAATTTTTAATATTTAATCTATTGGGATATAATTTGCGGACTGACATATTTGGAAGACAAAATTCAAAGGTATATCTATCATAAGTTATTTTTAATAAGCAACTTACTGTACAAAGTGCAGCCAAAAGGCACAATACTATGGCGCTTTTCATGTTTATTCGTTGGACACAAAGTATCTCAAGAGTTCACACTAAAAATGCGCTGACTGACAAACAATATTAATTGCGCCGTTTTATATACATCTTAACAGAATATCAATAATGATTGTTATGATAATGATCTTAAAGATAACGATTACAGAATCTGTTTTAATATTTACGCAACCAGCACGTATAGATCTTTATCCATCTATCAGGATCTTATATCGAAATTTCATTCGTTTTAATCTCATTTTAAACAAGCCATGGAAAGCTCATAAATTATCAACATGAATAATGATTATAAATCAAACAGAAGCAGTATTTTTTAGTTATTATCATATATTATCGCATTTGAGTTTTAATGCAGGCATTAATAATCGAAATACAGAGACAAATTTCCAATTGTACAAATATCTACTTTCTGCAAAAAATTATTTTTATGTAATACGTCAACTTGTTCGCAATGAGAAACTTTCTTTGACAAAACGAACATTCGAGAAAACTTTCTCGAATATAATGCCTATAATTAATTTTGTTCTTTGTGATGTATTACTGCTCATAAGATTTTTATTGGTAAAAATTTACGCATAATTACTCTCACTCACCTGTATATAGATTTCTAAAAAATTATTTTCTTATTTTTACTGCGCTTATCTTTATTGCGCACAAAGCCATAGCACAGTAAATGTAATTGATAGATATAATTCACAACAGACTTTATTTGATTATATCATATATCTTAACATATATATATATATATATATATATATATATATATATATATATATATACACACATACATACATATATACATACATATATACATATATAGGTATATACATATATATATATATATATATATATATATATGTATGTATGTATATATCAGGAAATACACAAAGCATATAAAAAATGTGATCGCCATCATCGTAAAAATGCATACCGTGATGGCTCTTCGTACGTCAAGAATAAAACTAAAATAGAAAATCATCGATGCGCAATGTTGTGCCACGTATGGACATAAATAAATTACAAAAAATTATAATACATAGATATTAGAACAAAATATACACGCGCGTATTCTTACTAATAAACTTAACTGCCTATTTACTAGGATCACAGTTACATTCATAACATATTGCGTAGGTCTCATTATTACACACCCATTTGTCCGAGTTCTTATTCGAAGATATATTGTATTATTATTCTCATTCGTACGAAAACAAATTTAATTAAATATAATATCGTTCGAGAGCCTATGACTAGGTGATATTTTATGTCTTTGATGGCATCACTAGCTGTAATACTACTGTTGCGTTTCGATAGAAACAAAATATGATTTCGCGATTAAATCTCGATTAAAATTAACTTTACAAGCGCGTAATAATGCATTATTATATATCATATAGCTTAAAAACTATTTTAATACACTGTACATCACTGTCACACCGTTCCGAGATTAGATAATTTGAACTTTCCAGCTTATCTCCGTATAACTCGTTTATTTTCGCTCTACTTTGATGTTAGATTGCGACCGGATGAAATTACGGTTGTAGTTGCGATCATGAAACATTGTCGTGAAGAGGGGCTAAGTTTGAATGCTATGTACGCATGCTCGTGGTACCAAACCTCGCCGATCGCCCTTCGCACACAACAACCATTTATTATCCACCTCCAGTATTACTTTCAGTTTTTCACCTTCAACGAATGAGAGGTGACCAGTATCTGACGGTATCCTGTGAGTGAGAGTACGAACTTCTCTGCAATCGAGAAGCATATGCCGTTATTGTACGGATCTAAAGAAAGAGAAAAAGAAAGAAAACAGCTAAAGTACAAAGCAAAATCAAAGCAACATAAAGCATGACGTGAATAAAAACGCGAAATTAAAATACGTAATGTATAAATGAAAAAAATTCGCAATTTAAACGAAAAAGTAATTCAATTCTAAGAAATATTAAATGTTCATCAAGTATCGATACTTACTTATGTGGAGGTTTCGAAATTGGAGTCCTTGAAATGTTGGAACCGTTTGGACGCGGTAGAGATGTGGATGCGGCTCGTCTATGAGGCGAAATTATATTCTTATCGTTTGACGTTATCCCGTGTGATTTGTAAGGTAAGGAACTTGGACGTGCCGTGTGAATTCGCGTCGCGCCTAGGGTGTCTTGATCGACGCGGCTAGTACGACGCGTCACGTCTTTTGCTTTCACATCTGTAGACTTTTTCGATATTGTCTTAGTTACGGGGAGCATAGTTGGTTTCTTCAACGAAGGGATTCCTGATACGGGTGATTTTATTGGTTTCCCGACAGCATTTGTCGTAATGTTGGATTGTTTCACCGGCGATGTGAGTAACCTTGGTATCTTTGATTTTCCGGATGCACCGAATGTCCGAACCGGTGACGAGGGTGTAGTTGCGACAGGTTGAGTCTTACCAACTTCCTTACTGACCATCAATTCCCATTTCTCCTGTAATTTCCTAAATTTTGTTTCACCAGAAAGACCATCATCGTCATTCGATTTGGTATCAGGATTCTGAAGCTTCAAGTGTTGTATTTGCTTGTTCGCCTTCTTATTTAAGGGAGAATGTTCTAGACTGTCCGTATAATCTTCGGAATCTTCCGATAACAATTTATCCAATGCGTAAAATGCTTTTGAATTTATGGTACTGAAACGCTTCTTCGCATTTTGCAGATCATTTTTGTGCGCGATACCACACTTGTCATCCGCGTTGTAAGCGACGCAAGATCTCGGTCGTGCTTTTTTTGGACTGGGCATCGCTCCGCAGGTTTCAGGTTTTTCAACTTCAAGATCTTTCATAGTTACATTGGTGTTTCTAAAACTCATGACCTACAAAGACATGAATATTGAGTACACGTGATATCAGATAAAAAAAATCAAAAACTTTTTTATTTATATTTACAGTATGATTATTAATGTTCCCAAAGCTATTCTGCAGTTGACGATACTGATAGAGAAGATCCAAATGGAATGGACAGAATGCTAATGGATTCAAGATATACAATAACGAATCGACAATTTCTCGAACATTAGCATTGGATAAAGCCGCCACGAATAAACTGTTATTATTATAATGTTTCCGCAATATTGATTCGCGTGTACATAGATATGCAAACCATGCATCTAGAGCTCTTAGACTGAAAAGGAACACGATAGATTAATTGTGATAAATTTCATAATGTATTTTTTAATCAAAAATAATTTAATAAAAATATAACGATATAAAATAAATGTGTTATATTACAATCCGAACATATAAGAGCATTATTATATTAACTTACTTTAATAAGCCAAATACAAATGCATGAAACTTCAACATTCCTTCTGTAATAACGTCTTCACCATTGATTCTCTGTACTAATTCATTCAATGTCTTTGTGAGAGGTCCCTGTTGAGAACTGGCTTCGACGACTTGCCAAACGCTATTAGTGATTGGTCCGAAAGAAGAATTCAGATGAGATTTTAAGCCATCGGACATTATAGCATATAACGCAGGACACAAATTACTCAAGCAAATTTGTGCACATTCATTTTTCTCATTATAATTGGGGCGACTATGATTGAAATCGGCGTTCCAATACTTTAATAGGAAATCCACCGCTCTATTAACAGACAACACCATTTCTGTAAAAGAAATAAAGAGATTATAGAGTTATAAAAATATATTAAGAATTATAAAAATTTCAAGATATTTTTATCCATTAAATATAAAGACTGGATAAAATACATACTTTTCTTCTCTTCTAGCTCTGTTAGTCTCTCCTCAACCTCAATTTGATCCTGACTTTGTTCACTTACAATAACATTGAGATTATTTGGCTGAAATAAAAATATTTTAATTATACATATTTCATTAAATATAATATCTATAGTATATACTATATTTATATAGTATATAAATATATAGTAACTATTATATATAATATAAAAGGAAATATAATAAAATTTCTCAAAACTATTTCTATTATAAACTCTGGTATATTACCTTATCTAGATGCTTTCTTCTTTGGTGTACAGCAAAACTGACGGTTTTTCTTTGCGATTCTCCCATATCAACATTTCGAATCAAGGGTTCCTTGTTCATCCTTAAAGCTAAAAATTTCCTCACGTATGATCTTACTTTGACTTCAGCATTGTCCATGTCCCCATCACTGCTTTGCGATGAAATTGCACTACGTTTCAGATATTCCTCTAATTGCTTGATATCATCATCACTATTCTGAGAAGATTCTGATTCCACATTGACATTAGTTGTGACCTCATTTAATTTCTCTGAAATGATTATTATGTGAGAGTCAAGAAAATCATTGGAATCCAAAAAATATCCAACAGTTTTTACCTTTAAGACACCTATCCATTTCTGTTTCGTCGACGTCTTTCTCCGAATCAATTGCCCGTACGCGACATAACAATTGTAAATCGTTGTTCATATAATACGGCTCTTGCAATGACATTCTCTTATTTACCTCCGTAGATTGTTCTTCCAATTGTTCGCCCACATCTCCCATCTCGAACATGCTATACCGTTTATTTGCGAGGACTTTGTTCTTTCGTAAAATACTTCTAGGTAAAGGTGGTCGCGGCGGCACTCTACAATTGTTAAAATCGGGTTCGATATCGCCCTGTGGCAAAGATACAGATCGCTTCGGAAGAGACGGACAGGTCTGTCTTGCCTGATTAATTAATCTATGCATTTTTTTATCATTGTTCAAACTGGCCTCTGAGCTAATGCTATCATAACGATACAGATACAACGGATTTATCGTATTGTTTGATAATGGCTGCTGATTTGTCGAGGAATCGGTTAAGATCGTCGACGAACCTCTGTAACCAGAGGATGGTTGCGTTGCAGTGCTACTCGTTGATGAAGTGTTATTCGGCACGATTTCGCTGATGGGTCGAGTCTTGTGACGCATTGGAGGAGACAAGCAGAATAAAGGTCGTCTAATTTCCTCATTGATATTGATATATTTCGATACTTCCGGCACATCGTGCAAGATCTTCTTATATTCGTTCGGCAGGAGAAACGTCAACGACTCCCAATCCTTTATGTGCGCAAAGCCGCGCTGTCGCAATGCATCGATGTCGTTACATGAAAACGGTCTACCCGAACGGGCCGTGCGCTTCCATTCCGTCTTGTTTTTGTCAAATGTATGCGGCTTTAACGCGATATTGTCGACTTTGGTATCCCTGGCTTTGAGAAACGAGAGATCGGGTAGCGTGTAATTGGGATATACGATGTAGACAGGTTTTTTATTAACCATGGTTTCTTGCAAGAGAGGTGCTTGCTTCTCTTTAGGCATAGTAAAAATCAGAGAGGTTTGCACTGCATTATCCTCCATTTCTGCGTTCGCCTGTATCCCAGTTGTTCGACAAATCGAATATTTCTTCTCCGTGAAACCAGCCCAGCCATTTTTTTGCTGCTGCTCGAACGGACTATTGATTATATCGATGCTTCGCTGACCACTCGTGCAACCTGATTTGGACATGCTTTCCGAGAGCTCTTCCACTGACGCAGATGACGTCATTTCGACTTTACCTGCTGATGCACATTTTAAAACGTTCAAATTTTCTCTCTGATTTTCCATATCGCGCAAATTAGGTACATCGCGTCTGATCCAATTGATAGAGAAATCATTTTCCGATGCAGGACGATCGTTGACATTCTCCTGGTTATTCTGCCGTTGTATCTGAGTATTCGTATTGCTGGCGCTATCACTACTACTATTATTGGTAGGCCATGCACTATTATCGCTAGCTGAATCCGATTGATCTAAAGTGAGACTCATTCCCTCCACACTCATGCTCTTTTGTTTCATAAACAGTCTGACAAGACTTAAATTTTGTAACTTTTTCATGTTGGAGCTTTCTCCATTATCGGAATTTTCCGCATTGGTCGAGCGGCTCATTACAGATCCGGAACTCTGCAAACGCTGCATATGATTACTCGATTCGGCAGAATCAACCTATATCAAGAAGAAATTAATTAACGTTCTAAAATTGTATTACGTATATAGATATGTAATTATTATTCACAATTTGTTTGCATTTATACTCACGCTGAAATTAAGAGGTATATTAGTATGTTGAAATTCTCGAACGCGAGAGAGATCCGGCAAACTTTGGCTACGTTTGCTTATTCCACCGAGCGTCAAATTAGCTGCACTTTGTGAAATATCCGGTATCGTATTATTATTGCCGGAAGGATGACGAGTTATCACTTTATTCATGGAGGAATGCTTTAAATTACTCCACGTCGTATATATTTTCGAATCGGAACATGCCATTGATAAATCCAACATAGCTTTCATATCTTTCTGTTTTTCGTAGAATACATCTGGTGACTCATATGTCTTGTGCTTATCTGCAAACGATTAAATCTATTAGCTAAATCATTTAACGGAACTGATAAAATAGAAAATTCTGAAAAATAAGTTATTTTCAATTGAAAAATATAAAACTTATCAATTATCTATCAAATGTGCATGTATTACCATGATTTTCAAAATCTTGAGAACCATCCGAATACATGGTAATACTGCCTTCGAAAGCGATAGTATAATTATTTTTGTTATTTGTTTGACAGGTGAGTAACATGTCTTCGCAATCTAAAGAATCCACGCTATAACTACCACCTGGTGGTAGCATGGGAGTTTCCTTCACTGGGGAGAACAGCAGTGACGACTTGCATATGGATATTGTGTCGGTGGTGGAACATGCGGAATCTTCTCCCTTTAGATAGTAAAATATGATTAATATATACATTATAAAACTATAAAACTAAATATCTATAAAACTAAATACCTATTTCCTTATAGAAACATTCTATTAATAAAAATTTCAACTTGCATTAAATGTATGAAATTATTATTATCCACTTTTAAAGATTCACTTTATATTTTACTATTATTAAGAATTATTAAAATTGTAATGATTCAAGTATACTAAATCTAATATTAAAATACACATGCAAGAAAACACAAGCAGTCTGGATAGTAGATTGTTAATAGTAATTCAATGTATGGAGGGGACACTATGTTTACAGCAGTTATGAATTTCTGCTTTTGTCAGCCATTATCATACCTGGCTACTGGTATGAGGGCTGATGGAGGAACCGATGTCAAGCTTTTCCATGACAGATCCAGATATACTAGCATACTGTTCCCTTTGACAGTTAAACTGTGGTGATAATGGAAGATATACCAGACTTAGAATATTGCATGAAAAATCGGAAAAAGAAAACAAAATAAAATTTGCAAAAAGTGCAAAACTGGATTGGCAAAATTTTTATTATAACGTAAAAGCTTCACCTAAAATTTATAACGCACGAATGACGCAGAGAAAGAAAACTATTAGATCTATTTCATGATTTTTATACATATTTCCATGTTCAATGTCAGCTTATGATCAACTATTTTATGATAACTCTTCAATGATAATGTCTAACTTAACCAACATTTCTATCTAATTCTTACTTCAGAATGCTGAACTGGTTCCGTGCACATAACAGGTAGAGCTGTAAGCAAAGTATGAATGTCCGCCGTACGAAAACTTTCCATATCAATTTCTGCCAGGTTAGCATCCAAATTGCGGGAAAGATCATCATAATAGCCCAGGTCTTTTGGAGAATAAGATGCAGAGAGTGACGAGAGAACACTGGGATGTACATGCAGTCCTCCATCTCTATATCTGGAAGTTGCACATACATTTTAAAATAAAATCATAATATCATCAAAGTAAATTCAAACATTGATAAGTCACCCGTAATCGATGAACCACTGATATTCAACATTATCTTGAATAAATTCTGAGCCAACCAGATCCTGCTGGATGGAATCTGTTGCCGGATTAGAGTTGCAATCGGATCCAGGTGTTTGTGGTTCTTCCATTACTGCTACACCTTCCTCTGCTGATGAGAAAAATTAGGTCATCGCATCATAAGCAAAATGTTCCATGCTCTCACATAGAATACAAAGCAGATACCATAACGAGCATGTATCAAATAAGTGTGAATGTAATCTCGCTTCCTGTAAAACACTTGATTAAATAAACAATCAAGACAGGAGCGACCAGTAACGATGGCGAGACATGTTCAGCAACACGAACCGACAAATACTCCGAGAGAAGCGCACGACTTCACGGCACGACTTATGGAGGTTGCTTACGTCGCAGTCTCCGTCAGTGGCGTGACAATGCAGCGAGAGCTTGCCAAGGAAATCGTGCCATGGTAGGACTCGATGATTCGCTGCCTCGCATCATAAATGTCGCGCAAAGATACGACGACGCGCATCACAATTTCGTAATAGTCGCGAGGCGCTCCTTGGCCTCTCTCTCTCTCTCTCTCTCTCTCTCTCTCTCTCTCTCTCTCTCTCTCTCTCTCTCTTTCTCTCTCTCTCTGTCTCTCGGTTCGTCTGTCTGCCTCTGTGTCAATCTTTCTTTCTCTTGCTGTCAACCTCGACGCCGAACAAGTCTCGCGCACATGCATATAATCGCGATGCATACAATCGCGGAGTTCCAAGTTTCTCCTTGCACTTGTACGATTATGGTTATGGTTGTACATTCATGCATGAAGCCTGTTTATTCTAATTACACGCTTTTACATTTTTTGCACTCGATACATTTGGCAGCAATTATGTTTCTTTCTTTCTTTCTTCAATGATTATAGAAACAGAGATAATACATAAACGGAGATTCTCGATTTACATTAAAATATAACTAAACTAAATTTACAGTTGCCACTTGACTTTCTATTTCCAGTCGGACGCCTTGGCCATGAAGAAGGTGGATTAAAATTCGAACTTCAATTATTCTTTCAGATGCATTCTCTACACGTTTTGCACTTTGCTTCTGCAAATTTAAATATTTATCTCTTCTTGAATAGATGCCAAGCTAATGATAGCCAAAGTAATTAGGAATGAATCAAACAAGTCCATTCGCTTTATCTGTATATAAACACTTAAATTTCTCTTATGCTTCTCATGTATCTCCAAATATATCTCGAATTTAAGTGCACTTAGAACGAACATACTCGTATCATGAAATATTATATTTGTATGACGATAATTATGACGGATATATTTGGTCATACGGATAGACCTTGGCGATGAACTAGAGATACTTAACGATAACATATTAGACGTACTTTTATCGATAATGAACATTTTTCGCTGATTCGCAAGATTCAATTTAGATCTGACTGATTAAAATGGAAAAAGAAAACATGATACGCTTATAAAATACCCATAATTTTGAGTTCGTTAAATAAACGGGGAATTCTAATTCTATTAATTGGCGTCAATGAATACAAATCAATGATCTCTTGAAAGTTCATAAACAATTCACGCGGTTTATCGCCATTCGAAACACTTACACGTACAAAATTCGTTTCATCGGCATCAAATTCTGAGACAATCTGAGACAATTTTCCCTCTGCTGATCAGATAGGATTTTTAATTAGACAAAAATATATTGAGTACACGTCTGCTCTCTGAGTTCTGAGGCTAACTTCACGTGAAATGCCGCGAGCACGCACGAATAATTAACGTCATCATTAATTAACGCTTACGTTTTCGCGAGAAACATTTATCGCCACAGGATTGTCGATGGTGTTTATGCCTGGGCGAGGAACTCCTGTAACGCGTGCATCGCCTACAACGCCTATTGCAAGCGGTAGGCGGCGGTCGCGCTAACATCGTCAGCGGCGGCGGACTCGTCCGGCCCACGGAAAACTCTGCTATCTTCATGATGATGCACAACAGCAACACTAACATCATTTGTCGACCAAATACGTCAGGGATTCGCACTCGCGCTCCGCTATATCATAATAGCGCCAGGTTTTGCGCGCACACAACTGAATCGTTCACTTATTCGGTATAGTAATATACATGCACGACAGAACGATATAGAGTTTACGGAGATAACGATAATTCGTTATCACGATCTCGGACGATGCGTCAATGCGATTCGTCTCTGCAGCTTCTGTCAGCGCGTCGCGATCCTCTGCGATGCGTTCCTTCTCCGAGAGTTTATTTTATTTATCCAATTCGAGAGTTTATTTCAGATCCTATTCATTTTAGATCCTGCTGTCTTTTATCGTTTGCACTTTTTCGATCTTCCTCGAATCAAATGCGAGCCGAAAATACGGTCCATTGAAAGAAGAAATTATAGGAAACATTGTTCGTGTTGAACACGATAAATGGGGTAAATCGTAACGATTGATCAGTACGATTAAGGATTCCTGACAAGATACCATTAAGAATTTATCATATCTTCATCATATCTTTTGAATCATTCCATATTTTAATTTCGCGCCAAAGATTCGATCGCACTCTCCGCACGTATTCTTGATTACAATCGATTCACTTTATACCAAGTGCAGGAAGTGCAAGCGATCCGGTTACTGCAATGTGATTGGTGCGCTTATGAGAATTGAAATTCGGCGCTTTGATACTATTCGCAAGTATTATTGCGAGTTAACAAACGCGAAACGACGGATTTCGGACTATGCTTAAATTGCTTTTTCGCGTTCGTTATAGTGAATCTTGAATTTCGAAGGATTGTCACGAGCGTCTCTTGCAAAGTATCTAATGTTCTTTCTAAGTATCATGACTAATTGCGGTTATTTTTTATATTGTACCAGTATCTCGATAGAATCTAATGCCGTTTACATGTGCTCGCAATCCACCAAAATTCGCACTGTTCGCATTGTTTTCCTTTGCCAAGACTTAATGGAAACAGAATTCGCGTATCGTATATCGTCAGGCATGTCTGCATGCATCATCTTTATTGAATATCTTATAATTACAGTTATAAATCTAACAATAAGCTATACCGGTTGCTGCGATATTACCGACTGTTCGCCATTAGTTCTTTAATTATCTGATGAGTTGACATATAAGCTTGCTCTCATGATATTTTATGCCTGCGAGAGTGCGATTATATCTTTAATCGATGTCGAGGAACGCTTGCGATGAACAAGAAGCTAAATAATGTACAAACGCATTCTCTACAATTCTTGCGCACGATATATAATCCCAATTTCGGTAACAAAAATAACAGAATGATGAATATGAATCTATCTAATATTCTAACGAAAAGAAAGAACACTAGATACATAGATACTAGATACATTAAATTTTATAATAACTGGCCCAGATTGTTTGAGACTTAACGAAAATTTATGCCTGCCATTTCGTGTTCTCTTTGCAGAACTTTTAAACTTATTTACTTTTATAGCATTACAACAATATACGATAATTGTGCCAAATACTACGTAACGAAAAGAGCATTTATTATTGCGGAATGCATTTATTATTTACAAAATGTTTTCATTTACTTGATTTCATTAATTATTAAAATATTATTAAGACTGTATACTAAAGTCAGACTAAATGTATGGATTCTTTAATAAATTGATACTATGATATAGTTAACTATGATATGATTAAAAGTGCATCTTATGAAGTATGATCGATATTTGAGACACCCTCTATGAATTAATACGGATTGGCAATTCCAAATCTAACTAATGCGAGATGAAGTCGGACGTAGAGGACTGAACGGATAGAAATTGTGTTCAAACGAGAAGCACGATAGCCTAATGGAACGAGTAATCGATTAGCAGATGCAGATGCCCCGCGATGAGTTTCGGTGCATTGAGATATATTTAGCAATTAGTAATTTCTCATGTATATGCCGAGGACAATGTAGATATTAATCCCGTCAATGTAAGTAAATGTCAAAAAATATCGCCAAGCTATTATGAAAAGCGGTTTCTCCAATTTTGTGAATATTTTATTGATTTTAAACGTGCATGAAATATTTTTCAGGGGTTTGCTCCAAGAGGAACTTTCTTCAATTAAGATCGAGTAATTCTCCTACCACGAGTGCGAGACAGAATCACTGTGGAAAATCACACCACATAAAACACAACAGACACGGGCTGAACCGTTGCAAAATATCATCAACGTGCGCACGCACGTATCCATAAATTTGCACAGTCGTCTAGGAAACACTTCACTTTCCCGAAGATACTTATGGCAGTCGACACTTTGGATGCACCCTCCGCGACGCTGCAACGGCGACGTCGTTAATAACGACCGAGAATAGCCGGCCACTTCTCGTCTGCCACACCATGCCAACGATCGATCTCTCATCGACGACTTCTCATCGGCAAGGGATCGAACTTCTCTTCTTTTTCTTTTTTTTTTTTTGTTTACCGCAAATTCCGGGTGGAATTATTTTTCCGCGACGGGTTCTGAGTCAGACTGCTCTCTTACACGTCTCATTCTCGCGGGAGGGCGTTTGCACACGGCACCACACGACGCGGACTCTAATCTCTATTAATAAAATGCTGCTACCGCCTCGTATGTACGAGATGGAGCGAGAGACAGGGAGAAAAAGAAAGAGAAAGAGAGAGAGGGAGAAACAGAGATACAGAGTCGGGATGCAGAGGGACCGACCCTGTTCGAGAGCTGGACTCCATGCAGGCGCGATAGTCCGCTGATCTTCAAGTTCGTGGCGCGCCGCGGTTCGCGAGGAACGCTTCGATCACTCTCCGTGGCGATGTGCGCTCGATGAAAGCAAGATCAATTGATATCAACCAGGTCGGACTGAGAGAGTGCATGTAAAAACAAAAACTGGAATTTTCGAATTCCTTTTTTATCTCGAAGACTGAAGTCCGTATGTCATCGATCATCGAATGGTTCGATTTTTTGCGCGAGATAGAACTTTGCGTCAAGCGCGAAGAGAAGTCGCTTCGCGTGTATTTGGTATCGAGAATTCGCTGTAAAACAGCATTACGTGTTACCGTAATGTAGATGACATTTCAAATTTGGCGAGACCACGTCGGATCTCGGTTGTAACACATTCCTGTGTTCGAACGTGCTCAATTTTTGCACACGACGTTGCGTTCATTTAAATACAAATGTCGTGCAACGCGAAGTCACGCGAGTTAAAGAAAATTTCCGTTTGACTTCGGTATGAAGTGAATAAGATTTCAGCTGCTGATTCAGTTTATATAACGAATATATTCGTATTGTAATTACATTCTCAAACATGCATCAATACATCATGAACAAAATGTATATGGATGTAAGATGCTTCTTTGGCAACGGATATTGTTTTAAATTATTTTTAAGTATTTTTCGTAGAAAAATCTCTTCATATTTCTTCAATTTCTATTCTAATGAATTCATCAGTAAATCCTTATAGTCCTTCCTAATAAAAATTTGCAAACAATTCATGCTTATCTAAGAAATTTTTGGTGAAAATTAAATGATAATTTTTTATGAATAATTTCTCATTGAATCATACCCGCGATATAAATATTCATGGATTAAATATCTTCTTCTCTTTTTATTATTACGTGCAAGAATCTACTGACGTTTGCCGATAAATCACTTACCAAGCTGGTCTCTGTTGTTGCAAGCGATAAGATCCGTCAATCTGAAAATATCATTTAATTACTATATATATTTTTCATGAATAATATATTTGAATTCTATATTGAAATTTTTTACGCCTTGGATATTTACGTCTTCATGTTATGATTTCATCTATACACATTAATTTCTGTTTTGATATAATGCGTAATAAAATGTTTAAATAAAAAAAGTCAATAATCATGTGTCTTGAAGAAGGACGCAAACCTGTTGTCTAAGTAGATAAAATCCAAGCTCCGGATTCTTGGATGAGATGATCGTTCTCAGATGATTTAACGGTAATCGGTGTGTACAAGATACTTTACGTCACAACCTTCCATAATTCCATTCGGTGCATTAGCTACATGAATGACGTTAATCGTGACGCTGCAAATAGAAACAATAAGGCATTATAGTAAATAAAAACATTAAAAGACATCAAAGCGTTGTGTTTCTCATTCAATTCTAGCTTGCATAAAGTTTGTTCGCATAACAATCAAGATTACAACAATGTTGCGATATTATGTAATATCGAAAATCGCTATTATCCATAATGTTAGTGTACGGTAAATTACGCTCTGAGTCTATAAAAATCATCAGATCTAATTGTTCTCGTTTATGGTTAATAAATTTTCATTAATAATTTATATTAAAATTATATTAGATTGCAAAATTCGATGAAACATTGATCTGATCTTCATCTTTCTCAAGAAATTAATCTAAATATTCTAAAAATTCTAAATTACTAATATAGCTTTGTTTTAATCCTATTTAGTTCTAAAAGATCAGGTGTTCATTTAAACATTGCTCCATCAAAACCTTCAATCGCGAATGAATCGATCACCTTTGCTGTTTCTGGGAAGACATCATTTCATTTTTATGCATTTATAAATCGAAACATATCACGAGAAGAGTCGATATTTTTAGACCTCGCAATCGAGATATCCTCTTACTGCGTGTTAACGTAAATTGGTCGATCGCGTTCATTCGGCCGGCGCAAATTAGACGTTGCACAATTGGCATCAATATGCTTAAGATTAATTATTGGATAATATGATAAAGAATGTTTATTGTCGAAAAATTTAATGCACAATAAACGTGAATTTTAGTGAATCTGACTTTGTATCGAGGAAAAGTTTCTCTAAGGCTATAGACTAAAATTTCTAAAAGTATAGGAAAGCGTGACTTGTTTCTGTCTGAAAAATTTCGTGATGTATAAATATAGTTTTAACAGAGCTTTAAAATATTTAAACAGCTTGAAACAGAGACTGAAAACAAATTACTTAAATCGGAATCAGGGCGAACGGATGCTCTCCTGAATGTAAAATCATCCGCAATCGATTTTAGCAAATAAATCTTAACTATCGAATATCGAAAACGTCAAATCAAACTGTTGCGTTGTTTTCGTGATGAGTTCACGAGTAGGCAAGGAAAACACATATGCGTTGCAATTTAAGAAAAGTACAACGAACCGTTGGAGCATGCGATCTGCCATCGCATTAAAGGGTATCTCTTCATCGATTTTATGGGAGCTTTCGAGGTCAATGACGTATCATGTTAATGCATCTCTAAATAAACTTAGAACAACGAGACGGAAAACGAAGCTCGCGGGAACCGCACGAAAATCACGATCGCATGAAAGAACGCAGAAACGCCCACGTAACTCACATCGCCTTCCGCCGAAAGCAGTCGATATCAGAAGCAACCAACACTACTCACGATGTTCATGACGAAGGGGACAACTGATGGCCGCGTTCCGCTGACACTTGCATGATTCGATGCGTCAGGGCATCGCGAAGATACCTTCGGTTCTCGGTTAAACACCGCGTTTCGACGAGCAATGACGTACTGTCGTATTAGTGAATGATTAACCGAATCTCACGGTGAGATGCACTTTCAGATATGTGTATATTGAGTCACTGGAATCGAGCAGAACCCCTCCCTGATCGCGACTACTACCCTCGTGCAATTGCGAACGCGCATGCTCCTTGAGCGCACCGCATCACTGATCGTTCGCGAGAAGGGGATGAACCTTCTTTCCACCCTCGAGACGTCTTTGCACGCTTACAAAGAATGCAAAGCACAATTGTCGATCGGGAGCTAAGTTTGATTTATATCTGACATTTGCGTCTGTGCTCTACAATAACAATAATGTAAAATGAATATTGAATCACTTATGCTAAGAGAAGTTAATAAGAGAAATGTCAGGTAAAAAAGTTACAGAGCAAATATCGATCTGACGTCATTGCTAATATGTATTTTGCTATCAGTTGATCAATAGTGCTAATACAGTTTACCAAAATGTATTGATGATTTCGAATGAATAAAACTATGATTTAAAATATGCAATTTTCTGTTCATTATTGTTAGGATATTATTCATTAGTTTCTTCTATAGTTAGTTCACCGTTCGATTTTGAATTCGAACAGTAAACAAAAATTTTATATATTAAATATATAATCACATAAATAGGATTGAAATATTATTCACTTAAGCGTAATTATAAAATAAACAAGCTCTTTCTTTTCTTCTAATGGTGAAATGTTTTATTTAATTAAGTTACAATGTTGTTCAGCGTTTCCGCAAAATTGTACTTGTGTACTATGCGGAAAATATTATAAATAAAATTGTGCGATTTCTTTGGCACAACCACATTTATTATTGAATTATTATATATAGAATATTTTCTTGCCTTGTTTGTACAGATATACAAGACATTTTTATAAAAAATATAAATTTTTTATGATGATATATAAATGACGCACAAGCACAATACTCCAAGAAAATACTAAATACTTGTAGAAAAATAGTCTATTAATAGTCTATACTAAATATATATACGCTGGGAAGTATTTAGCCGATTCTTATTAAGTCTTACCAATATTAAGCTCTATTTTCTTAAGATGTTATTTCGCTCTCTTTTTCAAGTATCTCTTTTCAACTAGTTGTAATTACTGTACAACGCTTACATAAGTTCATTAATTGTGCTATAGATGTGATATTGGGAGCGATAAACCACATGTCGAGGTATACTTGGTATTAGGGAACATACGTATACATGTACATTATACTTTGTAAAAAGTTAACGTACCGTATATAAATTACAAACATGCAAAAATCGTATGATTCGAAATTTTCCGCGCTTATAATATGGTATTATATTATTTAGATAAATTATCATAATTACCAATAATTACCTAGAATGATAGAGCGATAAGTCGGCAAAGATTAATAAAATGATTTTTGTAACATCAGGTGAAGAAGAAAGATAGGCTAAAGCAGATAGAAGCTCATTTGTGAAGAGGGCTCGTAAGTAGAAATGAAAGGCAAACATGATCTAGAAATTTTGTCGTTGATCATCATGTGTGAAGAATTTCTGAGAAAAAAAAAAGAATTTATAACGTGTAAAAAAAGACATTACAAAGGAATGCGTGATGTTGAATGCTACAAAATTAAATAGTAATTACATTTGTTTGTGACAATAAGTTATGCGATCAAAATTTTTTAGCGACTAAAATGCGAGAGAAATAAATATATTTAAGAAAAAGGATTCATAGTTTGAAGTTCGCTAAACGTACCGTCTATTTTTTGGCGTTTTGCGACATCTTTGTCTGCCGAAAATTACAATAATACAGATAATAACTATTGCTATGAGAACTGCGCTTATGGCCCATATCGCCTTACTAGTGTTAATCTTTGGTGTGTTATTTTGCTCGTCCAAAAGATCAGATGACGGTTTTTCATGAGAAATATTTGTTGGTAAGCTCGAAACAGAATCTTTTGGCTTACTTTCCGGAATATATACAGATGATTTAGATTCTAAAGGATTTTCTGTTTTCGATATATTCTTCACGTTGCTCGTTGTCTTGGACAGCGACGCTTTCGTTGTAGACCTATATGTAGTGGTCGGAGGCGTGGGATTATTGATCTCGTACAAAATGCGTTTCTCTAATTCTTCAAGTTCCTTGTCTGCCGTTTCGCCAGACTTGTACTTGAATTCCTCCTCGTTTTCTTCGATAAAATCTTCCAATGGTGTGAAATATGAAACGAGAGCATACGCAGATATGTCGTCTATCTCCACGAATTTGTTTAAATCATCTTGCCAATTATGTACCCCGCTACGTTGAATCATTTTTCTGTATGAGAGAATCAAAATTTATCGACAAAGATTTCTTTGCAAATATATACATTTATCACATGTCAAATATCGCTATGCATTATTTACTTACATTATGTCGCCTTTCATCAGTTTTCCATCGATATCATCATATCTGACTTCGGTCGATTCCAAGGTGTATTCATACAGTTGGAAGGCTAACATTATGCCAAGAATTTTACTGTATTTCATTGAAACAATTTTATTATTATTATGAATCCAATATAAAATAATTATATATTTCATTAATATACTTACGGAAGATACGGTTCATTTCTGATAATATGACTATCATCTAAGAAAGTTGGATTGTCGACATTGACAAAGGAAATGCCTTCGTATTCTTGCCTGGTACGTATAATTTATATTTTTTATTTATATTATATTAAATTATTTATTATTTTTATTTATATTATATTAAAATTTATATATTATAATTAGAAGAATAAATTACATAGCTTTAAATACGTATTACAATATGATAATACCTATATTTCCACCAAGATGATATCAAACTCGACGAATCGGTAATATTTTTCTCGATTGCATTTATTCTCCATAAATCAGCAGCATAATAATACGCTAATCGTGGAAGTACATGAAGAGCAGTTATCATTAAAGATACAATCATATGTTGTTCATTATCACTGTCGTCGTTCAATAAATGAGTATGATTTAACCAGGCAGGATTCGCCGATAATATTCCAAAGAATGTCGAGATGCTTTCCTCTAATCCTGTAAGACCAAATGTCTTTAAATTTCTGAACATTTTCCTATTTACGCGTGCATTTGAAGATTTTCTTACCTGAGTATCTATTAACTATACTAAGTACGGGCATGTTTTCTGAAGCCATTTGATTAAACACAATCCTCCCGACATCCTCATGAGCTTTTAAAAAATTGCTCATACTAGCTTTGGAACATGTAGAAACTCTAAAATAATATCTCGGTTTAATCAACATATTAAGTTGTTAAATTGTATAAATGCAGAAAAATTATGAATAATGCTAGACATATTTTAGTATTTGGTACAAGTCAATTCTTATGTACATGCCTCATTTTACCAAATCGACAAAAATTCAATAATACAGATGGACACTGTTGATTGAATTCGCTTTTCTCCCAAAATTCCGCTTCCGGAACTTGTTTTAATAGTGCCGAACCCAGACCAGACGCGATCTTATATAAAGATTGTCCCATATATTTCTATACAATGGAATAAAAAATTTTGCATATTATTGTTATTAATATAGTTATATCTTAATGTAGTTTAATATATTTTACAAGTTATACGATTTTAATGTTGCGTGAAATAATGAATTCTACCTTCTTCCAGAGATTTTTCTTGATCCCATAAATTAAATCTGAGTACGGTAATATATCTGATGAGATATCGGACCAATCATGTCCCTGTAAGCTACCTTTCAAATAAAATTGAACGAATTCAAGTTAAAAGAGAATTATGTCAATTATTATTTCAATTTTTCATACCCATCTTACCAAGTAAATAAGCAGGAATTGTGTCATTTATGGTAATTCCATATTTCTTAGCCAAATTCATACCGACAAATTTCAAAACTTTCCTATGAAGATAATTAATCCGATTCCATTCGTTGTTTATCTTGTCATATCCATCGGTATATCCCGACAGCATCTCCCAATATTTGTCAACATTATCGACATCTACGATCAAGCAAGATCATTTATACATATATTCGTATATATATTGGAATTTTTATCTATGTTATAATTTATATTTTGTACATATTTAAATACAATCTACTATCTAGATAATGTATTTTAATTTATACTGACCATTTTGTTTTGCGGCTTTAACGACAAGTGGTAAATTATTTGTATAATTTTCTATTAATGGCGTTAATTGTTGATACCAAGCGTTCCAGGCAGTTCTCTTATCTTCAAGTTTCCCACTATGGGAGAGTAAATATTCCGCATCTAAAATTACATTGTATTGATGAAATTGTTTTTATTTTTTATATAAATAATTAATAAAGATGTACCTTCTCGTGAACGACTTTGTGATCCATTTACGTGATTGACAGTCGATCGCTGTAATTCCACAGCACCAACAAAATATACGAGCTGTAAAATAATCACAAGATGATTTAAAGTTGTTCCGTATATACGCGTATGTGTCGATTAAAAATCATAAGAGTCGTACCTTCTTCCAGTCTTCATCCTGCAGTAATGTGTCACCAGGTTTCTCAATCACATCGTACATATACCGAAACGATTTAAGTTTTTCCTCTGTGTTTTGTATCGTCTCATTGATTATCTGTTCTTTTTGTAATTTCTTAAACTCTGCATACCTGTGTTGCTGTATTTCCTAAAAGATAAAAGAGACCTATTCTCTTCGACCTATTTAATCTAAAAATATCTATATTACGTAATTATAAGAGCTTAAATTCTCGACACACGTATAAAACTTGGAACGATTTATTTTACCCATATCGATAGTGTTTTGTTGGAAGGTGAAGTGATGAAGGACCATTGAACACTGGCGGTATTGTAACACGCATCCTCATAATCGAGCTGTATTAACTCTAGGAATGCCTCCGTCTCTTCACCCGGCAAGGTATTCACACAAACAATGAGATTAAGGACAAGCCAATTCCATTTCGATAGCATCCCTTTAATCTGCAAGTGAAAACAACATTGTGCACCTTAATTTGACCGCCATACTTTAAACAGCGCAGAATAAGAATAAGAATAAGAAATATAGCATCGACGCTAATTGAATCATAATATATTAATCGGCACAGTAACTTCGTGTACACACGCACGTACACGTACGCGCGTACGCAGAGATATATGTAAGTGGCACGGCACAATACGGTTGACTTTTAATATAAATTTAATATAAGAGGTACATATTTTACGATGCAATTGTGCATGAATGCATCTATCATCGATTTGTCCAAAAATTTTCTCTAGAATAATTACAGTACCGCTCCGCAATGTAGGAAGCATACGAGCATTTGAAATATGCTACAATAGCGTTATCGAACATTACACGGAAGGAGAATTAGTCATCTACGCTACTATTGGCCACGGCGAATCGTTCGATGCGAATGATATTCTATGAAGGATTTTACCGAAGAACATGATAAAGATTCATCATTCATTATAAGGTTTTCTCGCTTCGTTATGAGAATCTGCAATCATTAAATAAGAAAAAATTTCTTTGATAGAGAGACAAACGTGATTTCTCTAAGTCAATGTGAATATTTTAAAATAACGATAGAAACCAGTTGAGCTATAGACATTCAACTTTTGTTACAGAACTTACCTATAATAGAATAACAGAAAGTATAGAAAAATTATAGAATATTAGAATTATAATACAGAGAATTCATCAAGAAGAAATTTGCTATTAGTCGAGCGATGCAAAATGAGAATCGCTCGACCATGAGGATTCATCAGTGTATTAAAATGACCTTTATATCAGGAAGATAAGAAATCGCAATTTTTATTTCCTTCTTTCTAACGTTGAAATGCATTAAAGATTTATCTATCGCATTATATGAAAGTCACGACGTAATGAGGGAGAAGTTAATCGAGATTTTAATCTTACGGAGAAATAACGAATTATTTTTTTGGTGTAACTCGCCAATTATGAAACGACATACGCGACACGCAATAATTATGGAAAGCAACTATGGCATGTAATTACATATCCACATAACGTAATTGTATGTTTATCAGCATTGAGAAACCTGGCTGAAATCAGGTTCGAGACGTAACGCGATTCGTTAGATGGATCCTGAGAGACCTTGTCTTGATACTCGTAACGGAAAAAAAAGGATTAACGCGAAATATTCTAAATATTTTGGAGAGTTAGCACGCGAAAATACGCGTACTCGAATAGCGCTTTGGCATCTCTTCGATGCTGTGTCGAGGTATAATTCATAGTAATAATTTTATTCGGTTATCGTTGTTAGAGCTATAGCCGAGCCAATGAGGCAAACAAATCTCGTTATTTTCAAGCGAGATTTGTACGCATGCTCGGGGGTTTTATAACCGCGGTATCGATATATATATATATATATATATATATATATATATATATATATATATATATGTATATGTATATGTATATGTATACGTCTTGACCACGCTCTCGAAAGGTAACAAGCGATGCAATCCGGAGTCACTCGCGATCACAATCATAAGAGTCCCTGATTTGATTAACCGCGATGTTGTTTTTACACCGACGACCCCGTACATGGAAGCTCTCATTAAAATTAAATCGACGACAAGGAAGAAAAGACATCGGCTATGGTGCACGCGATCCAACACGAAGATGCACAAGTGCACCTACGAGAAACGCATGAAAAGAAAATATGATTTTATCTTTCCGATTTTCTTGATATTTCTATATCTTGGATTCTATATCTCTGATTTCAGAAAATGTCTCCGAAGTGTTCTAGGAAGAAGACGTCTTTTTCCTCCCTCGTTTTTTACAACGTTCTATGAACTTTATTTAAGAAAGTTATTTATGACGCGGTGTTGCAATAATGCGACTTTATGCAGATCCGCATGTACTTATGCCTATTCAGATCGATTTAATGAATCTCTTCCTGTTTGGCTAAAGCCAAATCTCCATTTATAAATTATTGGTAACGGCCAAATGACAAAAATAACTTCTGTCTTTATTATCACTAATGGATTCCTCGGCAAAGAGACATCAATCCTTTCGCATCAAGTTCACGACGGATTACAGAATTTCACGATTAACTATTTTTCTTTCAAGAATTACGAATTACAGAGATGGTGACATTTCATCGCGAGAACATGAAACGAATTATTCATCGCAGTCTCTGTCGTCACAATCCGCGACTTTATATTCTCGCGATTATCACAAACTCGGGATTCAAGTATGGGCAACTGGGCAACAGAGTTTAATCTTCAACGGATGTTATCGCAGGAAATCGTGAAGAAGAAATATCACGTTCTCGTGACGAAAACATGTTCATATTTTTAAAATCCATACGATTCAAAGTCTGCACTTTTTGCCTCGCGAGCAGACGCGCACGTTTACGGAAATGACACTGCGCGGAAATGACATATATCTCGAACAGATAGATAAATTTACTAGTGCATATAAAAATTTAAATCCAACACACATAACAAAGATAAGCCTCCTTACCTGTGACAGTCGAGCGTCGTTGCGCTCGATTCCCGCTCACGGCTCTTTTGCTCCAAAAGCTAGAAACGGAAAGGAGAGTACGCGGCGATAGAGCGCGGCCGAGCAACACCGATAAAGAAATCGGCCGCGGAGATCAGACCGATTGTCCGACACGAAGGATTGTCCCACGATGGTCAAAGTTCGTCGAGCAATTGCTCGGGGAGAAGGAGGGATCGTTGATCGACGGACTCGCACGCTTAATAAGCAGATGATGCGTGGCGAGTTATCGATATACGTGACGTTGCGCGACGCGCATCTGTTGCTGACTAACTTACTGACTAACCGGTTGACTGACTGACTGACTGACTGACTTACTTATTTACTTACTTACTGATTAACTGACTATTTGATTGAGTAACTGAGTGACTGACTGACTGACTAACTAACTGAGTGACTGACTGATTGATTGACTGAYTGACTGATTGACTGACTGACTGACTGACTGACTGACTGACTGACTGACTGACTGACTGACTGACTGACTGACTGTCTGACTGATTGTCTGACTGTCTGACTATCTGAGCGACTGACTGACTGACTGACTGACTGACTGGTTGGTTGGTTAGCTAGCTGGCTGACTGACTGCTCGTGCCAAGATCGATCGAAATTCCTCCGCATCACGCCACCGTCTCGAACGTCAATGCATGACGATGCGTATATACATCTGGCTAACCGCATGCGATGGATACATGCATACGTAGGTGTGCTGTTGATACGTGCTGTTTTCGTGTGTATGCGTTGCCACCGTGATGAACTATAATTAATTACAGATAGTAACAAACTTGGCTCGTACCGTCTATTCTCATTCACATCGCTTGACATTCACGCGTCTCGCATAAATAAAGAATCACTTTTATTATCACTTTCAGGTAGTACCAACGGAGATTGATGGGGCGGACCTACGGTCGATTACTGTATAACAGTATTACTTGGCTATCCCGAAGGATAGGATCAATAATACATATTTGCGATAACGCTAGAAATATTCTTTATGACAGTCTCAACGATATTTATTATAATGGATAAATACTATACGCGCGCATACACGCTAAATCCGAGAAGTCTAAGAGTCTCATTAATTCATTAACTCATTTGTCAAAAAACGTTTCGTCAATTATATCGTTAACTTAAACTATTTTATGTAGCGTGCGCAAACATTGCGCGAGAATCCACTCGCGACTGCAAGTCTTAATCGTTGCGTTATCGATGATTCTAGATATAGAAACTAGATATAGGGACTTTAGACGGTGCGCCGTGGTACATCGCAGTCGTGGTCGTTCCCGCGCAAACGAGCGTCCGCCCGACACGGTCGCCGCCAAAATATCTTGACGTGCATGCGCGTAACCGTCATTGCTTGCGCGGGCCGTGACTTCATTCGGCTTTCAGCGCTCGGTGTCGGTGTATTGGAGCGTTCGTTCGTGGTCACGTTCCCTCTCTCCCTTTCTCGCAAGAGAAGCAAGTGTATCTCTTCCTATCATAAAACATGTCTGGACGCGGCAAAGGCGGTAAGTGAGAAAAATGTTTATCGTGGTAAAACCCTGTTTTGCCAGCGATGGCGAGTGACGGACTCCATGGCGTGTCCCTTTCCAGGCAAAACCAAGGGAAAGGCAAAGACCCGTAGCAGCAGGGCAGGGCTGCAGTTCCCTGTGGGTAGGATCCATCGTCTTCTCAGAAAAGGCAACTATGCGGAACGCGTCGGTGCCGGCGCGCCAGTCTACCTTGCTGCCGTAATGGAATATCTGGCAGCTGAAGTGCTCGAGTTGGCCGGAAATGCTGCCAGGGATAACAAAAAGACTAGGCAAGCTTTAGTCTCTTTCTCTCGATGTCTGTCTCTCTCCTGTTGTCTTTCGCGTTCTCCCTCTCTCTCTCTCTCTCTCTCTCTCTGTCTCTCTCGCGCTACATGGTCATGATTTCCCTGTATCTATCTTGCGTCCGCGTCTTGTTCGGTTTCCGTCATATCTTTGGCATCATATGTAGCAAGTCTAGATTTTGACTTGTATGCTGGCAAGATTATTATATTTTTCATATTTTTTCCCAAATATGTGTTATATACTTTTATAAAGTTTTATATAAATTAGATGTTTGTATTTTTATATCTATCATTTTATTAACTTTGAAGAAATGTTCATTAGTTTTCATGATTTTAATATTTTGATCTTGATACTTTGTTATCTTGATACTTTCCAGTATTTTCAAATATTTTGAGGAATATTGAAATGATATTACTTCTCATATGAAATTATTAGTTAAAATTATATATTTACATGACAGTATTAATGAAACGTTCTTTTGACAAAGAAATGTACGATTTCCAATTATCTGTAGTAAACAAGAATGTTACTGCTACTTGTGATCTTATGATAATTTATATTACTTCTACATTAATAAAATATTTTCATGTTTTCTATCTTTGTATCTAATACGTATGTATGTCTGAAAATTCTTTTAAATTTATTAAATGTATTTGTTAACATGAATATTATTTCCTACAGGATAATTCCACGCCACTTACAATTGGCTATTCGCAATGACGAGGAACTTAACAAATTATTGTCCGGAGTAACCATTGCTCAAGGTGGAGTCCTGCCTAATATCCAAGCAGTTTTGCTGCCGAAGAAAACTGGTACTGGCGGTTCCGGAAAGGGTGACAAAGCGTCACAGGAATATTAGATTATTATACATTTATAACTTTTACCCTGCTTTAGAATAACTTTGTTTTTTGAAATCAGAAAATATCCCTATAAATCTATGACACGGCTGGGATTCATATAAGATCTGTTATGTTATTTCTTCTTTTATATCATTTCTCTTTTGTTGCTTTGTCATTTTTCTGGATCTAAGATATTCTCTTCGCTCACATTTTTGTTTAGCTATCTTTTGCAAACAGATCTTGATTGTATGAAATTTATGATGTGGTTATTTTGGTTTTCGTGCCAGATTTCATCTTAAACGATGTTTAAAATATAATCATCGTCTCAAAGTTTTCAAAACATTTTTTCCCAAAAGATTTTTTCTTTAAAGATTTCTTCTTTGATTGTCTTCGATTAATGATGTTACGGTACTGAAATCTAAAAGTGCTATGTATGTTGTTTTAAGAGTATAGTATGGCTGTTAACAATTCCTGGTGTATTTAATTGTCATCTATTTAAGTGATATTGTTACTATTATGTGTACTTTTCCTTTCTCTTTCCATACTTCCTTTATTTTTATATTTTTGATCCCTGCTTTCCACTACTCACTTGGAAAGTCATTGGAACTTCTACTACTGATAAATATTGAAAGTGTATAATGAAAGCTCTTGAATGTTTCTGTTGAATGTAAACAATATTTAATGCTGAAATAAAAAAAATGGCATTGCGTCCTCATTTGAAGTTCACTTCCCGAATGTGTAATGTGTCCCGTTTTTAAATTTCGCTATACAAAAGTTTTATAATATTGCTCGAACGACAGTAGAAGTCATGTTATTTCTATCAATGTAATTTCATAGCAATTTTATCGCTCATGAAATATCAATCAGAAAAGACCTTAAGTTATTTTTGTTGCCATTGTTGTTATGTTTGCTTGCACTTATATTTTATCATCTTTTGAGAGGAAGAAGCAACTGGTCTAGTTCCAAATTTGAAAATCGCGCTACCGAGTCTATCGCCATCTCGGAAGCGGCTCAAATGACGGCCGAGAGATTTGCCCCCGCGTTGGCACATAAGCAGCGCGTTGATTCGACGTGACATTTAATTTTCAGACGATAGTGTTCAACTTGATCAGCTTTCCTAAGTGGTGTACTGCTTAAACGCTCTAACAAATAACGCGAAATGTCATCGGGTGTAATAGATATCTTGGTGGACATGGGTTTCAGCATGTCCAAGGCGTAAGTTTTGTGAATAATGTTGTGTCGTCGCAACGTAGCCTAACCTGCGATGATGTCTAATCATTTCGTTGCAGAGAGAAAGCTTTGGAGATAACCGGCAACAAAGGCGTGGAGCCGGCAATGGAATGGTAGAAGAATATTCCTAATATAATTCTCTTTTGAGAACGCTATGATACTTTTGATTTTCTTATTTTAGGTTGTTGGCGCATTCAGATGAGGCCGAACCAGCACCTGAACCAGCACCCGAACCATCCATAGGCGAAAGTGCTCCAATACTAGCTGCCGATACACCAATGCAAGATAATATTGCTGGTGCTAGTAATCAACCGGTATCCACCACTGAAACTGCCAAATCTATGAAATGCGATGTGTATGTTGAGACAGAGAACTTTTTCTAAATTAACATTAACGTTTGAAAATTATTTGCATAACACTTGGATTTGTTAACAACATAGTCATTGATATTGAAACTGAAATTGTGTTATTAAAGTTATGTTTTATAATGAAAATTTTATTCTGTCAAGATATGTCTGACTCATATTATCAAATTCTTTTTGTAGATGTGGAAAACTTTTCAAATCTAATTTAGAAGTTGAATTTCATGCAACAAAGTCTGGACATGACAGATTTTCTGAAAGTACAGAAGAAAAGAAACCACTTACTGAAGAGGAGAAGAAGGAACAATTGAGAATGTTAGAAGAGAAGCTCAAGCAGAAGAGGAAAGAAAGGGAGGAGCAGGAAAAGAAAGATGCGTTTGAGAGAGAGAAAAACAGAATACGATCCGGAAAAGAAATATCCGAAGCCAGAAAAAAGTGAGGAAAGAACGATATTGAGTGAACAGAATATATAAATATGTGATATCTCTACAACTTACTTACATTATGCAGATTGGAGGAGCTAGAAATGAAGAAGCTTTTGGAACAAAGAAAACGTGAGAAAGCAGAAGAGAAAGAAGCACGACAAAGAGTTAAAGCGCAAATTGAAGCAGATAAAGCAGCAAGGCGAGCTAAAGCTGCCGAAGCTACGGGCCAATTGGTTAATGCTGTTTCAAGTTCCTCACCCGCAACATCTTCTACATCTATGATGCACAGGAAAGATTATACTGAAACTAGACTTCAGGTATTATATATACATAAAATATATATTATCCTTGTATATATAGGCAATGTATTTTAAACAAATTTTCAGCTTAGGCTTACTAATGGACAAACTTTGACACAAAGTTTTGGTAGCAAAGAACAGTTATCAGCAGTAAGATTATTTATAGAAATGAATAGGACAGATGGTTCTGATCCTTTTCAATTAATGACTACCTTTCCCAAAAAAGTATTCACGGATGAAGATTATGATACACCATTGGATGTTTTGGGTATGCTATATTAATAATTTATTATTGTATATGCAATACTTTACAATACCATAATCTTTTTCATTAATTCTTGATAATTATGTAATTCCAGTTATGATATAATAACGGTCTTGCGTTTAGAAAATGTGCATTCAATATCAGAAACCTCATTATTTTTCAAAAATAGTGCGATAGATATTTTTATTTAATTTACAGGTTTAGTACCATCAGCGGTTGTAATCGTTCAAAAGAAAGTGGAATGATATAATCAGTGATGTCCTAATTTGTAAGCAAAAATACGAATGTATATTATCATACAAATTTATTATAATAAGACATTCACCCCAAAATACATAATATTCTTCGTTATAAGCATACAGTAAGCTCGTTCTCTTGCACTTCTGATTTTCGAAACTGATTTCTTTGTAACTTCTTTTTATATGTGAAGAGTATTACGATTAAAAGTTCAGATGATCAAAACAAAGTTGCGAATTTTGTATCTTTTGTATATATTTCTAACATTTATAATTTGATATTATAAGGATGCATGTAAAAAAAATTCTGGTAAATGTCTTAATCCGAAAATCTTTTTTACTTTATATTTACTTTAAATATTATTAAAAGGGACAACTACATAATACTATTATTTTGTACAGACTTTATCGATTATTATGATAACATTAATTTGAACTAATTAATTAATTTTTTATGTGTCATGTACATGATATAATATTATATGTGATAAATAAAATTATTAAATAAAATATTATGTATAATTTAATAATTTTATATACTTTGCATATAATATTTTTCAAATATTACTATTGTATTTGTATTACATTATAATAATGTGGTATATTACTAGGATATATGATTGGTTCGTGTTTATTACAGTTCGTAGGAAAACTAGAAATGCCATCACAGTCTACCAATTGTAATGTCTTGTCGAAACAAATCCTTATCTCGACCATGTACAATTCTTCTGTTTCCTACAAAAAAAAATATTTATATAGAAAAAATTAATACATCTAATTTCTATCTCTTTTATATCTAAAACGAAAAATAATCTGTTAAATGACAAATGTCATGTTTGTAATATAATGATTTTTGCATTTACCTTGTTCTTTGCACACATTACTTGACCTCTTTTTCCTAATACCTTTTCAATCCCTTTCAATATATTTTGTACCCTATGACTTTGACCCGGTAAAATATTCGCTTTCGCAAGTACATTTATCATGTTGTAGGTATCAAGTAGTTTTAGGCCTGTTAGGAAGTAGTTGTATTCACTATCTAAAGCTTTTATTGTAACTGCACAGGTACCATGTTTATTCCATTCGTGTTTCCAGAATGCGTAATGTTTTGACCCATTTTGAATGTCAATCCAGTGCTCTTTTAATTTACTTTCTAAAGGTATCAGCATGCTCGCGTTAAATGGCAATGAGGTATTACAATATTCTGGGCCCATTGTATTATACTTCGTAGGCCAAATTCCATGAATGGTCCATTCTTCGCGTTTAGGTAACGAACAACTACGTGATTCAGAATTTTCTTTCCATACGAAACAAGCCGTTAGTGGCCATCGTTGAGTGAATATTAAGACATCAAATTCATTGGACGTTTCTCTTTTGTGTATCTTCTTCGTGTATCTTCTATTAAAATTGTAGCAATAAAGATACGTTCTTTCTAATAATTCACGTATAAAAAGTAGTTTATGTAAATTATTAAGCTATTAAGCTATTGTAAAGCTATTGAGAAATCTAAAACGTTATTTTCTCACGCTTCATCTATTAAAAAGATTAGATGAAGACCTCGTTATTAGTAAGCTAGTAATCGATAGTAATTATGATAGTAATCATATATAATAAGATCAAGTTATTTGACCAATTAGAATTTTCATATGCTAATTGATTAAGCGACGTTGAGCCATAATACAGCTTGTTTCATGTCTTAAATGACTATAATCAGTAATTTTCCAATCATAAGCGTTTCAACATCTAGATTTTTTTCTCTGAATGAATCACTATTATATTGACACTTTGCGCACATATATGCACACTAATTTATTAATGCTGATTGCCGTTAATGCCGTTATTTTTGATTATCGAATATATAACAGATTATATGATATCTCTTGAGCAGCTCAATTTTAGGTTGTATGTGTGAAAGTTCACTTACCCGTGCGTTACACACAGTAGAGACAGTAAGATAATGGACAACGTAATATTGTGTTTTCGCATCGCGCTCGGAGGAATGAGAAATCGTTCCACTCAAACTCAAATTGATCTGACAGTATTGAATGCTCGGTTAAATATATTCAAGGCTCCCTACCTTTTTCCACTACCATTGGCTATTGCTACTAGCAGCATAAGCCTTTTTCTTCCAGCATTCTTTATCGTTATCTGGATAACAGATCGTTAATATATAATCTGGATAACACATTTTCTACTTAATTATTAAATATTTTCGCAATTTCGAAAATTTTATTATATATAATATATATATTATATATAATAAATATTATATATATATATATATATATATATATATATATAATATATTATATATTATATATTATATTATATATTATATATTATAACATCCTTGTTGGAATGTAAAATATATATTTTTGATAATTGACATTCATTTGACACATTATTGTGCTAAATTATATACAGGAACTTTCTATATATAGATAATATGCTAATTGATTTTGCATTTTATTTGTATTTTCTATTATGGAAATATATTCCATCAACGAAAGTATATTTCCGCATGAAATATTTTAAACTATTAAATAATAAAGTAAAAATTTTAATATCTAAAATAATTTAAAAAGAAGTACATATATATATATATATATATATATATCTTTCGTTTTTAATTATTTTCAATTATTTTTTAACTATGTATATGTGCATTAAAATTGCAGTTTTAAATAAATTCTTATTTATATGTGTTAAATATATACTAAGGTATATATCATTTCATAAGAAATATAAAAAGGATATATATATAATTATAGACGATAATCATATATTTCGATAATCGTAATATTATGATAATCATAGATTTTCTAATATTGTTTATTCAAAATTACTGTTAAGTATTTTTCATGTTATTTGAGATTACTGAACGATAAAAAGTTATTATCGTTATACTACATCAATTTTGTGAAGAATTTCTGTAAGCATGCAATCGAATGAATAAATATGATAACATTCCCTAGATGATGACCTCATCATTTTTTGTGCGACTTGTTCCATCTTTTATAACTTGATAAAATTACTTTGTATTTTGAAAATCAGTATTGTTAACGCAAAATCTGGGTACCTATAACAACATCTAAATATATATATATATATATATATATATATATATATATATAAACTTATTTGTATGCCATTTTACAGTATTGTATTTTGTATGTCGTATCGTATATTAAACTGCATTACTATATATCTTATTTTAGAATTATTACAATGTGCTTATGAAATGTTCCAAATTTAATTAGTAATATGATAATGAGATCAAAACATAGTAAATTTTTTCAGAGTATATTATTTATTCTGTATATATATGTACATATGCAAAATTTATATAATAGTAATATTAATATCACATTGTATTAGCAATTTTTCTTGAAAACGCATATCGCGTTTATATTATATAATTTGCATAATATATTTATATATTATTTGCACAGAGAATATTAACCTTTGTGATTCAATAAGTCTTAATTCATTATAATATAATGAGAGTATATAATAGAGTTATTATCCATTATATATTGAAATTGTTTTTGATAAATCTTCCGATTAAATGAAGCATCTGGAATGTTTTATTTGGTTCCAATCTTTGTCTCAGTAAATAATATAATGTCCCCTTAGAAATAATTAGGATCATTACAAGGATGATGAAATCAAACCAAAAATTGGGAGCGCTTCCTGTACCAACTGCACAAACAAAATTATTTAAATATTTCTATCATTATAAAAATTAAACTTACTGATATGAAATGTAAACAATTTTTAACAGATATGATTAGATACAGACAGATGTATATAATAATTATTGAAGCACTTCTTACTTATGCTACGAAAGACTTCTTTAGGCGAATTAAAATGACAATATATTTCCTCAGACGGACAAGGTATTCTCGGTCTGTTATATCCATATATAGAAACTATAAGAGCTTCCAGTCCGTATCGGATGTAGCTGAGGTACATCAATATTTTTTGATGAAGAAATAAAGGAGTGCTATCACCGAAACCTTGCACTGCAAGTAATATGAGAGGACAGGTGAACGCAGGTCCAGCAAATGTACCATTCTGGAATTAAATATCAATTGTTATTTAATTATTTTAGGAAAGAAGAAACTACCTTGCATGTTACTTGACGTACCACAACGTTAAATATGCTGGCAATATTATAACCTATATTTTCTGCAATAAGAGAACACACGCAACAAGTGCTGAAGAACATGCAGTACCTGTACCACTCTAGTGGTTGTCCCGTAATAAAGTAGGTTAATGAAAGATATATTAATGTTAACATTATCTGGAAACATAAAAAAATTTATTAATGTTTCAAAATTTATTAATTTATTAATGTTGGACAAATAGAAAGAAATTAAATGAAGAATTCGATGTATAATTATTATGTTTAACGAATAATTCATTAAATTGAATATTCATGCTGTGTAAATACATAAGTGTACATAATTTATTGAGAACAAACCTGTATAGGCATGTTAACTATTGTTAGAGCCCAATAATATGCAGGAAGTTCGTACCATTTATTAAAGTATTCTCGTTTTACCACTTGAATTTCTAAAGGAACTGAAACAAAAATTTTGTTATAAATAAATAATTTTGTTATAAACTTTAGAAAGACATATACGCATTTGTTAAAAAGCTTATAGATTACAGATAACGAATAAAAAATAATGACATATTACCATTGCATTGTATTTCGATTACATAATAAATATATTTTCGAAATAACATTTGTCTCAAGAAACTAACTGTAAATATGCTGCCATTGATAGACCAATGTTATGAGATGTTATCACATCTCAAATCATCGAATTTAGTTATCTATGCGCAAATTACAATTATAGCATAAATAAATTACATGCTTGCATAAGAATAATGAAATTTTTTCTTACAATGCAGCAATATTGGTAGCATAGGAATGTAGAGAAATAGTATCAGGCATGCGAAACAAAAACCGAAATTGAAGAGTGTCTTAGAGCCATCGTTGCCCATATTTAAAAAGAGCATACCAATTACCAATGCCAGGAAGATATGTAATAATATCTTCAAATATAAATAATTCTGTGAACATAGAAGAATTTGCTTAAATATGTGACTTATACATGGATTATTTAAATTGCTTATTTATATGTGACTTATACATGGATTATTCAGATTATATTTAACATAACGTGAAGATTTTTAATAATCCTGAGCGCATTTTAATCTCTTAAGTCAGTATCTCTTTTAATGTACAATGCAAATTAGAATTCTGAGATCATACAACACTTCAAATATGGATTTTTCGAATTTTTTCTGAGTTGCAATGTAAATTGTTTAACATTGAACTTATTCAAACAGTAATCTCTTAATCTTACCCTGTTGCGATAATGTTGCAATATCATTCTTTGTACTAACGTCTTAAATTGATCAAACGAAGGGATTTTTTGATCCTTTATATCGAGTTCAAACTCATGTTTTGATCGGGAAATCGGAATAATTGGCAATTTCCCTTCCATAGAAGCGATTATGCGTTCGGTTAGTTCGAAACCATAATCACCCGATGCAATTTCTATCACTGAAATAAATATAATAATAATATACCCTGGTGAATAGTTTCGAGAGAATATTATATCGTTTTTATTAAAAATAAATAGAAGAAAAAAAGGATCGATATTCTAACATCTGATTTTAAAAAGAGTATAAATTTCGAATATATTATTTATTCACTTGTTTGTATCGCTCTCGAAATTCTTTTATAAAAGATAATTAATATATCCCATGGAAAAATAAAAAGAGATATCACTTATTAATGTACGATTTTAATACCTTATTTTATTTATAAATATTTGTCATTATTATGCGCGGCATTAAAGAAAAATATGATTAAATAATTATGATTAGATAAAGAATTGTTTTTTATATGTTTACTTACAAAAATCCGCAGGATTGTAATGTTTCGGACATTCTATGTCTAGACTTTGTAAAAATGGTATCACATTATTAGCAGTTCCTCGATAAAAGCATTGTCCGGCAGTCACAACGTAAACATGATCAAATTTCTTAAATGCATTTGCGTTAGGTGTATGTATCGAACATATAACGGTTCGTCCAAAACGCGCCAATGTTTGAAGGATATCGATGCATTGACTAGAGGTCATCTCATCCAATCCACTAAAATAAAAAGATTTTTGCAATAATGTTTTTGATGTTGCTTGAGGATTTATTATCGTTCTTCATAAGATTTCGTTATGAACAAACGGAAACACAAAATTTAGACACTTAGTTTTAGAAAGTTCTGTAGAAAATTCTTCTAGGAAGCATATTTGCTCAAATTTAGAATTTCGAAACATTGAAACATTTATCAGGAATAAATAATTCATGCCACATAATATACTTTTTAATTATTTTATATTTGCCGAATAAAGGTAATTATTGGTAACAACTTTTTTCTTCCCTACTTTATTTGTATACATATGTACATTATTCTTTTTCCTAATATTTGTCTCTACGAATTTACAAAGCTAATGGAGAATCAATGATTATAAACAGCATATTTCCAAAATTTACTATAGAAAAAATTTTTATATATATTAAAAATCTTACATAAAAATACAGATATACATACTTTTCATCACAGCTTTTTTCACTCTTTTTAATCACTTAATCTATCGATACATCTTTCCCTGCAGTTAAAGAAAACTAATTTTCTGAAATATTGATCATTTATGAATTTTTTCGGTTTCTGTCTTATAATAAATTAATAAGATTTATCTGTTTTTCGAAAAAAAATTATAGTGTCAAGCGGCAAGCTTGTTATCTTTAAAATGTTTCCATTATCGATTTTATTTATGAATGTCATGAATGTTTAATTTATGGACGAATAACAATATATTTGATAAATATAGATAGATATCTTGTCAGCTATAAGTAATTTCTTTGCAACGTGTAATGTAACATGAATATATCCATAAATGCATAAATATATCCATAAATTCATAAAACTCATTGAAAATAAGTTTATGAATAATATATTTCCGCAAGATAAAAATAATATATTTTCTGTGAGATTTTTATTATTACGATTATAAATTTTGTAAATACAGTGCGAATAAAATGTTTATATTATCTGAATTAGTATGTTGACGAAACGTAATGTAAAAATTACTATATGAGAAATAGGATAAATATGCGAAAAGAATAACATACATAAGAATAACATACATTAAATCTTTTCTTCTAAATATTTAATCTATCTCATATCTTATTTATCTAATTTTTTTCGATATTTAACGAATTTTTTTCGTTAAGAAAACAAGATTTTGATTCTAATTTTAAATTGATATTGAAAATCTATATTTACTATCTATACTCTGATTTATACTTACGTAGTTGGCTCATCAAGGAAAATAACCGGTGGATTATGCACGAGTTCAAGAGCAATCGTTAATCGTTTTCTTTGACCACCGGAAAGTTTATCCGTGATTGTATCTCGTACTTCGGATATTCTAAGCATATTCAGAATTTCCTCTATCTGAAATCATTATACCTTTGATGTGGTTATATCAGAGAGAGAGAGAGAGAGAGAGAGAGAGAGAGAGAGAGAGAGAGAGAGAGAGAGAGAGAGAGAGAGAGAGTGCGCGCGCGCGCGCGCTATTCCAAAAATATGTATTCTGATTTATATCCTGATTTATGTGAGAATTTATGTGTAGAAATAATATATCAATTTAAAATAGAAATAATAGAAATAATTTAATCTCTCAATATATTCTGTGTCGATGTATATTGAATTATGAACATATATCACGTTTTGTACAAGATGTAGAATTTAGTAAAATTTTGAGAAAACAAGAAAAAACTTAGAATGTTCATTTGAAGTCGTCATAATTATATGTTATTAGCATATGTTTTGCTTGTTTTCTTTTTTTATCTTTGACTCATCTCTCTATATTATCTATATTATCATTTTTATTATACATTAATTCCAATTTTACGTTTGCATGACAGCATAATCTTATTATCCTTGCTGGTTATCTTCTTTTTTTTACTGATAGATGTGATGATTTAGAGGGAATAAATAATCTTTTATGAGACTTCCGAGTACTGTTACTACTTAGACTACCGAGATATAACTGTTAGGAGGATTATCTAGATCGTGCTATTATTAGTAGAAATAATGTCTTATATATAATGATATCGCAAAAAAGTATATATTACAAAAAAGGAATCGTGATTTTATTCGTTAGCATCTAGCATTATTCGCCTTTTTAATATTATTTAATGAGGAAGTATTTTTAGTAATAGTTTATTACTTAATAAACATTTAATATATTTTTCAACAGAATAACACTATTATATTATTAATTAAAAAATAAATAATTGTTATTGATATCCATCCAATTTTCAATTCATTCAGAATTTTTGTTTTATAATCGTTCGTGACATTTTACATAGTTTAGGAACTTTGTTCGTTTTTAGTGCGAGCACTGTTTTTAGTTTGTTCTACAATATACATATTATACTAAACTACGTAAAATATGTACTTACTGCAGCATGTTTTTCAGATGATGTCTTGTTTCTACCGAGTTTTAATTCAGTGGCAAATGTCATTGCTTCTAAAACTGTGAGTTTTGGTTGCAGGAGATCATTTTGCATAATATAGCATGACATTTTTTTAAATTGTTGCATATTCCGTGGTTGTCCATTAATACTTATGGAACCACCTATATCTGTACATCTGTAAAAAATATTTTCTTACGATTATATATAAAAATGTATAATGCATTAAAATCTTTTTTATTAGATATCGATGTCAAAAGAATACACTTTTAAATCAATTTTAAATAAATTTTAATTAATTTTTAAATAATTTTAAATAAATAAATGAGCTATTTTATTTAAATATACGACGATATACAATCAATTTTTAAATTAATTATTGGCAATCTTCCATTATTTCTATTATTATTTCAATTATTTTCCAAATTATGTGCCATATCCTATTGTTATATTTTCATGTTTCGATGAATATATGTAAATGATATATAATTGATATATAAAACCTTTGCTCTTTGATGCAATATAAGAAAAAATAATTACATACGAATGTGCAAGATTAAATATGTACGAATGTCGAAACCTGCAAAAACTTATATCTTATATCAAATATCATTTTAATTTATAACATGATAAGAAAAATCATAACAACTTAATCATTTCAACTCGCTTACGTTAATTTAATCAATAAAAATTATAAAACTTATTTATAATTTACTTATATCCCGCGAGGATATTGAGGAGCGTTGATTTTCCCGCTCCAGAAGGACCCAAAATCACTGTCAGTTCGCCTGATTTAAATTGCCCATTAATTCCTCTTAAAACCATCTTTGATTCTGTAAATGTTACAAATCATTTAAATGATATTTTATATTTAAACAACAATAGGTTTAGGATAAAGAAATTAAAATATATGTCTCGTGATAAAATATTATTCACGAGACTATTAACGAAAGAATATTAAACAATGAAAATATATAAGATACTTGATATATAATATTATTGTCAGAAGTAGTGCTTGAAAATATTAATTTCATTATATATTTTTCTCATTGTTTAATTATCTTATTTATCAAGACTATTTTAACAAAGATATTTAGATTAGATATTTAATTAAAACGTAACTATAAATCTTGTTAGGAAGAAAATTAGATTATATATTAGATAAACTAGCACATCATAAATTTTATTTTAAACGTTTACATAACTAGATGTAGCAAGATAAATATATATCTCTTGAATTATATATCGCGTGAACGTATTCACACAACTATGCTACTTAATACATCAGAGATAATTTCATTTACATAATAATGTTAATCGCATTACTAAATTTTTTTGAAGAGTGTGAAAATAATACATTCTGAATAGTCCACTCGTTCATTTATATAAGTAAATAGTTTCACTTGTATAAAGAAGTTTTACTTGTTAAAGAGTTTCACTTATATAAATAAAGAGTATCGAAGAAATAAATGGAAACACGTTTTCTTTGAAATAATTATTGTCTGCAATAATGCAAGAAAAATGCTTTATAATTAATAAAAAATAATCATTCATTAAAAAATTAATTTAATTAAAAAATTTTTTCGATAATATAAATTAATTATTATGCGAATTAATTGCACGAATATATTGCACTGAACATAAATAAATAATAATAAAATTCATTAAATTGTTACGTGCTATCTATCGTAATTTATTTCGTTTATGTTATCTTGTGACTTAAAAAATCAACATATAATAATATTATTATAGACTTATTAAGATATTAAGTTTATATATATATATATATATATATATATATATAAACATATATATATATAAGTATATATATTAGATATTAAGTATAGTAATGATATTGATATCCATTATTATTTACTATAATGAATATCTTTGATATGTAAAAATCATTCTACGGAGAATTTCAGATAATAAAATGCAGCAGTCGTTCATTAATTACATGGATTCGCGCGTTATTTTTATATGAGAGATTTATTCTTCTTTAATCAATTGTTAATCGTGACACGTAAATAGCATTACGTTAAGATCTGCCAGATGTATTGTCTGGGAAGAACACGTGATTACGTGATTCACGTAAGTGTTCTCATTCCTATGCGATTAATGCATCATACGAAATTATGAGTCATTCTTCCATTCCTTTTGTATTTACAAAAAGAGCTTAGAATACTCGAATAATTCGATTTTTAATGTTTCGTCTGATATTAATTTTTATCAAACGTGTCTTATCTTTTTTATATAACACATATATATAAATACAGTACATTGCTTTGTGATTACATATAATTTATCTTCACTCGCTTATATATTACGTTCTTTTAATTTTATATTCTTAACGATTTCTTTTTTTGAGATATATAATGCTTTATTAGTGAATTTTATGTAGTGTAACGTGATTTTTTCAATATGTAAAATTTTGTATAATGTATAATTTAAGTTTTTTTACTTATACAAGCCCGTATTGTACAATGCTAGTATTTTAATAAATGATGAAGCAATTAAATAAAGCAATATAAATTAAACAATATAAATTCCATATGTCGCATGTTATGTTATGAGTGCAGTGCAAATTTCAAATAAAGTATTGTGTGTAGAGAATCGCAATAAAAATAATATTATGTACATATTCGAAAGTTCAACTCCGCGTATTTTTATTTAATTATCATTTGCTGACTTTTTATCTATCTTGAAACATATAATAATACAGATTGTATTCTCTATAATGTCTTTCAATAAAATTGAAAAGGAAAATAAATAAGGCGAGAATAATTATATCAATTTGAATAAGTATTAGATGAATATTTTATTATAATTGTTCATTTTATTTACGAGAATCGTTTATATTTAATTTAATGATTATGCAATTAAATGAACTATTTTAGTCATCAATATGTTACGTAAAAGCATACATATACATATCATAAATCACTCTGTGTACAATCACGATTGAATATTTAAAATGACTTTAAAATATCTCTCAGGACATTTTAAGAAAAAAAGGATAATCTTATAGATCATTTCTTAAAAATCACTTATATTAAATTAATGAATTTGTGAACGACAAATTTTGAACGAAGAAAAAGTGATTTATTGCACATACATAGTTTCACTTTTGAATATGGCAAATCGAATGAAGATTTGCATGCGAGAGAAAGAGACAGATTCTCATGAAAAATATATTGCATCTATGTAGGAAGCGAAACATTGCAAATTATAATCGCATCATAGGTCCTAAATTGCGAGAAAGTTGATGTTTCATCGTCAGGAATTGTGCGGGGAATTTCTCACGGAAAGGAATTATCACATACATCATCGCAAACAGTTATCTTCAAGATGACTCTTATTATCTTACAGAACCGAATTAATAAAAAAATAATGTTCGCTACAAGTTTGCTGTTTTAAAGATTCTAATATATATAAAAATGTATGAATATATTTACTTCATCAGAAAATTATTTTCTCGGTCATTCATAAACCGTTACGTCATTTTTCTCCATTAATTGCAGTATTGCAACGAAAAAAAGAAAATTCTATTCTTATATGTTCAGTTAGATTATAGAGAAACCAGTTGCTTACGTATATTCTATCATTCCAAGAAATATCTTTGAATATAAATGATACAGACAGAACATATTGTCATTAGAATACTTATTATGATTTTATGTGAACGTTTTGTCATTATATTACTTTTGTTGAATAGAAATACTCACGATATACAATTATTCCTTATAAGAAATATTCATAGTAATGAAAATTATAGCATGGGGTCTTTAAATAACGCTGATATGTTATCTAAATATGTGTAGATATTTACGTAGAAAGTAAAAGATGTAAAAATTATCTGATATATGTAATAGAGATATGCGTATTATTTATTAATATTTCTTGACATGAAATTCTCAATAGCATCTAAATTTGAAATCTCTCGGTGATTGAACGAAATCGAAGCGTGCGATATAATTCGATATGTCAAATATGTTACATTTGTTACATACGAATATAGAGTTAACATTAATCAAGAAATAAAATCTCGAAAATAACAGAGCTGTAAGACAATTATTCAACGTAATATTTTATTTTTGATGCTATTTCGTTTTACTGCAATATATATGCCACGACACGTTTGAGGCATAGTTCTTTAGCATAATGCTCGTTGGGCAACCATAAAAGTATAATGGAAGACCAAATTTTCAATTCACTAGCGAGTGAGTATTACAGAACTCGTACGTGTCCCGATTTTATAACATCTTTTAATTCTTCGGTCTTGTGATTTTAATTTTTTAATAAATAACGATCGGTTAGTGTATTAGGTAAATTCAAGCATTTATCTGATATTATATTTTGTATTATATTCCAGTATTATATTTCGAACTTTATTATTATATTTAAATAAATTCTATTCTGCAGTTTCTTTATGGATTGAACATGACAAATTTCAAATAATTTAAAATAAAGGATTCAAGAAACTATTTTTGCTTCGTTTGTTTTTTATAATGTATTATTTATCCTATAACATATTTCACATGTACAATTAAATTTAAAATAGTGTTGCAATTATGTGACAAGAAAAAAATATGTTTATATCGCGTTTAACATTTATATGTTATGATATGTTATAAAAGATCATCGTATATTAATTATTCTTGTCTTATTAATTGCCATTAGCATTAAATTAAGAAATAACATTATCACTTTATAGCATCATAATTCATAAAGATATCTTATTGCACTTTCTAGTATAATATCATTACGTGTTTATCTTTTTTTCTATCACTTCCATAATTTCCCACTAACAATTGTTTTTTTATAATTTTTATGCTTAATTATATGCATTTTTATGTATCTCGAAATTAGCATCTGCTTAATGAAAATCAGATCTAAATATGACATGTTTAGAAATATAAATCACGAAAAATAGGATATTTGTTTTATCAAGGATATTACCCGTTTAGCATATTGAAAGAATTTCTATCTCAGTGACGTAAAATCTTACGTAATTCTTTGTAGATTTCTATTTAACGATTACATATATTGCGTATGTGCATGTATGAATAATTCTGCTTTGCAATATTAAAGGAATCAGAAAAAGTTAGTATCAAGTTGTATATAAATATCAATTTACTATTTATGATTTATATATATATTTTAGAGTTATAGTGCCGGAAATCGGTGCTTTCAAATAATTCGACGTTAATAGAATGGAATTTGTGCAAGGAAGTATCTTATCGAATCTTTTTTTATTCTTGATATTTATGTAGTTTTGTTAAAGTCAGAAAATGATCAGAATATCATGTTGATGTTTTGAAAATTGATATTTTGAAAATTGTATGCAAATTTTGAGGATCACGTATTCTATAATCGTCACAAATGATGTGCTTATCTTGTTTAGATCTTGACTTGTTTTTAATAAATGGAAATATGGCTTGATCATATCTCGACTCTTCATTAATAAATTATATTCTTTTTTTGAGTTATACTGATCGTATAATTGTTACTGACGTAATCTATTTTACAACATACATGCATTAAATACTTAAAGGAAAAAGCATAATAAGAGAACGATAATATCATGAAAATATTTAATCGATGCGAGATTATATGAGGTATTGATTATGTATTTTAAGCAATAATTGCGACATGTTTAGTAGCCAAAGTAAAAAAATCTAAGAATATGTTACATGGCAGTGCTCATCACAGATGTGTGCGAATAGTGATTAGTGATTAGCGAATAGTGAATAGTGATTAGTTATGACTGGCGCAGCACATCTGCAATATGTCAAATTGTTTGCCCCAGTAAATATATGTTGTTGCTGGCATATTAACGTATTGTATAATTATAGAAAATGAGAAAAGGAATACTGTGATGCTATAATGAGCGCAATTAAGTATTTTAATATACGAGCGATGATATACACTCTAAGCCGAAATTAGTGTACAATGGAACGGATTTATGCAAACTTTGTAATAACTTCCCATTTCCAGCAGCATTCCATTTCTCGGATTACGTGCAATGATACCGTGTACGGATCTTCTTACACCTCTCTGCCTCTCTCTCTCTTCTTCTCTCTCTTTTTTCTCTTTTCTTTTTCTTATTGATATATAACAATAATCGAGGAGCGAGGGACGCAAGATCATGAAATGAAACGGAGGAAAAAATACGGCGTTACGGAGTTATCTATGCTTAAATCTTCGTCTTTTCAAGAGGAATATCCGTTTCACGATCATTTATTAAATAACTCATAAATTGATACTTTATGCGAATTATAAAATGCGAATGATTACCTTTTCGAGAATTTGGCACCGAATAGGTCAAATCATTGAATTCGATATCTATCGCCGCCAATTTGGACAGATATAACAATTGCGTAAAGCTTTTGTTGCAATTGCCGGAGATGGTTCTTTCGCTTTTGTGACTCGCGATATCGTTTACTTCATTTATATTAATTTTTGAGACGAGCTCCATGATGATTCTTTTCTCGAGTCAGTTGAGATTCTGCTAATTATTTATCTTCAACTCGCAATTATCATTATCCAATGTCTCCTTCCGTGCGATAAATTATTCAGCATCAGCAAGATAATACGAATCTGTAGCTGAAAGCAGAAAATCAGAAAGCGTATATAATACCGCGGAAATAAAATGTCATCAGCGTGCGTGGTCATCATACTAACCAAACAGATTACATCGCAGAGAGAAATAGTAAATAAAAGCATGTGTCGATGATTATAAATATAAATCCATATTCTTTTGTTCGATAAATAAAATTCCTTCGCAACGCGAATTATTATGCCGCATGTATCGCGTTTGCGATTGCGAGTTTCTCGAAGGATAAGCAGGTCTTCCGATCACGTTTTGTTTTTTGCGATTCCTATGTGATACTCTGATCGACGGCATGGCAAACGAATAAATAATAGAAGATGAATGACAATGCAATGCACGCAGCTGTACGACTTGACATTGCAACGCATGCGCTATTACGTGAAATTTACGAGGCGCGTTGAACTTGTGAACTGGCGATCGCGGTTTCGATCGCGACTTCCGCGACAGCGATGAGTTACACGAAATAAATTTCCAGAAGAAACAAAAGGAAGTTTATTCATAATTAAATCTAGAAGCAATAATTAGATTGTTCAATAATCGGCTATGCGATAATCGATTGCATATAATAAACCGATTCGCAAAAATATTCGCTTTTTCTTGCTCGGAGCATTTCTTTGCTCTCGAGCTTTAAGCTTTGAGCTCTGATTTCTTTCTTTCGCCAATCGAACTTTGGCGAAGAGATAAATGGCGTAATTATGCCAAGCCGATTTCATCTTTATTGGCCGGATTGCTAATTACGCTTGCAGACGCGAACCGCTTTCGATCTTGCTCGTTTGCGTATTTCTTCTTCTTTCCCTATTATTTGCAATAATAATTGATTTCATCAGAAATGCACTTATGCGACTGATATTACGTGCGAACCGGCTCGCTTATCACCGTTTATTTTGTTTCCGGCAAAGAATTCGGCTTATTTGCAATTTCCTGGTATTAAAGACAATTACAATTAATAATCACCAACTTATATATATGAATATGAAATCTCGCCTATTGTCGCATTTTCTCTATGATGACCTTTTCGACCGATAATGATTTTTGTTTCCGTTTCAGCTCGCAATTGCTTCATTAATCTATGCGCGCGCAAAAAAATGTGTGTGTGTGTGTGTATGTGCACGCGCGCATAGAATTAACGAGATTGAATCATCACTTGAATCGGCTAATGTAATAAACAGGTTCGCGATTTCGCTTCATTTTATTTGAATTTTTAATGGGAATACAACACTTTCGGATTCATATTAATTAATATTTACGATCTCATAATTCCGATATACTTCGGTCGCTGTCGATTTTTTTGACGATTACGAATATGTTTTCGTATGTTCCATGAAAGGAACAGTTTCTTGGTTCGTTGATCTTTTTTCTGTATTTTAGACATAAGCTGGATGTTTTGAAGAGAAATGAACAAAGAACAAGAGAAAGAAAATGTGTCAGCACGAAACTCACTTATTCGCTTCAGCACAAAACTCACTTATTCGCTTATTTATAACGCGGACACATCAGCACTTTATATACATGTTAAGGCTTCCTTTTTGCCCACGTTGCGCTTATCTTCTTATCGTTCTTATCCGAATATTTTATCGGTTCCTCTCATACGAAAAACGGCAATTACGTTTTGAATATTCTATTCGCTTTCTCGACCAGGATGCTTCCGGTTTTTCGCGCGCGTGAAGAACTTGAACTATCTCTTCTATTAATAGGAGCATCACACTCCTGTTACTATCTTGCATTCACGCTCACGCTCGCGCATGCAGCGCGCTAATACATAAATCTCTGAAAATCCGCGGATAAGGTCTGATCACTTACGATTTCGATGTCGATTGGCCTGTCCGCTTCCGGAAAGATTTTCCCGTTCAGAAATTTGTCCGGGAACGTTCGTGAGAAAAGCTCTACGTACGCGCCAACCGCTGACTGATGCAGCCGAGTCCTCTTGTAACGAATTTTGCTCTAATTTCTCGTCACGATATCGTCATCAAGAACACGTAACGTCAGTGACTTGCGCGCGGTGTCGCATCAATGCCGTTCCACATAGCTCCCCGCTTTAATACGATTACGCTGCGCTTTATAGCTGCTTTATTTTCGTGAAAGACTACATACGGCATTCGTGAAGCAGTCAGCACACCGTTACCTACGACGATAGACTATCGTGGAAATAGCGTTGGATGCACAGATGTGCGACCACCGACGAAATACCTATAGCACGAACCTATTGCAACGATCCTTTATTGCGTTATGTACTCGTAGCGTAGTTGGAGTCGAGCTACGCTCGACATAAATCGTGCCGCGCAACTGAAATACCGAATGACTCGGAAATTGGCCAACAGTGATATTTGGGGATTTGATTACCGTCAATGGCGGTAGCTATTTTCTTGTATACTTAGCATGACCTTGATTATACCCTACTACTGACGCGCTATTGCTATTGTGACTATCGATTCTCGTTCGATTCCCTCGTTCGATGAATCATGTTTTGTTTCGATTATTCTGAATGCTGCTCTCAATAGAGGAACTTTTAATTTTAATGATGCTTTAGTTTTCTTAGAGTTTTAAGAATAAGCCGAATTAATGAAATTTAATATTGATCATCCACTAAAAGAGTTCCGAGTAGAATCGAAACGTATACATGTGTTGTAATAACAAAGTAATAAAATTGTAATAAAAAAGAAAAAATGAATAAACGCTGATGCATTGAAAACCGCTTGTAGTGCGTTGTCGTGAAATTTCAAAATCATGAATATTGTAAAAAAGATTTCCCCTTCTGCCTGATATATCTTGCGAGTTAAATTATTTAAAAAATTGTCAAATTATAAAGATTCAGTGAGCGAAATATAATGAAAGTATCTTTGGAATGTTCTAAATGCTCGTCATGTTTTGATCATATTTAATAAACTAATAATGACAAACAGGATTACGGAGAACGAAATCACAGGTAAATTTATCAGAAATATTATGAGATGTTATCAAATATGAATTATTTCAATAAAATTCCATTTCCATTCTTTTTTAATCAAAATTTGTTTAGCCATTAATTCACGATAAATAAAATTTTGATAAATCTAGTTAAATTATGTTTTCTAGAGATAAATTGTCATAAAATATTGTCATTTGATCTTTGTGTTTCAAAATTGAAGATTGAACATCACCATTATCTTTGAAAGATGAACGAAAAGAAATGTATAAAATTTTTCTTAAATATCATATAAATACTATTTGAATCTTTCTCTCTTTTTATTGTTAAAAAGAAATCGAATATATTAAGAATATATTAAGAAACAAGGATAACATAAAAACATTGCACATTGCAAAATGTAATATAAAAATAATCGATAAAAAAGCAGTGGGGAAACAGGTTCGATTAATACTCTTCTTATTTAATATCTAATTCTTTCTTTTGTTGTCTGACTACTTCATTTAAAGTGAATTTGTGAATTTGTTGACTTATCTTTTTGTTGTCTTTTTTGTCGGTTTGACGGTTTATTTTTATTTTGTTGAAAGAAAAATCTATTACTCTTTTATACATATGTAGACATTCAATAGGAATGAAACTCGAAAACATAGAATTATTATCTATATTGTAACTAATTATAATAGCTATATGATCATTGCTAATGATTAGCAAAGAAAATATTTTCAAAAAATTAGCTAATTGCTTCTCTTCATTTCTCTTCATCAGTTGAAACTGCATGTATTTTAATCGACTAAAATTCATAGTGTTAGTTTTAAAAATCTTGTTTAAGTTATTTATGTTACTTATCTTAATAGTCTTCGCAAATCATCTGTATCACATATTTTATAATTAATCTTAAATCGCGTTACCAGATATAAATAGATATTATAAAGATTATTTTAAGATTAGCTATCTTAATTTGCTCCAAAAAATTTTTATTTCAATTGAAAGAGAAGGAAAGAAAGAATATTATAACTAGATAATATCTCAGTTATTATTACAGATTTTCATCGTCTTTTTTATCGTGTTGTTATTTACGCAACAACGTAAATGCAATGATATGCATCATTATCAGAAAAACAATAATTAAAAAATGATTTAGAAAGTAGCTCACAAATATTTTACATGCGTGACTATTCAGAATATATAATCATGCATTATATGTAATGTAATGATAAATGTAAATATAAATAGTGATCTGAAATATTATACATGCATATACACATATAGAAAAAAAGTTCTTAAGATTGAAATATTTTAATCAACAAAATTCCTTTTCATCAATATTTTTTTCTTTTTCTTCTATTCTATGATATAATATTAATATTTATGTATTATATACATAAAATTTAGTTTTTTCTTTTTCTTTTTATATATCTTTAAAAATTAGAAATTTTATGACGTTTTGGCAATTGACATTGTATACAAATTAATATTTAAACAATACGTTATATAATATATAATCTGTATTAATAAAATATGATTGTATATAAAAGAATACGAGTATTTTATTAGTATACTCATTTCGTAACAAAATTGTTTTATTTAATTCTCGCAATATTAATAATATAGTATCTGTATAGTTAAAAAAGCATATCAGCATTAAGTTTCTGTCATTAGAATGATTAATCTTTTCTTATCTTTTTCTTATCTTATCTAAAATTAATTCTGTCACTATTTTGATTAATCACTAATCGAAAACGATATAAAAGCTATAATAAAACATTATCTATTCTTCTTTATCAGATTAGAAGATACGTTTTTTCAAGTATTTATATTATGTTATTGTTGTTCTAACATAATCAAATGATGCATGTCAATCAAATACTGAATATGCAATAAAAATAGATGCAATCAAAAATACTTATTTTTGTCACGTTCAGTTTTTATTATAATTATCGAAACTTAATTTGTTATTAAATTGATGTTTCTTCTCTTCTAATATTATTAATAACAGTGATTAAGTAAAAAAAAATTATGTATAATGTATCTTATCTCTTCTTATAAAATATGAAAATACGAAAATACAAGAAACGCGATTACGATCGCTAATATCTTTCGATGTGAAATAGGAGAAGTAATGCTTAAACGATTAATATTCTCATGATATATATAGACATATATATATATATATATATATATTTCTAACACATTGTACACACGAATATAGTGGGGTCCCAATTGATCTGATAAAATATATGAGAATAGGAAAGACAGAAAATAAACATATTATATAAACATATAATAATACAGTATGAAAAGAGTACTTTTTATTTGTATTATAGATATAGTACAAACTATGATAATAATTGCCAAACCAGTATAGATATATGCATCTAAATACATATTGTTTCGTAAAAGTACATCTATCAGTTTTATAAAAGTATATATTTAACCTGAAAATCTTCAACTTTAATAGCTTATAGAGGCAAATAAAAAATTCATTATAATATATAATATTATTTTAAAGTACTATTTTCCTATTTAAAATTTCTTTCCAATAGCTTAACATTAAAAATGTCAACTGTTTACATTAATTTAGAACAGTGTACAAAAATAACCGTTCGTAAATGATATAATGGATTGGTTTAATAAATTTTATAAAAAGTACATAATATCTTAAAACGACCAGTTTAATTGACTTTTTTAAAAAGCTTTATTTTGATATCAGTTTTAATTGACATATAAGTAATAATAATAACGCAATAATATGTTCACGATCTCTTGTCGAAATCGTAAGCTCTTGTAGGAACGCATGAATGCTCGTTTCGACATAATTTATCAAGATCGTTCTTTTTTGTTAAGCGTTAATAATATTTGGTTTTGAATATGTATAATTAATCTGGCAAGATAAATTCGTGTACTTAAATCTTCGGAAGAGTCATCCGAAGCCAATTTCAAAAACACGAGCACATTCGTGAATTCTCTAATCATTTTTCTTTGCATCATTAAGCTCACAGCCATTAGTGGAATAAGATAGAATGGTCACTCGTGAAACATGTCATCGATTAAGGCCTCGTATTCGTCTAAAAAAATAGATACAGAATCGGGAGCATTCGAGCTCTTCAATCTTAGAATTACGCGCAAACTTGTTTTTTAGCCTTTTATCGTAAAGCCGCATCGACTGTATCGCATCGCATTGCGACGAACGCTTCTACAACATTCAATATCAACGCGCATATTTGGTTGCGTGTCTAATAAAAATGTTACTGATATAGTAAAAAAGGGAGGAAGATATATTATTTTAAACTCTGTATGTATGTATGCGCGCGCATATGTGTATATGTGTGTGCACACGCGCGTATATATATACACACACACACACACATACGCGCATATACACATACACATACGTACTAGAAAATAGTACCCTGAACAAATATGTTACAAACATAACTACTAGCCGTCGTCATGCATTATACTTAATTAAGAATATAAATAAGTTATATTAATATCATTCCTTGTACGCAGGAACAGAACAGGGAATAGCTAGTGTCGCGAGTTTTTTGCCGAGAGAAATGCCACGAAAATCCACAGCATGGGTTTGATTGTTGTTGTATGACATATGTATTGAATTTAGATATTTTCGTGTTTGTCTTGTTTCAAGAATATCATATGAGATTACCGATTATACAAATACATATGCTAATCTTCGCGACCCTATATGTTAAAACGCAACGCCGTGTTAACTCATACATTCGCGAAACATTCAATGTCTTTCAAAACTCGTACGCACTGACGGCCTACCGGACGTTTTTGATTTTCCAACGAAGGAAGAGATATGCGGCAATTCGCAATACGACAAATATCAAAAGAAGGGCAAGGATATCGAGCATGAAGTCAGCGTTCAGCATATCTAGCTCCTCTAATGTCGTTTCTGGATCCTTAAAGTGACAATATACCTGAAAAACATATGCCAAAGATTAATGTTGATCATATATAATCAATATCTTACAATAATCAAATTAAAGCCAGTATTAAACATACCTGGAAACATTTCAGTTTCTCGCGATTGAAAGCATAAGTAGTCAAAGCAGTTCCCTCGAAGCCATATCTGATGTAGCTGAGATACGTGATCCATCGTAGATAAACTGGAATCGCGTCGAAGCTAACGAAGAACCCTGAGAAGAGTAGGAACGGTACTGACATCACAGGCGCGAGGAACACGCCGTTTTGGACATTCATCGCGGCGCCGACTACGAGACCCACCGATTGTGCGACGAATGCGATCAGTAGACAAATGCTCATGAACATGCTGTATCGCATTATTTCCGGCGGTTGGCCGGTCAGAAAGTACACGATGCTGACGTATAATATACAAAATATAGCCTGAAAATTGAAAAATAATTTTATTCATTCATGTAATGTAGATATATGCAATTCATCGATTAGACAATCTTACTTGAAATGGTACGTCCGAAACGGTAATTGCTAAGTAATACGCCTTGAGAGAGTACCATCTATTGAAATTTTCCTTCAAAAGTACGGGCAGTTCGAGCGGGACTGAAAAATAGAATTTAAATAGAATTTAAAAGTCATGTAAGGATTGCTTTCTTGACAATTATAAAATTCGATATAAATTGGGCGACTTACAGGACAAAATGGTAATTGTCATGGAAGTGTACATAAGAAACAACATATTGAAAAACAAGAATCCCAGATTGCTAAGTACTTTGGCTCCATCATTTCCTATGTTGTAGTACAATGCGCTGATTAGAAACGCCACCAGAATATGAGCGAAGAGTCGAAGATACATGAGAGTCTGCAAGAATATTATAATATTATTACAAACTTCTAAACGTTTGTAATGAAAAGTGTGGAAATTGACATTTCTGAAAATAATTATAAACGAAAAAATGTTTAGTTATATCTCGATAATAAATTCAATGCCAATTCATGACGAATAAGAGAAATTCTTTTGTTGCTCCTCGAGCAACTTACCCAATCTCTACGACTGAAGAGCAAGGCACGCTTCAGAATAATATAGAATTGCGCCCATTCGGATATAGGATATCTCTCTGGCGTCACCGTAATGGAATCATCGAGCAAGGCCACATTAGCATTGTCCTTCTTATCTGTCTCTATGGGTATTGTCACATCTATCGTTGAAACATTAATTTAATGTCATATATTTAATTACAAACTTGTGAATATTTAGTGATATGATATTTAGTCTGAGTCGGAGACATTTATAATCGTTATATATTCATTGGAGAACGTTCAAACGAACAGAAACTGAAAGCAATTATATGTAATTATATAAAATTATATCAATTAAAATTTTTTTTCTGTATTTCGCAAGTCATTCTACCGCGTTCATTCTACATAGTTTATTTCATGATTTAAGAAAGTCATACTTTGTTTAGCGATATCGTTTGTGGCATAATCGGAAATGAATTTTCCATTGCTAATCTCGTTTTGTCTATCCTGCGGAAACTTTTCCTCAAGATTGCTGATATCATTTACATCTTTGAGCTTCACTTTTTCTATGCTATCGCCATTCTTCAGAATTCCTGTCGAGGTGCAATTGTTCATTCCATCCTTCATCTCGGAAAACGGATATCCTTCGCGTATATCATATTTTCCATTGTTTATCGCGTTCACAAGATTCTTTATATTATCGCCATACTCGCCGCATGATATTTCAATAACTGAAAAGTGAAATTTAATAAAAGATCATGAAACAATTATGCATAATAAAAATTGTGGAGAAGTCTCTTGATAAAAAATGAAGCTAAATATATGTTATAGTTTTATTGTTATTACATTTTACTTGATAATTGCTTCTCTCAAAGCAATTTTAATGATAAATTTAATACTTTGTTGTATATCAGTGTGATATTATTTTCTTAAATATTTTCTATCCTCTATACACTGTACATGGTAAAATATTATTGTTGAAAGAATCATCTTTTTAATGAAACTTACTAAACGATGCTGGATTGTGATAGCTTGGACAATTAAGATTAATTGCCCTTAGGAAAGGCACCAATTGCGATGTAGAGCCTTGATAAACGCATTGACCTTCGGCTAACGTGTAGAGAGCATCGAACATTTCGAAAAGCCTTGCACTAGGCTGATGAATGGTACAAATTATCGTTCTGCCACCGCGTGCCAAAGTCTTCAACAATGAGATGCATTGAAAGCAAGACGAGGAATCCAAACCACTGTAAATAACCGGATAAAATCAATCAGTATCATTATATAATTTATATACTATAATTTATATACTTTCGTGCTTTTTTTCTATTTATCTGTGAACATTTATGATAATAAAAAGTATTAATGAAAAAAAAAGACAAAAAAGGGAATATGATAAATGTGGTATTTTTTGTTTGGGGATAAATGACAGGAAAATATTCTATTATAAATTGATAAACATTATCAAATATCATTTGCAAATAAAATATCCATTAAGAAATAGATGGCTTAATGATAAATATATCATTCTCAAAAATCCTCAGATTATTGCAAGTAACGGTTAATTGACTGCATTCTTTTTTTTGGGAATTCTTGATTAGTGCAGACCTTGAAAGGATTGATTATGTTCTTTTCTTTTTATCAGTATATTATATCGATAAGGAATTCTAAAATCGGTTATACAAAAAAATATTCTGAGAATATTCTGAGAATATCATAGATCAGAAAACCGATTTTGAATCTTTGAATCTTAAATGGACTAATGACATAAACATGTATATTATTGATATCATGTAATAGAGAAAACAAAGTGCTAGATGAGATCATATATTAAAATTATCATATTCAATAATACATAAAGCAGACTATGGCGTTATGATAGACACAAAAACTCTGATGCATAGTGAAAGTTGTCGGCAAGAAAAAAAAACAGACGTTCCAAAAACCGATCATTTACTTTCTCCAGGTATCATGTTTTACTTTGTATTTTACTTTGATCAAACGAAATACTATTAACATCGACAGTGACTTCGACATTTTCACATATACAACCGGCTTGGAGATAACGATTTCAATTTTTGCAGGGGACTGAATAATGCACGACGTCGTGCAGAAAAACTATATTCTTCACGCAGTGCGAGGAGAAGAAAAGAAAAAAGTATGACAAATAAACCAGCTTGAATTGATATGTCTGACTCGGCGACATTGATTTTTATGAGAAGAAATATTAACGTATAATATCAATTGTTATCGTCATAAATTCCGTGACGGTCATTTCATAGAGTCATAAATCTGGAACATAATAAACATAGAAAGCTACAAGGAGAAATTCAATGATACGTATATGACATTTATTGAAATCCGCAGAATTCACACATTTCTGCAATTCTGGGAAAGAATAAACGCATATGCTTTTGCATAATGACATTGACGTGTCGAAATTAAAAAATCAAGAAAATTACTTATATGAACTATAAAGCAGAGATTTCTCTCGTTATGAAGAACTTTAGAGAAAGTAAAAGAGATCGTTATTATTTTCTCTCGACGTAGCTCTTTACTAATTAAACCCACGACATTTTTGCGTACCGTTCACAAACATTCACTATCATATCTCATAATCATTAAGTGTAATCTAAGTGTAATGTAATTAATAAAATTTATTATTGGAAACTATGCTTATGTGTTAAAAACTTGCAATAATCGATTAATATGATGATCAAAATTGTAAAATTAATTTCTAATTAATTGCAAACGCGATTGTAATCATTATCTTTTATAAGACATAAAATTTACCTAGTTGGTTCATCAAAAAACATTATCGGAGGATTGTTAACTAACTCAAGTGCGATAGAAAGTCTCTTTTTCTGACCACCACTTAGATTCGAGGTCATAGTACGGTGGTGTTCCGATAGGCCGAGAGTTTCAAGGATTTCCTGGATCTGCAAAAAAACAGTAATCCATGTAAAATACGTGACATTCTACATATAAGATACAAAAAGCGATAAAATATATAGTAAGCAGAAAATATATTTTAAATAGAAAAATATGTGAACTGATTTCGCATTATAAATTTGTGTTATGATTAAACGCAGCTTCGATGTAATTGATATATCGACATGATTAAACGCAACCGATGATCAATTGAGATTAACGAAAATTTAATAATGAATTGTTTATAATAAGAGTATAATAAAAGAAAAGAAATATAAGAAATATAATAAATGAAAGTAATTAATAAGCAACTGGATTTGAGGCCCTGTAATCCGTCCACAAGTCAAATGATTAATCAAATAAAAGAGTCAGCTTACCACTTCTTCTTTATCTGTTTTGCTGACGTGTGAGCCAAGCTTAAGGCTCGCTGCAACTTTCATAGCTTCCGCTACTGTTAAATTCCCGTGAAGTTGATTATCCTGCATGATGTAGCAGGAGAGTTTTCTGAAGGCACTGAGGTTTCTTTCGTGACCATTTATGGTGATGCTACCCTCCATACCTGACGTCCTGATAAGAAATTTTTAATGAACGATTCGCGCAAAAGATTTTAATATGTTTGCTTGCAATAATTGTTCGCGCGTATGCTACACATATCGCAGAGATGACTGGCTGAAAGGGAAAGTTTCTAATCTCCGACTCTGTAATTAATAACCCCTGTCTCAATCTGGGGATATCTTTCCCCAGATGAATGAGAAAATGTTAGAAACGAATTTTTCGTATTAGAAATGCAACGTCGGATTGTACATTTTAGATTCTTGGAATCAATCTTGAATCATTTCGAGGAACCATAATTTGTTACTGTAATTCAGCAATTTTTCGGTCTGCATGCTGCGAGATTCAATGTCAGATCGTAGTATCCGCCAGTGACAGTATTAATCCTAGATGTGCAAGGCTCGATAGTGCGCGGACAACAGACTGTGGTTAACCGTGAAACCGGTTTAGAAAACGCGATGGAAAAAGAAGCGTACATGAAGTGAAACAGCTTTTACGTAGCAAGTACCTTACGTCGCGATATTTTACAGATTTCAAAAAGTATGTTCACCGCGAATGTATGACGAGAAGATTGATCGATTCATCGTCCTTGGGATCAGTGCTCAGAACTGCTGAATTGAGTATCAGTGGCTTAATTATTAGCAGCCGCTCTATTTTGCAATCTGTTTGTTGCAGTTTAAATGAATATTTTATATGCAGGATATTCAATCGAAATAAATCGTAATGATCTGCTTCTCAATTCTGGAAATTACGTTTTGCAATGTAATTAACTCATCGAATCAATCAAGCAGTATCATTGCAATGCTTGGCAATAAGATATGTTCCTCGTAACTTGGATAAACCTCGACCGAGGCTATTTTCATTAGTAATGTTTGTATGTATTTCAAGATAAGAAAAATATAGCGCATCAATTTTTTGCTCTCGCTTGATCTTATAATCTCCGTCTAAACAAAATAAACAGATATGCCTTGACACCGTTATGGTTTTTTCGACTTACACGCAAATGAGGGAGAAATTTAACGAGAATGCACAGAACGCGTATCGAAAGATCTTTGATGAGGCAGCATTTTCATCGAACCGATTATCGAAACAATTATCTGCTGAATTACGAATTACGAATTAATTTGTTAAAATAGATCCGTGTCGAACATTATTTCGAATTATGATCGTATAATACAGACAGATATATATACATGCAAATGCTATTAAAATGGAAAAAAAACTCGATAATTTTCGAATCGGTCGGATTGATTTTTGCAGCGATCTGCATAACTTTTTTGGAGTCCTTGAAGAAACCGGAGCTCAGGCCATTTTGTCAAGCAGAACGTATGTAATCAACGACTGAAAATAATACGTCAAGGTAGAAAGTTTCGAGCACTACATACGAGTATCTCGGTTTATTCTAAACTAATCTCGAATTCACGTTATTTTAACAAAGCAGCTAAGTTATATCGTCGCTACTTGACGATCAATGTAGAGAAGATCAGTGCAGAGATGTTCCTACTCACATTGTGATGATGCAATTTTTATCTGTATCTCATTGATTTTCTTCTAAATATCAACGAGATATCTTTGCCTCAAAGGAGTTTCGTAATAACACGAAGCACGAGGAAAGTGAGATCGCGGCATAGCGAAGAAAGTAAAACGGTCCATTTCAACAAAAACCGAAAGTGCACAGTTAAGTCAAGCCGACATTATACGATGAGACTTTCCTATAATAGTTCACGAAAATATGTAAACTCAGATATACATCAATTTGCGTGCGCGTGTGTGCGCGTGCGTGTGCAAATAATATATTCTGATATATGTGCATATTAATGCCTAAAACTTAATTTAATGCGTTGTTCTAACGTGCTACGACTGAAATGCCAGATCTCTCGGAATAGACGAAAACAGAAACTGCGTAAACGTTTCTTCGAAAGCTTTCGTTTTCGGATTGCCGTTTTCCCAGCGTGTCGCGTTCATACGTTGACGTAGGAATAACAGTTGTGCATCTCTCGTAGAAAACGTTTGTGATTAATAATTTGACATCATTTGATCTCAACGGGAAATTCATCCTAAGCGAAGCGAACAAGCTGCTGAAATGATCTCTGATAATTTGAATTCGGGTTTCCTACGTGAACGAAATAAACGCGTGGCAGTGAAGTTATGAAGAAGTTAGTAACAGAAATAAGAAAATAAGTAGAATAACAAGAGAAATGTACGCATGTAGGAACGCTCGAATTAATCAAATGAATGATATACATTATCAGCAGACCGGATAACTTTTGCTCGGATGCAACTTGGTTACTACTAATGGCCTTATTCGCTATCGGTACAGGCGCATTATCGGTCACAAATTGATATTACGACTCAGATTACTGAATACTCGCCGCGTATTCGATAAACCAATTTCACTTCTGTTCGATAAGAGTAAACATGCATGTATGAGAAAACTCGCTTATGCCCGTTCCGTTCGACATTATTATTACTCTATCTATCTATCGTTCCATTTATTCTCTTTTATTAGAGATGCGCAATTACCACATCGTTTCATGAACATATTGACTCACTTGTATCCGGTAAGAATGTTCAGTAGCGTCGACTTTCCCGCACCAGAAGGGCCCATAATAGCAGTCAGCTCGCCAGACCGCAGTCTGCCGCTGACGGATTTCAGGATCGTCTTCACATCTGAAAACGCAACGGACTCGTTAGTACCGCTCAGAATGGGAAATTATCGACGTAAACGGCGCAAATGATGCAAACGCTCGCTTCTTGATCGATCATTGTATCACGCTTAACATCATATAGCTATAGATTTTCGTTGAATATTCGATATCCTACGTAAGTCTATGACATTTGCAATAAATGAATAAGTAAACAGATAATGCGTTGATGAACGTTCTCTCAACGAGCGCCCGTTAATAAAAAAAATTAAGTATTTTTTCGAACAATTATCAGTCAGCCATTAATATTGGCCATCGTACTCTACGAATATGCATGTGTATGTAGAAGCACGCGTTAATACGGCGATACGAATATGCATTTCTGTTTTTTGTGCCATCGATTACCAACACTCGTAATATCGGATAAAAAGAATAGGACAAAGTCCGGGATAAATAAGCCTGCACTGTATCTATGTTGGTCAGTCCGTTTGTATGACTCACATATAATCGCAAGACCGGAAAAGCGAATTTAATTAATAAATTTACTACGCCGCACATAGCTGCGTTACTTTTTTTCCTCTATTATATTTTAACAGTCGTATAACAATTTCGAATTTTTCAGCGATACGCGTTACAAGCGATAACTATGTAATCCGCTTGCAGCGAAGAATCCGATTGTTCTATTAAGGTCAAGTGTCATATGACTTGACCTCTCCGGTCCTATTGTACAACGTGTTTCGATTTCACCACCGTTCTTATTACAAAACCTTAGACCGAATGCTTTAGCAATCGCGGCACTTTTGAAAGGCTTGATTCCACATCATTGTCATGATCATTATAAATAAGAGCACATGTAACAGGACATAAGAAAAAATAATAATATACCGACGCATCGTTGGCCGCAAGACTTCGCGTACCGTTCGTAATGCGAGCTATGCGATTAGCAAAACAATGATATCTATGTATGAATGCGAAAGTTTGACGGGCTATAGCGTTCTCGATCTTGAAAACATTGCTCGCTTTATGCTCACGGACTCGAATAAGCCGATGAAATAAGACGATTAAAAATGGCAAGCCTTCTCGTGACACGCAATTGAAAGTAACAACTATAACAACTGTAAATATCTCTTAATTTCTATAATATAATTTCCACATGCAGAGATATTCACGCTGGAAGCGTGATTTTAATCATAAAATATTGAAATCGTTTTTCAAGCAATTATAATCTAGTATTCCGTTAACGTGCTGTAAACGAGCACAGCAATGATTATTTCTCTATTAATCGTACTTTTTCAATCGATCAAAGAAGATAATGTTTTCGTCTATCCGATCATCCGAACAAAACGTCTCGCGCAAAAGCGATAGTGAAATAATCGCTGTAAAAGACATTTCGTATTGCGTTCACGCATTCGTTTCGTTGTTTCGCGACCAGCGTGCACGTAGCAATTTAGCATTCCTTGATGAAGATAAATACCATCGTCACGTACGCGTACGTCTTTACGATGGTTGCTCGCTACCGCACGCAAATATACTCGCGAATCCGGTGGAAGGTGCATAAAATAAAGCTTCTCCGCTTTGCTGGCCATGATATTATCATATTACACGTTTGGATGAATAGCATTTTTTTAAGTCTTTCGCAGATATATTTGCTGCTGCGTTATCGTTTCTTTGAAAATTTCAACGCGCGACGTTCTCCTTTTGCTTTTGACGCGGTTGTGCAGTTGCGTGATTTCTGGAATATTTTGTGAGCATGTATGTGTGTCTGTTTATGCTTGAGATTAACGCGTGGCATTTTTACTGCTTCTTTAGATAATTTCGTCGTGATGTCGCTCCATCATTATTCTATCTCACTCGATGTTGTTCGTTGAGTACAGAGTTATGATTCTGATTATTATATTCATAAAATACTTGCATCCGTGATTACTTTCTCATAAAATATGGCATTACTCCTCATATGCGTATTTGACGTTTATGAAAACTTTATAGATCGTAAATTATTGCGATTCTGTCGAATTAGACTTTACCTTGTTATTTACAAACAGGTCAAATAACACTAATGCAAAGTATATTGCACAGCAGCAAAATTTGCTGGACGTTGATGCAAACATCGCAGTTATTCGTGAATGTAATAAATGAAGTTTAAGCATTAAGCAAGTTTTACAATTTAGATTTCATATATCCATATGTGATATACACTGATTATGCAGCTTAATATATAATCGTGTAGTTAATCAGTTGAATTATCATTCAGAGAACAAGGGAGGCGAAAAGTTTATAAAGCGCTAGCGCTATTGATCTGGTCTTTGTTTCTCGAAACGTAAGAGACAATGACCTACGTCCGCTGATAATTCATTCGCAGATAATATATTTAAAATTAACCCTGGAAATTATTATGCTGCATAGAAATACAGAAGATAAAAGCCATCCCATGGGGATCCGAGGACTCGTTAAATTCGAACACGTATTGTGAGATCATATCGTATGAAAGATTACATCACAGGAAGAGCGATGAATAGTAAATTATCTACCTGAGACAAAAAAATCGCATTCGGCATCACTGCGAGTGGTGACAAACTAACGCTTCGTCATAATATTGGAATGATCATTTCTGTGATAAATTAGGAGATACAAAGTGAATATGTTATTAGACTGATGAGCATAAAATATGAGGTCGCAATGACTTACAAGTTACAAATGAACAGGTTTTTAACTTGAGAGAGATCAAGTTTATCAGCTTGAAATCTAGGAAAGACTGCGCAGCTAAGCGATTGCGTAAAATGCGGATTGCAAAAATTTTGCTGCGACAGACCCCTTTCTGTATGGCACTTAAATTACTCCGGTTGCGAAGAAACGTGTGAGATTGCACGTACACATAGCTATCTGTGCAAACAGAGGACGACAAGAATGTAAGAAAGAGAAAGAGAGAAAATCCAGCCAGTCTCCAAATCTGCCCGTCTATGTATCTTTAGAAGGTCGCTCTTTCTTCATTTTATTTTGCAATCCGTATACAGCAGCTCAACAAGGCTTGCGTTGTGTCAAGATGCTGCAGTCCCACGATCTCATTGTGAATCGAGATGAACTTTGGAATGTGAGTAATACGTCCTTAGAGCGTCGTTATTCTCACACACTCTGACGAGTATTTCAACGACTAAAAAATGATAACTGCAAAGAAAGATACGCGATGAAAGCGATGCGTTTCGAGAATTCTCGTAACGAGTCTCGTAATAGTGAAATTTTCTTGGGGAAATAATCAGTTGACAGTAATAGCGCACGACCGTAGCAAATAGCGCGCTATTAATGGAAGAAATAACAAATGGAAAATAGCAAGGTTGCATGTTTGCATCAAGGCTATTGAATTTATTATTCATACGTGGCGCTTCATTATTTTCTCGCATATTATAGAAATATGCGGTTCTGCTACTAATATGAATCACATTATTAATCTAAATAGATAATTTTGCATTTTCTTTGGATCAATGAAAAACATCAATTATATTCATATAATGCGGTAAGAAAGAGATGTAATTAGTATTTCAAATGCAATTAGTATTTCTTTTTTAGTTTTAGTTTAGAATAAAATTAGTTTTTATTCCTCGATCCCTCTATCGGTGATACTCAACCAGGCTGATACCAATTTATCAGCGATCGATCATCCTGTCATACTGAAATAAATCTGTAGGATTCATCATTGTACGCATAAATAAAATTATCCGATCGAATATCTTGTTGTTCGAGTAGGTAACGGGAATACAAGATTAAATTCTTTCTGTGATTTCCGTAGATAAAACCAGACGAATTAATCGAAAAAAGATATGTAACTACGCTGCTGCTGATAGTTGCAGTTTTTGTAATAAGAAATAAAAAGACAACTGAGATTATGGTATAAGTGTGTAGATGAATGCGATCTATGCTGCAAATAAGAATCATCTACGCTGTGAAAAATCATCCAATATCTTTATCAGAACCTGGATAATGATTATTGTTTGCCTGAAACAATATCGATTTCTTGTGCGATATATTAAGTTATTTTTGTTTATCGAATACTTGCGAAAGGAATCTTGATTCATTTAATAACACTGTTGCTGTTACGCTATTCATTTCAGCACCTCGTATTGTTAATTAATTGTTACATCAACGAGTAGAGATACATTATTGAATATATTATTAAAAACCGTCGATGTAGTCTAGTACTAAGTATTACGGAAAGAAAAGGAGAATAAAAGAAAATGCGTCATTCGATTTAAGAGGTATTCCTTGACAAGGAAATAATTACGGGGATGCGACTTCAACGTAGCATTACTAGAACGACATAATAACGTTTCTTGGATGTGCGAGTGGTTGTACACGAACGACCGTATCATCAAGCTGTTTCAGTTTTCTCGATTCCCCGGAGTTTTTCTAATTCCTCCGAACAAGACACTGAATAATGCATATGCATTGCGCGCAAGATATTCCAATTAGGATTTAATTAACTTAATAAAATCTTTTTTTATCAACGTGTATCTAGCTCAGATACATGTATCTTTGTCGAGGGCGTAAAATATCTTCGATTTCTTCCGTTCGATCAATGTGTCAATATATCGATTAATTTTCAGATCAATATTCCAAGTGGAACAATAATACAGGGCGCTGGTAAGACGGAATCGCATCATTGTTGCAAGTGAAACGTTTCATTTTGAGCTCACGAGAAACACGATAAGAAGGAACAAAGAAAGACTCTGCGATGCTGTTTACCGCTCGATATTCTTATAACTCTCCATTGAGCTCCATATAGCTCGATTCAAATTCCTTAAGCTTTAATAAAGGATGATGATACAATACAACGGGAATATCAATTTCCTGTTATCACAACAAGATCCAGGAAATGAACTCGCGTTTTGTTATCATTAATGATCTCTATGATCCTTGCTCAATATCCGCGCAGCTGTTGTTTGTTTGCAACTTTGCGATTGGATAAATTAAGCTACATTAGGTAAGGTCAGGTTAAGTTACGTCGCCGCAATTAATGGCATATTTGAAACAACATGTTGCAATCGATTATAAATAATTGCAAAATTGCAATTATTAATCCCATTCACTATATTCGCGGCAGTTCTGCTAATCCGAGAGAACCGCGGGAGAACTCCTGCATTACGTAATTATTAAATCAGAACGGTCGACACATTATACAGAATCATACAGCTGATACAGGTGTAAGAGGGCACGTATATATATAATATACGTTATATATAACGTTAATTACGTAATGTTAACATATCCCGTCATAGCGAAACTGGGTAGTGCAATACGATGATTGCGACGAAGACGATGAGCGCGGCTGAATTTTCTCATGGGCAATGTATTTCCTGCCAGGAATCGATTTCCACCGCGGAAGCATTCATCCTAAGCCATAGATGGGCTATAAAAAGAGAAAACAAAGATAAGACTAATGCCATCATATTCGCGGTCTATAAATAATCGAAACACGCTGCCTACGGCGTGTATGTCATCGTTATAAAGCGCATGAAATGTCAGATATCGCGGATACTCCGACCACAATACGTAGAGAGCCGAGAATCGCGGAGAATCGATCGCATAGTCGTGGTGCACCACTCTTCTTGGTGTCATTGATACTTTGGCATCGATTCGGCAATGCCACCGACGAGCAGGCTACAACAGATGGCATTGTTAATTTACATTTGAATTATTCACGACGTGTAATCGCCTAAGACTTTTTTAAAATTGCCCTCGAGATGTAGCGAATCATGAACAGCGAGCGGTATGCTCTCCAATGTCTCGTTTCGTAATCAGACGTTGAGCTGACTAAGCGCACTGACTAAGCCGGCGTTTTCACTTAAAACGAGATTACGGTAATCGCGAAATTCTCCTACAAACTGCCCGATTGCCGCGATTGTGAAAGATTCTCGCGTCCGTGATCGGAAAGATCAATAATCATATAATTGCCTTCTTATTCGCTCACGAACACGCATGTATCGTTTATCCCATCGCGAGTATCTCGATAATAACAATACGCACCGGACGGACTCGTCGGAAATGTCTGTTTCGTGTCTGTCACGTTGCTCCCGGTCACATCGAGCCATATTATTTGGCGTATGCTACGCTTGCGTTATGTCGCAAATCGCAATGGAAATGTCCAGCAAAGCCCTCGCGAGATACGACGAGATACGACGCTAAGTCGTGTGTCGTTGTGTTACGCGCACGTCTCTTCAGACTAATCAGCATGCGAGCGAGCACTTTCACCCGGTGGTCAATGTCATCGCAAACTAGTTTGCCATTTATTCCGCGCGTCCTGCCTCTTATGACAGGACTAATTTACACGCGAGTGCGAAGGCTACAGGAAAAGAGAGTCCATAGGTTCATCTCCGATGAATAGCCGATATGAATAGCTGTCGAAGGAGTTTTGCATGTCTCGATGCTCGTGAATATTGGAATTTAATATTGATACGAAAGATGTTCTGTACAAAATAATATGCTATCGTCGGAACGCACCTGGAAAGCAATTACGTAATGAAAATAACGCACGGCGGTCGATTTGTTGAATTTATTGATTCATCGAGTAATGATTTATTGTATTTTGATTCACCGAATGATTTATCAGGCGCTTTTTTGTACACAATACTGTGTACATAATATGACAGTTTTATTTATGAAGAGCCCTTTACGAGCCTTACAAGTGCCAAATCGATAATATATATCGATATTCTGCTTTGCTATACAGTTATTTTAGCTATAAAAGCGTTGCAGCAGAGATTGTCGCGTGGAAATCAATTCGCGGCAGACAGGAAATAGAGGAATAATGAAAGAACTGATGAAGAATGAGACCGAAGAACGATCACCGAGCTGCGATGAAGCAATCGTGACTGTAATACACGCTGAGTAAGCGTGAAAATGATGCAAGCAAATGATCTTGATCGCGAAGGAGATTTTATTGTCGCTTATAATTAGCGATTTTCGCTGGTAACCAGTTTCAATGTATAAAATCTCCAGTGTTTCTTAATTGTAACAATCAAACGATGAATAATTCCGTTTGTTTCATCAATGATGTGCTATTTTATGACTGAAGATCCGTTGTGCATATGAAACAGCAATATGAATCAACAAAATGCTAACTTTGCGATTCATTGGGTATCTGTATTAAATATCCACGGATGCTTTTCCTTTAGAACAATTATACTTACTATATGTCTACTATTGTTTTGCCTCAGATCTTAATTTAATTTAATTTTATAATATAAATTTTGACGCGCTTTATTCCCGATGACGCATCAAAATGCCCAGGCATATCAAGTTAACGTGAGTTCTGCGATGATGATTTGTCCAATCATGCTTAGGCTGATATTTTACGCTGATATATAATCCTCGCAAAAAATGCAAGTGTCTTTAACGATTAACAATTTCGATCAATCACGTTGATAAATACTCATTAGAATATGATAATTATGTTATGATAATTACATAATGAGAGCTTATGTAACGTATAAAATATATCAAGAAAAAATATGGTTCAAGGGTGAATCGTGTCATATGATACACGATCATAAAATATATCTCAAGTTCACTCTGTGTGATATTACATCGCTTAATGTCACGATCAAGCTAGCGTTCGATTGATTAAACATTAATATTACGTTCAGACTAATAACCAAATTGTTTTCTCGTATATATCTTGTAAATTATGATCTCGATTAGATCAAGTAAAACAATATGATCTAAAGTACTCGCAAATTCTCGGAATTTTCAAGAAGAGCGTCTTGGTCACTCGTATAAATTTAAGTACAGCTAATTAAAATCTGCATAGAATCCAACGAACAGCCGATAAAAGCCGATAACAGTCGATGATGTTGTATTATAATACGAGGAAAGAGCCTCGTGACGTTTTCGACGTATGTTACACGACTAAAAGCCATAGGATGAATCAGCGAATCTTATGTTTAATTAATCGCCCATGCCACACGGTAACAAAACGGACAGTCACTGTGGTTCTTTATATACCGACATTTTATGAAAGATGCACGACAGCGCGTATTACAAAAATAGAACACATGCGTATCGTTTGTTAGGAAATGACGTAACTTTATATGTAAAGTAAAACATGGACAATCACGGATGCCTGTTGACGTTTATTAAGATTTCATCGAGTATTACATAATATTTCAGCATAGAAACGAGAGATAGAAGTCGATATGCATTCTCGCAGACGAAAGCTTACGCGAACGATGTTACCCGATGCATCGATGTTTCTTTGAATATTTATAATATTAAATTATCCCGATAATCGACGGTATAATCGTTGCAGGCACGATCTGCAACGAAGGAAAGCTTTCTCTTCTTACACTTGCGTTGTTTACATATCCAATTCAAAACGAGAACCTGGCGTATATTTCAATGCGCGATGAGATTGGAAGACAGCTCATTAAGGTACGATCGACGCGGATTACGGATCAGATCGCATAATGCTCGATAGAAAGTGTACTCACTATTTTTGCGGCCCTCTCGCACCTTATATGTGAGATCGGTGAACGCCAGATCGACCGATGGTCTCTTCGGCAGGTGCGTAATGGTTTTCGGCTGCGCCGGCACGATTTGCAGCCGCACCGCCGAATTCTTCCTGGATTGCAACAAGATTCCTCCATTGGTATCGTCGTCCGTCGAGCAGTTCCCTTCAAGCTTCATTTCTCGATAGAATTACACCAATGCGCGTTTCTTTTTCCTCGAGAACGTGCCTCGCTACTTCGCGTTTCGTCGTCCAGCGTTTCGAGTTGCCGTTCAAGAAAACGCGCGAGAACTCGTATGAAACTTCGCGATATACGTTTCACCGCCTGCAATGTCATTCATAATAATGCAATGCACCTCGCCTGTCGCGATGACGATCGATTCAAAGCAACGCATTTCTGAATCGTAATCCTTGAATGACGGGGATTTACATGCATTCCCCCCATCAAAGTTTCCATATCGAGCGATCTCGATGAATTATCGAACTGCGAGATCGGCTCTGCAATCTCAAATCTTTTATTCCATCGCGACGACTGACGATGTTTACGTCGTGCAAGAAGAATTACGCGAGACATGTACGAAGAAACACGAATGAAAACGCAAATGAAGAAATTATTTATACTCCTGTATAGTATAAGAAATGTTATTCGCTTATCGGATATAAGAGCGACATAAGATATTTGTAATGAGGAATAAAACGTATTGAATCATAATAACGTACGCGCCATTCCGTTCATCAGTCGTTTGTTAACAAAACAGACACGTATAACGATTATGAATTATTTAAATATTAAAATAAAAACGCATTACGTATAACAGTACACATTAAAGCAAAATAAAAATCGCGAAATGTAACGAATAAATCAAGCCTGTGCGTATCTTTCTATAATTAGCGTAAATCTATAATTCAAATCAGTGAGCTTTTTATAAAAACGGTATAACAAATGTTTTTCTTTTTTTTTATCGAAATCATGATCTAATGATAATTATTGTCACTTCTCTCCCTCTCTCTCTCTCTCTCTCTCTCTCTCTCTCTCTCTCTCTCTCTCTCTCTCTCTCTCTCTCTCTCTCTCTCTCTCTCTCTCTCTCTCTCTCTCTCTCTCTCTCTCTCTCTCTCTCTCTCTCTCTCTCTCTCTCTCTCTCTCTCGTAATCATATCTGTATAATTAAGATGTGCTAAAAATATGTTCAAAACATGTTTGCGACTTTTCAAGTGACTATTTCTTTTCTCGTGATATCAACTTGTACACTATGAAAACACTTAAGCCGTCTATTCATACATTTACACTCTCTCTCTCTCTCTCTCGCTCTCACACTCTCTCTCTCTCTCGTAATCATATCTGTATAATTAAGATGTGCTAAAAATATGTTCAAAACATGTTTGCGACTTTTCAAGTGACTATTTCTTTTCTCGTGATATCAACTTGTACACTATGAAAACACTTAAGCCGTCTATTCATACATTTACAGAAAGCACTACCGAATCAACTTTTTTTTTTTTTTTAAGAAAAAAAGGAGAAAGATTACGCTACACAGGGTTTTTGGACGGTAATTCAACGGATTTTCTTGGGAAATCGACAAATTGCGGTTCGTTGTAAGAAAAATTACCTGGATAATATTTTATTTCCGCCACGAATTGTTCGATAAATCTCGTACAAAGAAGATCACTCCCGATTCTCGCGAAAATTTCCTTCGTTTCACGAGACTGGCTCTTCACGCTGATGCCCTGAGGAGGAATGAAACAGAACTGTGCTAGCTACCGAAGCAAGAAGTACAATCCCCATAGCCCGTACTCTGTACCTTGTACCCTCTGCATTTTGTAATCTAGATCTGATTTAAAAGTGTCTCTCTCAAATTCCAAGAAAATTCGTACGAGAAGAAAGAAAGAAAGAGTAATCTTGCCAACAATAAACCGATGATTCTTACATCGTTCGGTGCGCACGTTCCACTCGTTCCGTTCCTTGAGACTCTTCGGGCACTGTTATTCGTAAAGTGCAACGGAGCGCATCTCGAGCTCCGCTTCAGGTGTACAAGAGGAAAACGGACAATGCAATCCGCGAGACAATGTCGGATTCAACCGATTGCATACTGCGCTGGCTGCACACTACCGAGTACGAGTGATGCGTCGGTAATTCCAGACAGGACTGAGTAACCCGATAATAAAGTCCACGGAAAGGTCCCGGTGGAAAAAATCGACAAGGTTGCTCTAACAATACCTTCATACGATGCACCTACCGCGACTGCACGGCAGCAACTGATCGCGACTTTAGAGCCGTGGCTACATTACCATTGACCGCCGTCGCCGGCGCGGCGTCCCTTTTTGTCTCTTTTATAGTCCCCTCTCTCCCCTATTACCCCCCTCAACTCGCACTCCCTTTCCTCTCCCCGCATCACCGATCGATGATCCTGTCCTTTTTCCAACAGTGCACTCCAAGAAAGAAAGCGCGAGAACAAAGTCTGCGCGGAGGAGCACGCGGACTTTGCCTGGCGCTGACTGAATTTTAGTGAGATCGGGAGGGCCCCTCCGAAATGTCTTTCTTGGGCAGGCCGGAAGAGAGAGGGGACAGGAAGGGTTTAGTCTGGAATCCATCCTGTGAGTGGGAATTAATGGGAAGAGATGATCAAGAGACGGTTTTGTAAGAGCTAACGCATCCGTAAATCTGGACCAATCTGGATCATTTCGTGATAGATAGCGCGATAAATCGAATCGCCGAAAGAACGACGTGTATCAATGTTTAGTCTGCGTCAAGGTACCTGTATCAATGTTTAGTCTGCATACAATACCCGCGCAATGTCAAAGAGAGTTAATTGATACCGTCCGAAAAACTGAACAGTCGAATGTGCGCGGTGCACAACGGCAAGAAAAAGATTGGCACAAAAAGCGCGTGTATCGGATGTATTTTTTTTTTTCTCTTTTTCTCTTCCTTTTTTCAAGATGAGGGCAAAGTGCGCCACCGTCTAAATTCCAAGTTCACGTCGGGCAGCTAACGAGCCGAGCTATCGGCGGATAACGCGCCGCCGTACAGGTCTCGCCTAAGAGTCCAGTCATCTCCTCATGACTGGACAGAAATAAAGAAATTTTCGATACCTCTCGTTTAGGCTTCTCATTCGCATTTTTGATTGCGGAAGGAGTTGTCGACGAACATTTCTTGTTTTTTTTGTCTCACGAGCATTCCGCGATCTGCGTCTTGCAGGAGGAAAGAGTCGCGTCACCGAGACTTTTCAATCGTGCATTGAAGCTCCCACGTCGCATATCGCTCATTCATAATGCAGGAGAGAGACGTCTTATAGGATTGTCACCATGGAAGGATGGTATTCAATGCATTGATGTAAGTACACGATGACTTGCTAGAGATTTAAAGGCATTCGTGTATTATCATGACGATTATCACTCGCATATTTGAAGGATAAATCGGGGTGAACTATATATTTATCGATTATTCGATTTATCGATTCTTATTCAAATCTTCTACGCAACGTGCCTATACCATGTCTTCAAGAGTGTGCAAATGTAAAAGAGAATTTATTAGTAAATCAGTAATTATTAATTTTAATAATTTGGTCTTAATGTCAAGTAAATAGCGCACTGCAAGCATTTAATACTGTTATTGTTGATGCCATTTATTACTATTTATGCTATTTAATACTATTTATATTATTTACTTTATTGTTACCGTTATGTTGTCGTCGAATTGTGCTGCTTGCAATCGCATACCGTATTAATTGGCAATAATGTTAATTTATCTGTAGCATATTTTTCAAGAAATATCTCTTTATACTTTATATTTCTCATTAGCTTATGAGAAATTTAATTAATTATTAAATCCAAAATGTTAATAATTTCCTGACGTCAATTGAAGCTAATGTTAATCTCATTGCCATGTGCGATCGAGTGCGATCATCGAACGACTAATGATTAATCGCTTATTACAAATCCATTCAAGAAACCGTTTTGCGTCATGTGTGTTCCTTGTGTGCCACTTATATTTTTCGTATGTTTGATGAGACATGGTAGACTCACATGGTCAGTGCAAGCTGCAATTTTTACATCGCCGCCTGTGCGATTATCAATTATCAATTCTCATGAGTGGACAGAAATAAAGAAATTTTCGATACCTCTCGGCAGGGAAATGCTATTTATTTTACACGCAAGAAAATAAAAATATAAATAGATTGTAAATAATTCACGTAGAATAATTTACAATTTGATGAAGCGCTCTCAACTATGTAACATCGCGATTATTTTTAACAAAAAAAAAAAGAGAGAGAGAACATATAAAAATGAATTATCTTACTAGCAAACTAGCAAACTAGTAAACTAGCAAGAAAAAGCGAATAAAATGTGAAAAATTATTTGCAAACTGTAAAGAATGTGCGATTGATATCTCTTCCTGATTCTGATAATCATAGCTCGTCGAACCTGCATTAATTATTATTTGATTAGCGCACAAAATATCGGATTAAGAAATGTCGATAAATTCATACGTGATTTGCGATATCGCGTCTGGCCGAGGAGCATCGTTAATTATTTGACGAGACGCGTGTTAGATCCCATAGATTGCGTGCGATCTTCGCGAGCATGCGACATGAAATGCATCGCGACGTGTTCCGTTCTCTTTGAGAGGTTCCAAGTCGGACCGAATGCACGGTAGAGGGTAATATGTTGTACGTATAATTCCGCTTTACTATACGCACAACTTCATTTCGTGATAGCTTCATGACTCTCCTTTGCATGATCATAATAACAACATAGGCGCATTCCCTCTCTCTGCGGAAGAGGCAATTGTTTCCCTGGTTTAACCTTCCACTTTTCGGAGCGATATGTTCCATCTGGTAAACAGATAATACGGCGAATCGGGAGAGCGAGCTCTGAATTTTTTATTGTCGGCTTTACAGTCCACCACAGTCGCCGTAATGAATAATGAAAATTCTAAGCACGTTATTGCGGACGTGACTTCTTTATGAATGACGATCTTTCCCTGCCGGAAATCATAGTACACGATCGTACACGAAGAAACAGGTTGCAAATGTTTCAGAGGAAATGAAATTACTGCAGTTAATACATAAGTACAATTTTCCCTGTGCTTCCTGGAAAGTAGCAGCGTAGAACGAGTGCGAAAATTACGAATTGCATAAGATAAACCAAAGAAGCGAGGAATATATAAGAACGATCTACGAGCTGTACCATGTCGTAAAAATGGAGATTGTATGCTTGATTATATCAAGCAGATAGTGATTATCTGCAAATGTGCAACTGGATATATTTATCCGATCGCGATTCGTTGCAAAACTGGCATGATAGTTCTCATTTCGGATTTCACTTTGTTATTTACCAACTTTATGGTAAAATATTTTTTTGGTATCTTCAGTTCAATCGTGAAACGTACAGCAAAACGCGCAAAGTTCAAAGTTTTTGCTTTAATAATGCAGCGTATAGCATAATAATGCAGTTACGAGGTAATTTATAGATGCTACTTTTTATGAGACGTTAATTATACATAGCTGTTATATCGTGGGTCATTTAAGCAGATAAATCAAAGTCTCTTGCAAAGTCACGACTGATGGCCGACATTGCGGCCTTCTTCGAGTGATTCCTGTATAACGCGGCTCGATCGAGCCGCGAAACAAAAATGTCGGTTGTAACGTTGATTGCAATAAAAGACGCAAAGTTCGTACAAACGATGTCAATGAGTGTGATAACAACGCGCGACGAGGAAATAGTCACATAGAACTTTCACTCGGTGTATCTGCCCGACCGTTAAATTAACATGCTCTTTGTTCCCGTTCGGTGATAATAATGTTGAAAGTTGATAACGGCGTTGGCCGTGTATCATCTGCGGGCGATCTACCAAATAGCAAAATGATTGCGCATAAATTTAGCAAATTCAGATAACTCCAGAATAACAACAACGAGACCAACAAGTTTGGTAAAATATAATAAGATCCAAAATCGCCTCGTGGAACCATTGGTAGCGAGAGTGAAAGAACAAATGGAGTAAAAAAAAGAAAAGACCGCCCGTAAGATGAGGAAATAGAAAAAAAGAAAAAGGAAAAAGAAAAGAAAAAGAAAGAAAGAGGAATGGAGACTTTATCGGCGGGTCGAAAGGGGAAAAACGTTTAATTGGCGATAAGCCAATGTCAACTTGCGGTTACTTTTGTGAGATCAACTTGCTCGCGACCATTGCAAGATTTTCGTAGATTATGCGCGGTGGACTTTGATTAAATCGCATAAAAACGTATTGAAGTAATATCGATCAAAATGATACAGAAAAAACAGGAATCGCGATAGCGCAGTTTGAAACGGAAAATTCATCGAGTTCAATATATTTGTAATACACATATTTCATGTATTCTGTCAATTAGATGAACGCGTATCGTATCGCGTTATTATATCGCTCGTATCGAACACCGAAAGGAAAAAGTACCTGCAATCTACTAATTCATATGGTTAGAATCTCGGTAAAAAAATTAATATTCATTCAATGTCATCATCGGCGGGAATCGGTTTCATGCAATGCAGAAAGAAGGATCGTGTATAATAATCGAGAAATATTTTTTCCCTGCGCTTAATCTTTTAAGATCAACCGACAACACGTAGGAATGCTGCGCGCAGATACAGCAAAAATCATTATTCGATAAATAATGATAATGATAAATAAATGGACGACATATCGAATGTATATGTGCATCACTGTAATTTTCCGACTGCGTGAAGCATTATCTGAGTTGATTTTCTAATAAAAACAATAAAATCGGAAGGGAACTCGAAGTCATTGCGCTCTTTACGACGGTTCAGCGGAATATACAGAATTTTATTGGGAACTCCTTGAACACGGGGGAAGGATTTATCTCAAGGAGGTCAAGAAAACATCTGCATTATTGTGATTACATAAGCATAATTACAGCGAATAACAATAATAATGTAATGTCATCGTGCGATGAGATAATATCCATTTTATTTTCTTCTTCAATCTTTCTCTTTCCTATTTTTTTCATGTGAGCGATGCGTCAACGATTCCCGATCATTTGTTTACGTCACATAGAAATTTCCGCAGTATCTCTTGATATTCGTTCGAAGATCAACGCAACCGCAGATGCGATAATGTGAAACAAAGTATCGAATATCAACGAGTAGGAGCAAAGTCCTTTATTGGCTGATATTAGCAATGACTAATCGTACATTTCAGATTATATGTTTCATGCATGTCGACTGGTCTTTCTTTTAAACGATCAGTGAATTTCGCGATGCGATCCTAGGGAGATCGAGCGTGCAGTCTTCAAGGGATAGATCTAACATGAAGAACCGATTCATAAAGAATCAGAAATCGTTTCGCATTAACTTCATAACGCAGGAATCGATCTTCACCTCGCGCGCGGTGTAGAATGATCTTGCGATTTTTACGTCTTTTTTATCCTTCTTCTGCTCTTGCCTTTTTATGCACAAAAAATTTTGCAATGGCAATTGCTTAATTGCTCATTATTAACGATTATTATGTAAACAGAAATGCAGTGATCAAGTGCAATATGAATAAAAATACGAAAAGAAAAACGGCGTGATTCCCGGAAGTTTAGAATCTGAACAAAGATCAGTAAAGTGACAAAGTTCAAATTCCGAGATATCTTGATATCTCGCTACTGTGCCTTTGCAATGATAATCAGCGACAATTCATCATCAATAACAGTTCTACATCGATACGATCATCGGAGGAGCTCTCTTCAGCTCGTTGACCAAAGTTCATAACTGGCGTTCATGATACGAATCGTTGTCCAAACCATGTATTTCTTGCACCAAAAGCCTGTTTCTTAAAGATAATAATAAATAAAAAAGAATTTTTTTTATTAGCAAGTTAAATGTCATCTCAACGCTTTTGATTATTGGGAGATTATTGATAGGTCATTGATTACGAATATAAAGTTTTGGATATAATTTCCTAACTTTTTATTGTTTTACTCAATTTTCGCTATTCGATTGGAAAACAGTTTCGCAATTTTTGCTAATTTTTGTTTGTGAGCATGTTTCTTGCACGTGCAGATATAACAGATATAGCAAAAGAAATGCTAGTTCCAAAGTTAAAGAACAAGATCCAATCATATGCTGGGAAAGACCAGATGTGTAATGACGACTATGCGATTAACATATCGGACGCCACATAATATCACGCATAATGAAATTTGCACGCTTGAAGAATATCAAGTATGCGTGATTGGATAAGATTAGCCCGATAATGCTGATTCAATTGCCAAGAAGTGTGATCGATATTGTTGTAAATGTAATTCCGAGCGAGTGCATTGTATTCTCTTCGCTGACTTTCATTGAGCATTGCAGGCGGCGCTTTCGTGAATGCACTCGAATGTGATTCGAGTCCGTTTCTTTGATCTCAATCCGCGATCACTTACTTAGTTGAGATTTGCATTGATTGCGACAATCCGAAAGACGTTTCCGACATGAAGCTTGAAGGACTGACCATTTTCAATTTCCGCTTAAGAACTACGATGTAGTTTCTCTTTCTCATTCTCTCAAAGAGAATCACCATATAACGGAATGCGAGATAAAAATATAGCATTCTGCTGGAGAACTCACCCGTTAATCCCATTGATTGTACTGATCCCATTGAGCAATCCATTTTGCATACTATTCTTCCCGCCTTCCACCATCGTCGATACTGCAACGTTGATCGGCTAACGATTTATTATCTGGAATTTATGAGATCATCATTAGCTTGAAACTAGCAATCATCTCGCTCTATCGGAAGTAGAAGATGTTATAATTAATGTGACGCAAATTTCCTATTCATTGCGGGGACAATCGCGGTGATAAATGCGAAAAAAATAGTTTCGTACGTACGAAAGCGTGGAGAGGAATTTATATAATTATTTGCACGAACGCTAGTCCCGCCAGGAGATGTCAAAGACGTTAAATCATTCCTCGATCTTCTCTCTTGGGCGCAGGAATTGCTTCATCTCAAAATTGATAGCGCAAGTAACAGGCAAAGTTCATGTTCAGTATCATAGACGACGCTATATCTGCACGTGCGAGAAACACGCTCATAAACACGGACGGTCTTTAATTCGATTCTCATTCTCATTCGCGATGCCTGCGCGATCAGTTTCGACAGAGATATGTTCGGTAAAAATGTATTATTATACACGGATGGAGAAGCGCGAGCGGAACAATCCGTTTCTCTCGATATTCGTAAATTCGCGAGCGATAATACGGACGCGCGTGCTCCACGCTTGATAATCTTTTGTTTCTTAACATCATTCACTCGTCATAGCAGAGTAATTATTAATACAGCGTCAAGCTTCAGGAATTCATGTCGCGTACGCAGTACGCGTGGTTTCGGCATTACGAGATTCCAAAATGGAAATCATATACGCCTGACGTATTATCATATACGCGACGAGCGTGTTCATCGGAGAGATTCGCTATCGATGGGAACTTTAATTAGCCTATCGATTAATTAATGCTATCGATTGTCGAAACGCTTCTGATCATCGAGGAGAGATGAAGCTCTCGATCGCAGCGGAAAGACTTTTCCAAGCTTTCATATAAATATACGGGATTATCAGCTGCGGCGCTAGGAATTTTTTCGATCTAACAGAAATTGGAGATTGAAAGATCCTATGCAAAACCATCGAAGGAAGCTACGCGGGGCAGAAGGAAAGTTCACAAAGTGTACAACCTGATAGTTTAACCGCGGCGTACCGCGGGAAATATTCCGGAAGTTCTCCGGCGCATGTGATGCGTTTCTCGCGACACCGCAACGTGCGGTATGAGCGGGCGTATGAAAGCTACGCGAATACCGTTGCAACCGGCTACGATGTGAAGTTGTGTGCGAAGCACAAACACGCCGGGCTGAATAAGCGCGCCCATTAGAATGATTCACGTGCAGGCAACCTTCGTTAACGCTGTTATCGTTCGGCTAAGATTATTTATTGTCGCTGCGAGCTCTGCATAGAGCGCCATCATCGGCCCGTTATCAAATAATTAAATAAAATCCCGATTGCTTAGTGTCAATTACAGATGGAAGATCTCTCCTGATTTTAGCGAGCGCATAAAAGATGTTCAAGCGAGTGCATTATATGCAGAATTATTGAAATTATCGAATCCATCGCTCGTGCGATTAATCGTTAAGTACGGTACATACGCATACACATACACGTAGATACATGTGCACACAGAACAGTTTATTATATATCTCTTTACGCGGTTCGTCAGACTATGTATATACGTTTCTCATGATATTAACGTCACATGCAGAAATCGTCATTGAAAAATCCTCATGGAAGCGGGACCTCATAATTACCCAAGTGAGACGCACGCAACCCTGCTGCTCGCGAAGCACCGCTATCAATTCGTTGGCCCCTTCTGGTTGACAAGAAAGAAGAGATGTACGGAGAGCGCGAACGGCACTCACGACGCGTGCCAATTCGCGACGCGACGTTAAACTAAACGGGCCGATCGATCCGTGCCTTCTAATCTGCTCGGACCGACATCCCCATTTGCAGACAGACGCAGCGGATTGGTCGCCGATAATGCCTCCTCGGCATCGCAAACTTTGACACTCTTCTCTACTTCTCTCTCACTCTCGCGCGATCTTGCGAGAGACGGACTTGCGCCGTCTTCTACGTTCACGTACTTTCCATCCCGTGGCCGTGAGCGCATGCGCGCGAGCGAGCGTCCTTAATCGTGCGTCTGTATGCACGTATCACGCACAAACGAATGTGACTGCGAGCGCGAGTCAGCTGACTAACCCGCGCTCCACCGCCTGCGCAAGTGTAACACGCGCATATGCGAGAGAGAGAGAGAGAGAGAATCGGTATTCAGCTCAAGTCGGTAATGTCGTTACCAGTTGCTATCATGACGCGCTATATACGAATGTGTGCGTAGCGATTATTGAGAATGAGGTTTATTGCTGACAGTGTGTCGTCTGTGAACGGAGCATTGCGGTCAGCAATTAATCGAGACTGATAAAGCTCCTACTTATAGATTATCCACAAAATTAATGAAAAGTTTATGCTCATCGATGGCTGGTTCTCTTTTTTAATAATAAATCGCAATCTTTATCAAACGCTTTTTTCTTAATAGCTATAAATTAAGTTTATTCAGAGGCTGCAATCGCACGATAAAAAAGAACATTGAAGCAGCGGCGTAACAGTAATTGCGTCTGTGCTTATCAACTATCGGTGCGATCGCTCATCATCGAATACATCAACCATAGACAATCGCGGCTCGAGCAGCGCTTGAAATCTTGCGAGCATTGACTGAAACAATCGCGACAAGCGATTGATGGAAATTTTCCTGTCGTCTTAAACGGATCTTCCTGAAATATTCTTTCTTGTTTCTTTTTTGGGGGTACCGATACGTGCCTATACGTGCAAGATCTCCCTAGATTCTCAAAGTTACGTTAAAGTTACGTTTCAACATTTCGAAAGCGGATGAGGCGCATTATGGGAGGGAGATGAGAATCGGCTAAATTTAAACGCGAATGCTTTCAGGATAGCATCTGCACGCACTTGAGGCTGAATCTATACTGCAGTTATCTTTAGTTTCTTCCGCAGTGTCTGAAAATACATAATAGCTTGAGATACGTTTCCGATACTGAACCAAGCATCAAGTGTACATGGCGAATCAATTTATTGACGAATTAGGGCAACGCAGAAGGCAACAAGATCATATACAATGCATTTTCCAAAGCTTTGGAAAGCAGTAAAATATGAATTATCTGAGGAATTAATGATTCTTCGTTCTCGTCGACACTACCGGAATATAAGGGAGAATTAAGATCTGATTTTATCGATTTCATCTTTCTCTCCCGGACACCGTCAGTATGTAGCAGAATACGCCGGCTTAACGGAGTCTTCTGGCTTCTCGCTCGGACTCTAACAACGTGAGAATGTCTCCCTCACGGACGGGTCCCTTGACATTTCTGATAAGCTGTCTGTTCTGCTCGTTCAGGAATTCCACTTTAACTTGAGTGCATTGTCCCTGAGAACCTGTCCTACCCAAGACCTTCACCACTCTCGCGCGAACTATGGGTTTCTCCATGCTTAGCGGGTCCTTATCTCGTTGCAACGCACTTGTAGCTTCTCGTACGAGCGACGTGATCTCGAAGCGCTGCAAATATGCCGTGAAATTTGGATTATACTCTTCGATAATATAAACCCACTTTGTTTGTTGAACACTTACGAAACGGATGATATCTTGCGCCGGGGCAACCCAAGTTCAGCTTCGATAAATCGCTCCTTAATATGGAGATGAACTCATATTCTAAAACAGAATTGCTTCTAAAACGACGTGTGCGATTGGTCGGGACAATATGACGACAATATCTTTCCTCAGAAGCGAAATTTTGTCGTCTTCTTTGATGGACAGTGCAGTCAAGCCACAATGAATTCTGAAGATATTTACGTGGCCTGTCGGAAAGCAATTGCGTCCTATCCGTTTCGAGGAATTTCTGCAATATCAAAAGTGCAAAGCTACGCTACGTAACAGTTGCAATGCTCGCAGTATTGTACAGGAAATGTGCCACTACCAACTTGGACCGACGGGGTGAATCATAACATCGCGATAGCGTTCTCCAAGAGACAACCAAACGCGACGAACGAGATTATCCACTCTAAAAATAGCTAAATTTCAAAATAGCTAAATTGTAGCAATAACAGGGAATATTCCCCGACGGAAGCTTCTAGAGAGACTGAAAACCGCTGAAGATCATACCGAGAATTATTTAAAGTTGGCAATCTAGCAAGATCGACAAGCACGTGCGAGAAGCGTGCTTAAAATAAGCCGTCTTGCATTCCCATTGGTCGCACAGCCCACGTGATGCCGATGCACGTGATACCGACCTTTGGGACGCTCGTTCGAATTCCGCGAAATCAGCGGAACATCAAACGCTATTTTGCGCCGTATCATTACACGGTTATTAATTTATTCCGCCAGAAGCCAGAATGCAATTGGCGGCTCGGCTCGGGACACGAGACTCAGACTTTCCGCGACAGAAAATTCCTCGGTACATTCAAGGTCAAATATTTCGCGCGAACAGCAGATTTCTCGCGCCGCTGTTACGCTAGAATGAACATACGCCCCGTTCACTGATACAATCGTTTATTCATTTGTGCTTCGGTACAAACGTGACGCTCTCGCTAAAACCAGAATACGAAATACATCAGCGTTGATCATCTCGGCGATGCTTCTTCTCGCCATGCGAAACGGTCCCGCGGCTCCCATCGTTCCGAGAGATGGGCTTTCACCGTTTGTCTGAATCTTCCGTACATTCGCGCGCGCAGTCTCACACACACACACACGCGCGCGCGCGCGCGCGCGCGCGCTCTCTCTCTCTCTCTCTCTCTTTCCGTCATATAAAATACTTTTTATACAGTACTTTGAAAAAGGATTGCGGTATCTGACATATGCGGTATGCGCGGTCTGACATTGTTACACGCGCTGGTATACATCATACGTGTGTGGCTGTATGGTCCGTGCGCAGATGCGTAAAATGTGTGTAAATGCGTGAACGTGTGATATATAATCCTAGAAGCGAATTATGAATGGATCTTTTGTACCACGCCGCGCACATATGCGCGCGCCCGCGTACGTATATCCTGGATTCCTCGTAATTTTCCGAACGAGGTCGTCCAAACGGCTGGAATGAAAGAGTCGTATGTTTACCGATAACGCTCGCGAAATCTTGAACACAATGCACGATACGATCGATCATTCGATGCGACGATTACTCGTTCCTCGCTGTCGAGCGCGACTCGTGCTGCACGTACTTGAGGCTTGACGAGCGCAAAACTGGCGCATGATCGAGCCGATAATTGGCGAGAAAATAAATCGGTGGCAGATCAACGTTCAGATCTCTTCAGACGTTGATGAATGCATTCGAGAATAAAATGCACGAGTAGCGTATTATTGCTATTATGAAGATAGCGCGCGGCTTCTTTTCGGGATGAATTCTCTTCATCGAGACCTGAACGCGTTAACGATTGTTTAACAATGTATCAACAATGCGCATATAAAATTATTACTGGGATGTTTATAAGTATCTTCACATCCGGATATAATTTTCATACGAATTCTTTCGAATATCGCGGTCGCGTTGCTGCTTCCTTTCCTTCATCGATCATCAAATCATAACGTGTACATTTTCAAGTACACTTACGATTACGTTGATAATATAATTCGTCACGGCAAATTGCTAAGTAAAAACTTATAACGAGAATAATTCGAAACGCTATACTCGCGCGGCGAATCGTTCCCTTTCTGAGTATAATAATCATTGTTAGATGAATAATAAGTACAAGGATAAACAATTATGTAAGAGATATATAAATCTAAAAATATAAAAGATTTTTATCCATCCTTTTAGAGATTGATACATATCTGTGTACGTGTCAATCAAAGAAGATATATATATGTAAATATGATATATATATGTATATATCTTCTTTCAGTCTATGCCTTATTCCCTCCCATATTAGATTCGGATGACGCGAAAAGTATGCTTACAAGTTTCTTGACGAGAAGGGATACACATGATCCTGCGCTACAAAATGTTATTTTACGATAATTATAATCATAAAAATTTAGAGAACGCTTTAAATGTATGGTAGTTCCTTTTCATTTTTTCTGTCTCAATGATTTGAAACTGGTTAAACGGAATGGAGATTGATAAAAATAGAAACTGTAATAATCGAAGGTGGCAATTAAATTGAATTACGATTATAATTATAAAGATTAAGTCGCATCGTGCAAGTTCTTTACGGAAATTGCCTGCTATTTGCTTTAAAGTAGCTTACAATTATTCTAAAACAGATTGATACATTCATGATTTCGCGTGAGTATGAATGTAAGAAAATTAATATTTAGTTTAATCTAACTTGATTTATACGAAACTTAAGCATTATCACCATCACGCGTAATAGTTTGTAAAAAAATAAGAAAAATAAGAATAGCGGATAAGTATAAGGTAAACAGCTAAAATGAGGAGTAATATCAGGATACACAAATACTACTTTCCTACTCTCCGCTTGCATGAATAGCAAAACTGCTAAATCTAAGTCTAAAAAAGTATATATCCATTACCACCAGTGCCAAGTATTCAACAACATAATATTCATAGAAAATATCACGAGCGACTGACGCGGGTGAAATAATCGATATGATGCGTAAAATTATAACTTATAGTCTCTATTGCCTTGTCGTTCCCTTATCGCTTATTTTCTCATTGGATAAGAAACTGGAATACATGCATCATTATTTACACCTATCATTTATATGCCTACGATGCACAGAAAGAATACCACGACCAATTGCAACCCTTCAAAAATAAAACGTTGCGCGCTTTGTGTTGTCCACGGAAACAGCCGCGTGCGATGAATCGCTGCCCCGTGTAGACTTTTGCTTGTTCGTTGATTATGACCACACCAATCGATATCGGCGGTATTCGCAACGAGCGTTGGTTGGCATGTAAAACAGACGAGAGTCCACGATAACACTTTGAACGGCTATGATTCTGTTCCCACTGTCGGAAAAATGAATTTGCGAGATGCGATTGCACATATAGGCCGCAAAAAGGAATTACATCATTGTAAAAAATTGATACCGATTAGTATTCATATTCATGACCGCACAAACGCACGCTGTCTATCCTTTCGCTTTGTACAGCTATACAATTATCTCTTCCATCGTTTGGATAATTATTATATATATTTATATATATATATATATATATATGTATATATATATATATATACTATAATAAGTGTAACAATGTTTAGCACTCGCACTTAGAAGCAACGCTCAGGCAGCTAGTGATTGGTCAAGTGTGAGCTTTTTACAATAAACGTTTCCCGTTTCGTTTCCTTCTTTCCTCTTACGATTACCGTAGCTATTAGGTAAATCTGAATGATGAAACTTTACGATATGAAGAAAAATCGATCTATACGTGATACGTGAATTTGATGCGCGCTCTCTACTTACTTAATATATGAATGCCGGTCGCAGATAAGAATACTTCCGGTTTTCGCGGATTGCTTCTGTTCGCCCGTGTGAAAATCTGATCAGCGATCCATTTAGGGGTATCCAATGTCGCGATCGAAATATATAATGAGCTTTATGTATATAAGATGAGGATAAAAGACTCGGGTTTTCTTAACGATCTGTATGTCCTACTTTGTTTTATCTATAGAAGTCTAATTCATCGCGCTCGCGATCTTCAAATACGCTCGTTGGAGGGACACGAGTCTTGAACGGGCCTAAGGCTCCTGGCGAGTTCGTAGTAATTGGCTGTAAACGCGTTCGCGTAATCTCGATTCGATTGCCGAACAATGCGGACATCGCGTCCGGTCTGTTGCGTCATCGATACGCGAGATCAAAGGTAGATCTAACTACCTGTTCTGCCTGCGTTATTCGCTTAAACGCCTATCGAAGGCGATCTAGAATTAGGATTTGCCTTTTGATCAGATTCTTTCGAGTGCTTGTCACGATAACTCTCGATAGTTACTCGTTTTACTCGGATTAACAAAGTACGATAAAATGTCGTACTTTCGCCAACGACAGAGATCATTCAGTTTTGGTGCCGTAAGCCGTAATTCCACTACGATTAGACAGTAATTAAGCACCCTTCCAAGCATTAACGCCCTAAGTCAGTGGGATTAATAAAAAAATATCCTACTCCATTAAAGGCAGACAGTAAAGTAAAGTTGCGAAAGTGTCTAATGACTTAAAATACGTATCAAACGACGCGTCAAACGTTTTACAATGTTCCCTTATTCTCTCCGTTTTCGGTATTCTTATCACATACAACGGTACATTCGCTACCGATGTTATCAAACCGACAGTCTCATCCAGTTCGCGAGAGAGCTATTGCTCGCGATCGTTTCTCTTCTCGTAACTGGCCTATCTCGCTCATGAGGACACGATCATCGGTAATATTCAAGTCACGATCTCTGTTCTACGCTGGCGGTCCAGCGTCATGACGTGCGATCAATTATTGTCTGTCCTGGACCTGTCGTCGTAGAATTTAACGAAGAGATCGTAACTTGAGTCGCAGCACAAAGTAAACAACCACTCTGAGAACGAGCAGGAAACCGAGTAGAGCGACGACGTCCATCCAGTAGACCGCATCCTGCATGGACATTTGTTCGAGGAACTTTGTCGGGCTCTTAAAGTGGCAGTACTCCTGAGAACACTTGAGTTTTGCCCGATTGTAGCCGTACACGGTGATCATGGCACCCTCGAAGCCGTATCTCACGTAACTCACGTACGAGAGGAACTTGAGATATTTCGGAATGGCGTTGAAGTTGATGAAGAAGCCGGAGAACAGGACTATCGGCACCGACATCACAGGCCCGATGAACACCCCGCTCTGCAAGCAAGAGTATTCCAATCAGAGAGGAGAATGGAGAAGACAGAGAAAGTAGAAGAGCTCGATCGCGATCTCTTCCCGCGAGTGAAGCTGCTTTTCGTAAGGGCGCGCTTCAACGATCTTACCTCCACGCTCATTGCCGCTCCTATCAGCAGACCGATCGATTGCGCGACCAAGGATGTCAGAATGCATATGTTCAAGTACATGAGGAAACGCTCCGTCTCCAGCGGTTGCGACGTAATGAAATATACGATCATCACGTAGGCTATGGAGTACACTATCTGCAACAATTCGATATCGTGTGTGAATCGCGACGACAGAGTTGGCGTTGATCGAAGACGTTGAACGTTACTCACTTGGAATGGTATATCCGATAAGGTTTTGGCAAAATAGAAAGCCTTCACCGAGTACCAGTAATTCAAGTGTTCCCTCACGAATACGGATATTTCTGTTGGAACTGCAGAAAAAGATTATGCAAGGTTAACGATGTGATCTCAACGTGTGTTGGTACTGTAGAGATAAATTGATTACAAAATTGCTTACATGTTAATATGGTAGGCATCATAGCAGTGAACATGAGAAACATCACCGTAAAGAAGACGCATCCGGCATTGCTCATGACTTCCGAGGCCTCGTTGCCGATGTCATAATAGATCGCGCCGATTAAAAAGCCGACAATGATGTGCGAGATCAATCTTACTCTCGTTAGCGTCTGTTAGAAAGCAAGAAGAACGATAAGATAAATATCAGATGGAATCGTGGAATCGATGCAAACTGATAACAAGTCGCAATAAGAAAACACGCTGTTCTTTGTAATAATGTCGATTATTTTTTATTAGCATATAATAAATTTTAACTCTAGTTCTAGATGGAAGGAAAGAAAACCTTCATACTGTGTATTTTTAGGTGTCGCTTACCATGTCACGCATCTGCGACAGGAAAGTCCGCTTGAGGAGTATCCAAAATTGCACCCAACCGCTTCTCGGGAAGCCAACCTTCTGCTCTATGCTTTCCGCGCTATCCAACAGTGACGTTGTACAAGAAACCGGCATATTGATCATCGTCGCGCCGGTTGGTGGCTTCGCCACGCCGTTCGGTATCAGAGCGGCGCCCTCCGATTTCGTTTGCTCCTGCGGCGACTCCTTGGCGATGTCGTTCGAAACTGTCTGCGCCGCGGCGATGGCCGCCTGATGGTGCTGATAATTGTTGCATTTGCCATTGTTCACCGCCATTACGAGCTTGTGAACGCATTCGCCGTGTTCGCCGCAAGCGACCTCCATTACTGAAACGATAAGGTCTTGTTGGCATATCATATCTTCGTGATAAAGCTTTTAATGAGTCAAGCTTTACGCGGAACAATTTTGACGATGAATATATTTCAAATATATTCCCGTTTCCAGGATAGATCATTTTTATCCTGCGATAATTTAGCGAATAAGAAAAAGATCTCTGCTTAAAGTTTCACGTACGGATGGAATGGGTCGATTAGGATGATCAAAACTCAATCGGATACTTGCCATAATCCGCTGGATTATGATAACTCGGGCAATCGAGACCCATCGATGACAAGAAGGGCACTAGACCTCCGACATTGCCCTGATATATACATTGGCCCTCAGCAAGCAGATATAGATGATCAAACATTTCAAACAGTCGTGCACTTGGTTGATGAATCGTGCATATGATCGTCCTTCCTGTAAGAGACACGAACATGTATCCTGATATCTTCTTGCTAAACGAATCAAGGGAAAAACCACGAAATGACGAATATTACCTCCTCTACTCAAGGATTTGAGCAGACTCAGACATTGGAAGCAGGAGGAGCTGTCCAAGCCGGAAGTAGGCTCGTCGAAGAACATGACTGGCGGATTATTGACGAGCTCCAGCGCTATCGACAGCCTCTTCCTTTGGCCTCCGCTGAGACTTTGGGTTTGCGTGTTGCTGGCTTCGCGCAGACCAAGCGTTTCGATGATCTCCTCGATCTGCATCACGTGATTTTCGTGATTTTAGATTCTCATGGCGATTTGGGTTTGTCTCGTTGGGCGTGTCGAGAGAAAAAAAAAATGAGATTCATGTGTAAGCTCGTACCACGACTTTTTTGGCGCTTGCGCTGATGTCCTTCCCCAATTTCAGATTCGCCGAGACAGTCATCGCTTCGTAAACCGTTAGATGCGGTAAAAGTCGGTCGTCTTGCATAATGTAGCAGGACATTTTCCGAAATCTCCGGAGATTCCTGTCCTTACCGTTTATCAGTACGGAACCGCTCAAGTGGGACGTTCTAAAGATACGAAGGGGGATTAAAATTCTCGCCAAAAGCTTCAACTGCGATGGAAACTCGCAAACGTGTGACTCGGAGCATAGTTTCCAGTTTCCAGTCGATTAGTCGTATCATTAATGCTGATTCTTTCTCAAAATTATTCCACTTACTTGTAACCTGCCAGAACATTCATGAGCGTGCTCTTGCCTGCACCAGACGGTCCCATAATGGCCGTTAACTCTCCAGATCTGAATTTTCCGTTTACGCATTTCAGAATAGTTTTGTATCCTGTAATAAACGAAAAGGCAATCAAGCAAATGTTAGAAATGTCTTCTTCTTCTAACGATAAGATTTTATCCGCGATGTCGCGAGATCGCATTGCCGCGAATATACTCGAAAGTTTATCGATTTCAAGGCTATCATAACAGTCGCTATATCTCGCAAAAATGAGAGATATATTAATTGTACTGTTATCGGATTGTAAAATCAATATTATCTGAACATAAAAATACACGAAAGCATTTTTTAATAGAAACAAACGTTTTAATTTTAATTTACATTTCATCACCCGACAATTCTCGTTACGATCTTGCCAAGATGCTACGAGATGCTATCACACTGGAAATTTATTCGAATTGTACATCCCTCGGATAGAACCTCTGGCTGACCTCTTTATCGCGAGTGCAGTTGTACCAGCGAATGGTGCATCTGCGCCGAAACGGAAACCTGTTCGTGCGTTTCTATCGATTTTTTCAGTCAGGTCGTTCACACACGTTGATAGACAAAAAGCTCGCCGGATGATTCCCGCTTATACTCGATCTACCGCATCGACCCTAACTCGACTCGAATCATCTTTCCCAGCCACGGTTCATAATCAGTGATTGTCGAGACCAAGGTAGCGAGACATGTCTTTTAAAACCGAAAGACCTGGTTCCTTTCTTGCTATCACGATTTAGCAAGAAAAAACGCGCAAGCCGCGCAAGAACGAGAATAGACCTGTCGAAGTCGAACAAGCGCGATCAACTACCTTCCTCTCGAGAGAACTTACCCCTTTTCCTGCCCTCGGACACGCTATAGGCCAGGTTCTTGAACTCCACGTCGACCGGTGGCCTCTTCGGAAGGTGCGTCAGCGACACCACCGGCTTTTTATTGCCCTGACCAGGACTGGCGCCGCTGTGGTTCGGCACTTTTCTGGCCAAGACATTGCCGGTGCACACCGCAGCTGCGGCACCATTCGACGTGGCGCCGTTACAACTGCAGTGAAGGTTGTTCTGCGAACCACTGTCAACAGCAGAAGGTTTCTTCATTAATTCTCGTCTCGACAAATGAATATTCGCGCTTACTTGACGAAGCCGGACTCTACGAATTGTACCAGCTGCGCATCTGAGTTTTCGTCTTTCCTCATCGCTCTAGAAGATGCGTACGCTCGATTTAAGAATCCGCTGAACCACTATATGATATACTTGCGTCATTTCGAAATGGCAATCTGTGTTGATCGCGCTATCCGAAAAGTCCGAAAAGGACAGACGCATCAAAGTTGAATAACGCACGATCCTTGCGGATATACGCGCTGTTTGTGGGTAAGTGACGAGATTGCGAATGCAATCAGCATCAATCCATTTAAAATTAATGAAGTTTTGGACGATTTTGTATTCCATAGAATCGCAATTAATCCAATAAAACAGCAGCGTACGCGATGTCGGAAGAAATGACGATTGCATATTAAGCGTCCATTCCGCTCGGCGTAATTCGCATTTATTTCGTGCGCGATACCGATTCTATTAATTAGCCCACAGCATTGAGGATAATGGCATTGGTGGCTCGTGCACATTTAAACGTCAGATCTAGATGTAAAGTCTAGAAATGAAACGATGAGCATACGGACCATAATTACTCCCGGATTTGAAGAAGAATTGTTATGCGAACGGGCCTTCTGTCGTTATCATATTAATGACTGTTTTTTTAATCATCGGTAATTTGCATATCCGTGCAACATGGAGTGTTTAACGTGCATAAAGTGTAGTCTTGAAGTACTGGATGCATAAATTAATTAATTCGAATTAAGTATTTCTCTCCGATAAATTAAGATATCCTCACTGGAATCAGCAAATTGATCGAACAGTAGCATGAGGAACGTAGAAAACGATAGAAATTATCTTGGCAATCAGACGTACATAATTTTTAGTTAATGTTGCAGTTGCGTAACGCGGAGCTTTAGATGGAGAAGGCATCGAATTAATTTTTGTACGTCACATGTAACCGGAAAAGAGGCAATTCCTTGCGGATGATGGATGCTCTCGGATAGGGGATTAACACAGTGCATATCGAAATATTTCCTTTGTATCCGCACATCGTGCACCATTACGGCGCGTCGTTATATCAGCGCGGCTAATCACGATTTTGCGTGCGCGCCGCGTTCCATGCCGTATATTTTCTGCAATTTCTCCCTTACGAGCCTTACGCAGCCGCACAGAGCTTATTATTACCAAGTAAGAAAGGCAAAAAGGTCTCTCGCAAAAATGCAGGGGGAGTTGCACTGCCGTTTTCACTACCGCGTGCAATGACGCGTAATGCAGTCGAACGTACTCGTTGCTATTGAAGCACAATTACATTACATGCTTCTATGTGATCCCGCGATCGTAATTCGACCTGTTTTTTTTTCCTTTTTTTTTTTTCTCCAAGAACTACATATCGCGCGCTCGTCGGAAGGATAATTTCAACGGATTCTTATTACCGCCAGGCCTGTGATCACTTTTATCGCGCAGCCGCCTATTATGGCTGGTCTGCGAGCCATCGCGCTCATTCGACAAGCTTTCGAGGAGAGCAATGAAAGCGGTTGAGTGCGGTTCGAATCGATGACGAGTAAATTTCGAGGAGACTGCAACAAGAACGTCGATATGGTCGCAAAAATCGCCGTACGAGTTACGCCGTACGACGATTAAACGACCCACGTGTTCGCTCGGTTAGAAATCGCAAGGGATAATCGAGTAATATTTATAGAAATTCTTCCTAAGATATCGCTATCAGCGATATGTATTATATATTTTAGAATCTAGAATCTATTCTAGCGTCTAGAAATAATCATAAGCAATTTCTTTGATTTTTTAATCTAATTTAAGCTAATTCAGCCGGATAAGTAATGCAATGAAAATGCTGACGCGTAATCTTTGTTATTCTCGTGCACGATAATGTCGGATGAAACATTGCGTGCGGACTTGCAATCGATTCTAGACGCTTCTATGCTACTTTTACAACTCCTTGTCCTCCCTATAGAAGTTTGTTCCTCTAACTATTCTTCGTTATCGATCTTTTCATATATGATATTAAGACGCAATCACAAAACGCGACCAATAAAAATTTGAGGTACTCGAATACGAATTACGAATTTTATTTTGCTGCACAAGCTAATTTTATCGAAATGCAATCGCGTTCAGCTATTAATATTTCGTCATACGTTCAATACCGTGAACTACATTCAGAGAACATAATAATAATAACGATGTTATGTCGCAATAGTAATATAAAAATAATCGTAAAGGTATTTCTTGCTTGAGCATTTACATTACTTTCGACTTTCGAGGTATGTCATGAAAACATGACTCTCGAGATTGGAGATTCGCATAACATTATCTTAAATATGGCGAGAGCATTGCATCCAATGAATAGCCAATTCTTTTATTCATCCTTTCGCTCGATTGATTCGAAAGAATTACAGTCACGAAGAAGACGCGTCTTTGTTCGTCACGGACAGATCGCTGCACTTGACGATGAATCACGGGGAGTTGCGGAAGCTGAAACGACCGATTGTGTCTCTATGCTTCTCTCTAGGAAATCTCAATCGAGATTATGAAATGTGTGTTCGCCAGCATGAATCCTGTGTTGCACGTTTCTCAATTTCAAGGCAATTTCAAGTTCGAGGAACGTTTGATCGAAGAGGGTCAAGAGCCTTGATTCTGATTGTCCATATGGATGATGGAGACAATTAATATCGATTCGAAGCGATCTAATCTTTCAATAAAATATCCTCAAACGTTGAAGAACCATCATCATTTTTTGTATCCATGAATTTTGAATCTATTTGAAATCGAGCCAATAACTCCAAACGAATGAATATTTATTATTAATGATAATTACTTTTCTATTGTTCAGACGTTGAAGTTGGCGTAGTTATTTTATTAGTTTTTGAATTATCTTTTGCTAATTATATCTGCACATACAATGATGAAGATCCATTTACTAGGAGTGACAAATTTTTCCGCACGCAATTTAACGGGAAATTATTTACTGACATCGTAATCGCGTTACGACATTCCAGAACAAAGCTACAGAGCTTTAACGCCTAAATCGAATGTTGCCATTAGATTAAGTTATCTAAAGTCCGTTTTAAGGAATCTCGAGAAGCGTGCCATAACGATCGAAACTGGAACCTTGAGATCCTTTTTAGACCATAGTATTTAAGGGAAAGGTTCGCGTGTTCCATATGAGCAGTCTCAGGATCGCATTCTCTCCTCATTCACAGTTTTCATGACGCACGGCCAAGTTGTCTGAATTACGTCTGAATGAATTTATATTGTTAGATTTTAAGATTAAGACGCGAGGATCAGTTCGAGATTAAATCAGATCATCGAGTTTCTAATTATTTGCTCAATCAAGTGACGTAATACTTGGATGCACTATAATTAATGCAATATTTTGCCACAGAGCTGTGATATTTAAATATCACATGATAAATTCGTTTCCTGAAACATCTATTACGTTTATATATATATTTCTTTTTTTCAAATCTCATAGATTTGATATCGTCGATTCTTGATTTGATATTTTCAATCATACCAAAAGTGAACGCTGTACTATTTCTACTTGTCAATCTATGATGGCTAATACTAATCAGTCAACCGTGCGATTGTTTACATGATTAAATTAATGCTGCAGATAGATCGGTATGAATTTATATTTTATTTGCATATTGCATTTCGTTATTATGAAATAATGCAGATCGATGTCACGAACGCGTGTCGCAGAATGCTAATCACTAGATAGCAGACTCTGGCAGATTCTGATCAAGGTCGTAATCAAAGAACTAAAAACGAAGGAAGAAGTAGATTTTCTCTTAAAATCAGGATCGAAGGTTACTTAGCGGCGAAGCAAACAGACCGGAAAACGGTCTATCGGTCTTCCGTTTTATCTCCATAAATTTATCGCGTCAAGGATAATAATCCGTGATTATTAGCTGGCGATGCTGTGAATGATTTTTATCCATTTATCTCGAGCTTCGTACCGTGTTCTTATGCTTTTCCCGAATTTTCCTGCGCTTTCCATCTATCCAGCAATTTATCGATCCATAATTCAGATCGTGTAAATGATCATGCATCCCGGAGATTGTCTGGCCGCGATTCAACTTTGTCTATCGAAAGAATACACTTTAGTTCGGAACGCTCGCTTTCACTTTCCTTGTTTATTGCATTCCGTGCGCGTATGCTCAATCGCTGCAGTTATTCGCCAGAAGAAGGGAAAAAAGGAAGAGAAAAAAACAGAGGAGGAAACTTCATGAGCTCTCTCGATTCATCGCGAGCCGGTGATCCTTTGCGCGCGCGATCGAAATCTCAAATGTCACAAGAAACGGGACGATTAAAATTGTTCTTACCCATGGACCGCATTGTTGAGATTTTCCAAGTGTAAAGAGGGAGGGGGTGATCGGATCGTCACTTGGTGACTCCCACTGGGGATAAACTGCACCTGCTCATCGCCGCTGTACCTGGATGCCCCGCCACCGCTTAAGGCGAGATTCTTCAGATCAGCCATCATCCAATAGTGCTGAAATGCACAATAATAACATCAACGGAGCTGGCAAAACCCGCAAGCTCGAGTTTCGCTCCATCCTGGATTCTCTTTAACGGTATGCCGACGATATGACGTTTGTATACATAAAAGAAGAAGCAGAGCGCGAAGTTATTGCTGAAGCGATTACGCTGATGAATTATTAACGCGCCACGGCAAGATGAGACATGCGCTTTGGGATTCGGAAAACCTGTCCAATATCAGCGGACATACATTATCGAGCGGCGACGCTGCGCAAAATTTAAGCCACTTTGATCCTCCTTGCTTCCGCCGCAATGTACAATACCTGGAATTCCATCATGACATTCTGTACACTTAAAGTAACGGCTCCGAATCGTCGGGACGCTTCGCGGTCCAAAGACTGTAGCTCTATCAAGGGCGACGTTTCTGCCCTTTTCTTATTATTTCCTGACAAGCCATACTTGATTCGTTGTACGCGCGATTGCAATTTAAAGATGTGCGTATGTTTACGTATGTTTACATTATGCGCAGCCTACGTTAGACGTCCATATGAAATGTATTGTATTTTGACGTGATGTCAGTGCTGTGCGTGTATCAGAAAGTACTTCGAGCGTACGAAACGAGACGCTGCATCAATTATTCAAGAGTCGATAGCGATCGAATCCGGGAAGCTTGCATTCAACGGTCATAGATACCGTCCATAAATATACACGTAATAGTTCTATTTCACGTTATTATTAGAAAAAAGGGCAGTTCGCGAGCATCGAGTGCGTTGATTTTCTGCAGGATACGATCGAGATGAATTCTTCGATATTTCGGCGCACTAGCAAATTCGCACAGAAAGCGCGAATAATTATGCCGATCCTCGTAATATCGATACGCAGTGCATCGATTGCTATTAATTACCTCTTTAATCACCCTGCAAACACACGTGCAAACACACACGTGATCCCGATCGATCGGAATAAAACGTTTAACGTTCTCTGGTGCACTGGAAACGGTGACAAAATACGATATAATACTTAATACCGTTGTTACCATAGAAGTTAAACGGAAAAAATATCTTATCATATTATTATCGCGAGCGCGTGCATTGTTATTGTTCAACAAAAATACTGATTGCCGGTTCGCTCAATGCAACTTGATGCGTGAGTTATCACAGTAAATCTATTAAAATAAAATGCAATCGAACGTGCGAGTTTATCCAGTGCGGATGCACCGAATGGACATGAACCGTACGCATAAGTTTTCAGATGGTTTGTCGTTTTCTCTCGCAGCCGGAGAGAGTAACTAATGTTCGAAAACGATCGAAAAGGGACGGCTACTCTTCGAAGCAGTAACGCTCGTAAACGCGATCAACACCGATGTTCAATCGATGTCTGCGCCGATTGAGTAACGAAAACGGTATGCGATGAAAACGAAACCACTTGCGTCATTAGAATTTATTCTGCAGTTTTTTCACGCGTTCTGGTTCTTCGCTTTAATGGAGGATCCACGCAATCTTGTCACGTCGCTCTTGTTCGTTGAACGGAAAACTAATTTACGTTATAGCGAACTTATTCCGTTGCTCTCGATAAGAATAGATTAGATGCATCATCGTGCGCACGTCGAGGAGATCAACAGTCATCCGTCAGGAAGGAGAAGCAAGGAAAAAGCGGAGTGGAGGGAAAGGAAAAAGATGCAAACGCGGGAATGCGGAAGAAATCGAGACAACTGGAGAGCGCAACGACAGGATGATCGTTTCGTCTGTCGGCTCCTCTGTAGGAGGAGAGCGAAAGGGGGTGGAGGAGAATGGGCGGCTTCCGGCTTGCGGAGGTATCGAGGACCCTGAAGTGGGTTAATTCAACGGCGCGCGATACGCGCCAGAATTACGAGCCGCGTATCTCCTGTGTGCACAGGATCACGCATCAAGGGTCGTAGAGGTTTCCGCCGAAGGGATCGCGGCGAGATCGAAGGGATCAATTTTGCAGCCGTCCGGGAACCACCCTTGGTGATCTCCGCGTCATCCGTTCCCTCGCAGGGTGTGCACGTGCCGGGAGATCGCGCGTTCATGATAAATGACGAGCGCGCGATACAATTGCACATTGCATACGATGCTGCGGGCGTGTTCGCCGATGCTGACGCGGCTGTCAGCAACGCCGCGCCAGCAACCCTCGACTAGGCGACCGAAACGGGGGTGGTTCTGTCTCGGTTCGTTCTGCCAGTCGGCGAAACACGAACCGTCAATCGGTCGGTCGTTTTCTTCCTTTGAAGAGCCAAACGCTCCGATTGCCAGTCGCATACGGACGTTCGGTCGCTCTTGTTTCTGGCTCTTGTTAATTAAACGCTCGCTTCACAACGGAATCAATTTCGCGAAGCCGATAAGATACGAACACGCTGCTATATTCGTGAATGCGACGAAGGAATCTCCGCGTAGATCTGGATCCAGCGCTGAGATAAAGTTCAGACGGAGCTCTCCTAATGAGTTCAGCCGCATCGGACTCATCTCCGCGTATAAATGGCTGCGATGAGTGTGCGGCGCATTGACGATGTTCCAATCGATAAAATTTCCGTCAATTTCCGACAATCCGTGATGCTAAAAAGGATAATTATCCGCGTCCTACGTGAGACCATCGATGCGATCGTATTAAGCTAAAATTTCTCATCTATTTAGTGTCGTTAATGAAATGATGATTGACAATATATTCTACGTGTACATTACATACATGCGTGAAATTTGATCTTAATTAGCTGACATTCCTAACATAATGCGTACTTTTAAATTTGTGCGTGGCCGTTTTAATTTCGTGCTACAGAATATCTAATTAAATGGGGGTTCGTTATTAATAGCGAAAAGTATACGTTGCACGTGAGCTAGAAAGTTACCGAGCATCACTCGGTGATGAATAATCTTCCAGATAACGAGACCAGCGTTCGATTGATATGACGCGAATTTTCTTCGTTGATATCGCATAATGTCGCGTATACACGCGACACGTGCTGTTGAGTACGACGCTTTTATCGTGACTTATTGGCGCTGACCAAGATGCCTAATAAGCAATTCACATTGTAATCTCGATTTTACTTTCAACGATATTCGAATTTACGATGCGACGATGCGACAAGAAATAAAATATGAGCAAAACCCCTGGTTTTCATCTTCGACGTATCGCGATTTATTTTCGCGGATCAGCGCATATCAAGATCCTTTAAAGAGCTGTAAAGAATTGTTTTATAAATATGTAACAAGAACGGTTTTCACAAAAGTATCGAATCGTAACGTGTTCCCGTGTAATTAGAAATTATTTCGTCACGGAGTAACGACTGTGTAACAATGGACACTCGACCGAATCGACGAAATAATTGCGTTATCGAACTAAAAGAAACAATAGCCCGCGATCAGCCATCGTATTGGCTGCTCCGGCAATAACTCACACAAGCTGCAGTCGTGAATCAAAAATCTTCCTTCATTCACGAACGTTGTCAAAGGATTATACAACGACAGACTGAAAACCCGATGCTGTCGAGATGTTTTTTTCTCGGAACGAGAAAGAACATCCAGAAATTCACAGAGTCGAGAGCGCGAGATATGTCGATGACCGCGCGTGATGCGCACTACAGCGCGACCAGCGCGTCCGCATCATTGCGCGTTCAAATGAGACTTAATTACGTTGTCTGCGATAGAAGCATCATCTCCTGTCGCACGCGGGTTCGATCATCGATAAACCCAAGTATCCATCAGTATCTTCTGCATCCACGAGCAGATCGCCTCTCTTCGTGATTAATTATCCTCATAATTAATTATCGAATAACCGAAGGGATGACGCGCGCCCATGAAGGGGTAGCTCCCTGACGCATCGCGATGATCGGACGGCGAGGGCGGACGGTGTCCCCGACATCCGTCGTTACGTCCCACATCCGATACACCCCGGCGCCCACAGCGGGATAACTCACCCTCGGACAAAAGTGGGCTCAGCTAGCGTCGCGACGTTCGGACTCATACCACCGCGCTGACCCTTCGCATCCTCCCCTGCCCCTTGCTTGCCCGTTGTGCAGTTGCAACCCGTGAACCGCGGGCGCTGCGGGATGTAGGTCTCAGGTCGCGAGATGCGATCGCACCAGTCTTCGTATCACTGAACCAGGAATACGGCACAGCGTCGCGATTCCACCCCCTGTATCGACTTCTTCGTTCGCCCGCTTACTGACGCACCACCACCGCCGCGTCCGTAACGCTGCATTCGTCCCGGAGTCGTTTGCCACTCCGTCCGAACGGAGATCGATCACGCACCAGGTGAATCCTGATGACTAGCGAGCCAGACGCACCGAACGGTATCGCGACGTACACTGCGAGCGACGAGGGAGAGAGCGCCGATCTCTCGCACCACCGCGATCAGCTGTCGAGTTGTGCACCTCCACTCGCTCCCACTCGTCAGTGGGAATGAGTCGAGCTCGAGAATAGCGGACTCCAGGGGCGGCCACGGCAACGTGACACCCTCGCTCGGATCACTTCTTTATTTCATCCGTTGTGGGCAGCTTATAGGGAAATTCCTAATATCGCGTCGTATTGCTTTTATGAAAGATTCATCGGGGGCGAGATTCATAAAGGGGGACGCTGCGTTCGTCTGCCGAACAAAAATGGGAGACATATTAATTGTTGCTGCTTTTTATTCGATGTAACATTCGATTATATATTATTGATCGTTATTAATCATTATGTATATATGCGTATTGTTAATCGTGTGTCATTGAGAAGCAGATTTTCTTCTTCATGTCCGTCGTGCCTGTTTTCCTAGTTTTGCAATTGCAGATTATCTTGCTCGCAGCAGTTGAGCTTTACCCATCGCTATCACGTGTTAAAGTCAAGGCTAGTCCTTGTCCTAGTTGTCGTTAACATATTCCCGGTAAATATTGGATTTTACACAGTGGGAATGCATGAATCAATTTAGTTATGTTACGTGGCATCAAATGTCGCATCCATTTTTAACTCTATATACGTTTCGGAAAAGTCATCGGTGTTTCAAAAGGGTTATCCCTTGTTTAATTCAAAGATCTGCCTTTTGTTACGCGATTAATCGGCCACTCTCGACCAGTTTCATAGCAGTTTCACGTGCCGAACGTTAGTTTCGACACCGGTCGATGATACAACTGCACGCGTTATGGCTCTTTTGCTTCTAAGAAATTCCGTTACCGAGAAAGAAGAATATGAGTGAAAAATGCGTCTCCAGCGCACTTCCTGCTAGCTGCAATGATTCAGGATAATGGCACAGACGGACTTACGTGCGCGTAAGCTATCATTTCCTCTTGTCTGCTCTCGTAATCGTCGTCTCTAAGAGACGACGTAAGAAATCAAGTAATTCTCGTACCGCGAGCTCATTATTCGAGATGCAAATAAACTACGAAAAGAAAACATAAGTACTAAATCGATTATATGCGTGCACAACGTTGTCCGGATTCGAGACGACCGAAGAACCCGTGAAATCTAAAGTTCTCCCACCCGATAAAAAACGAAAGAAACAGGATTCTTTATTCGATGACAGATCGCATCTGGTCGTGTCGCAAACTCATATCTCGCGGTTCTCCGAAAATGTTGCACCGGGTTCTACCTTTCGGCGTACACCCTTGATCCCGCGCATGTACACAAAGCTCGGCCGCAGCGTACGGACGGAATTCCCGTCCGCATGTTCGCGCGAATATCGGCCTTACGGCGCCGCGCGAGTATTCTAAGCGAGCGTGACGAGGAGCGCAGGTTGAACCGAGCGGAACGATGATAGGGAATAGGAGAGAGAACTATAGTTACCCTACACGCGCGGGAAGAAAAGGAACGAACGAAGGAGAAAGGAGACCGAGCCACCACATGCCGCGGGTCGATACTCTAGCACTGAACTCGCTGGCGGTAGCCGGCGAGTACACTCGCACCGAGGCGGGTGCGCTTGCACCGAGCACGGTGGTAAAGGCTGTTTGCCTGGCGTCAGGAGTACGACGAGGAAGTTCAGCCCGAAGAGCGGGGAAGATGGAGATAGGGGAAAGGAGGAGGGAGAACGAGTAAGTATCCACGGACGCTTGCACTCGTGAATGAGGATCGAAGTTCGACTTCGACTCTGACGTGTCGTCCTATCGCGCGAGTGCGTGGTCCATCACGCTGCACGTCATACTCGCGATATGAGGCACGTAGCCTGTTAATATGACACTAATCAGAATTCCTTTGTTGCACGCCAATCTGGCAATTGTTATCGCGGACAGCTGGCGATAGTCGTTGAATAATAATCGCGAGAAAAACCAGAAAAATAATGTCTTTCCTTTTCCGTGCTGCCTTCTACGTATTTCTGAATCGACTTCTCCCGACTTCGCTTGTCTTTGTGATTCAAAAATCACATCAGCTTCATAAAAGAAGAGGCGTTAAAAGAGAATTTAGCGTAAACTTCTCATCTTGCTCGCCTGTTCTGTTTGTCGAGAGGATTCGACGGACGAAAGGAAGTACGGAAAATCCTAGGGCTTTTTATAATGGGCTTTCTTCGTTTCCGATGTTGCGCGAAATGCGAGAGCGAAGTTCGGCACGAAGAGAGCCGATGATGTTTGTAGAAGAAGCGGGTCAGACTGGCAAGAAGAGATTCGCGGTTTATTGGTGTGCGATTTGCCAGCCCAATTATCCCGACGCTCCCACTATTATTATTGTCCAATATTTCCTGAATCTTTGAGCATTTCGCGTTTGGCCGTTCTGTGTTGAGCGCAAAATATTCTACTATATTAGCTTCATCTTCCGGGAATTTTGCACCTGCCCGGTTAACGGGCATCTTTTTGTCTCTTATATCGCGCAATCTTCAGTCCGCATCGATAGAATAGAAGACAATGGAATGCTTTCGCGGAATCGTCGTTTTGCTACTGAGTGCCTCTCGCTGGAAGAAGACGATTGCAGTTTCATACGAATCAAAATCTGCGTTAACTAGTTGGCGACAAGAAAAGCGACGCGACAATTGCGGAGAAACAATTTGTATGTTCGACTCTTGTTCGCCGCACCGAAGTTTCAAATATTCCAACTTCTAATGATTTCGGTACTCGCGTGGGCGTTGAGCGTTGCTCGTCTGTAAGCCGCTAATTTTCCCTTCTTTGGTGTTACTTTACACTTCTTTCTATTCTTATTAAATCCCCTTTTAATTGGAAACGATAACGTCGAAAGAAATGAAACGCATACAGATTGAAGGTACATACGAATGTGAGATAGCTTCGCGACAGCTTGAGCCAAGCCCCTGAATTGCTTCTTAAGAGGATCTCGGCAAATAGTCTGACAGCTTGTTTTATCCATAAGAAAACATTAACTCAAGGATTTCTCGAATCAATAGAATCACGCTTTACATATCTGTACACAGGTATCTGCGCATTAACTGCCTCAAATGTTTCTTATGATGATAATTATATGATGACAGTTATATAATGACAGTTACATGTGCTGAGATATTGTCGGCACAATAAATGATAAAATATTTGAAACAGTTTATGCTTTGATAAGCGTAATCTCCACATATATCAAATGCGACGCTCACTTAGCGTGCGTCTTATCGGTGACTTGTTATAATAATTATAACATAATAATCATAAATCAATAATCATAACGGACATCATAAACAATAACGCACGAAATATTGACAGAAAGAAAAAGAGATCGATAATTAGATCGAGTCGAGTTGTTAAGGATTTACTCGAAAAGAACTAATCCTCACTTTCTTCAACCTGGGTCTAGCTGATTCTTCTTTTTCTTTCTTCTCTCTTTAATGAGAAAAATTATTTTTCTCTCCGCATAACGCGCGCATTCCTTTCTGCTGTGCGCGTTGGTAGAATTATTTCCGGCTGGCGGGCCAACTCGCGTTAACGTAGAAAAAAATTTCGGTATTTTAATAGGAATTCAGCATCTCGGTAAAATACCGAAATCCTCGAGATTCCTGATGATGCCGGAGTAGCGATGACTCGCGTGATGATTTATGATTCAAATCGATTCAGATACGCGATTAGCTTGTCATTTTTGTGAAATGTTAATTACGAGGCTGGATCGCATGATTCCAAACGAGAGATCGAAGTTCGCGCCGCAATCTTTTCTGTCTCATTATCTGCTCTGTCCACCGTCCGTCTCCGGAAGCTTTCCTTCCCGGTGCACGTGCACCGGCAGAGCGATAGCTCCTATGCTGAAGCGTGGATTTCATGACTAATGACCTCGATTCTACGTGGCGTTGGTCACGAGGACCGATCTTGTCTTTGTTCGCGGGATAAATCACGGATCGTTATATCTGCGGCGATATGGAGTTTTCATGATTGCACCGAGAGCGATCGATTTCGCTCGCTCGCACGAGACGAGCCCTCGCGTGGGTGCCGCGGAATCGAGACGTTGTCGCGTAATTGCAGATGCGCCTTTGCGTAATTGAACCCTTCGCGACCGACTATTATTAGTAGTCGCACGCACAAAAATCATCATGCAAATGCCAGATCTGCACGCGATATCGTGCATGACGCAACGCGAAAATGCGTGGACGCGCGCGATCCAGCTCCCTTCGATAGAAAACAAACGCGTTCGCCGGCTCGCGAATTAAGCTTTCTGAACGTGGAACGCGCGGCATGATCTGCCGAAGGGATGTCTTTCGATGTTATTGTTATTTTATGTCAAGACTTATAGTCGACGCACGAGTAAATTACGAGCTGAAATTAGAAGGAATGCGATAATCTTCGAACATTCGTCAAATCCTGCTTCTGCCGCTTACTCTACACATTTCTCAGAATAGCTAATTGCTGTCAACGCGATCGTTGACATCTCTCCAGAGTTAACTCTCAAAAGCAAGTCGAGTTAATCGGAGAAGAGAAGACAAAGTCATTATGCGCGAGCGTGGATCATGAATCGCCAATGTTTCTCATTCTGTAAAATTCCTGTCACTCCACACTCGTTTTATGCATCAATCTATATTGAACAAAACTCTAATTCAAGTGGTCGCTCATCTTTTTGCGATGCTTGCTCATAGTTGCCGGAGGCGGAAAGTCCAGCCGCAGGTGCACGTGCACCGCGAATGTAAATTCCTGCGGATTTGTTTCTGCTCATGCCACATAATTCCGTTCGGACGAGAAAATTACTCTCCCTCGGGGGAACGCGATGTCCCTCCCCCCCCCCTCACCCCYCMCCCCTMCTGATCGAGCGCTCGCGAGGCAAGAGCGATTTACGTTTCGGTTTATGGCGCTGAAGTGGCAATGCCTCTAACGCCGAGAAAACACAGCCGGAACCACTTTTCTTTTCTCGAGCCCTCGCCGCGCCTCCTGCGCCTCTATTTAAACACCCTCTGCCCCGTTCTTCTTCCTTCGACTTCGAATTACGAGCGATTGCTGCGCGCTTTCGCGGTCCGTTCTCTCTTGGTTCTCTCTTCGAGAACGCGAGGTTTATGCGCGTTTAGAATCGCCCATGGAAATCGCCGCATAGATTTTCTCTCTGGCGCATCGCGCGGTCGCGATTCTTCGACGTTTTCGTTCCTTTCCACTCACTGATGCCCTGATCGCCGATTGTCCAACGAGCGCGATTCGCAAGAACGAATCGAATGCAAATCCAAGCAACGCCGTCAGGATGTTATTGTGTGCACGCAATTATTAATTAATTCATAAGACTGAAGCAAATGAGTAGCTTCGAGACATCGCTAAGTCATCATGAATTATTTATTAATCGTGTCTTTGAAGAAACATTATGTCGTTCAACAATATTTTTACGACTATGACGTTTACGTTTGATTGGTATCGCGAGATATTGATACACATTACACTGGCCGATCGATTTCTCTTTCGTTTCCCGTGCAATTATATCATAATTGAAATCCTGTTCGGTGCTAAAACAGGAATAAATCCATGCAGGGATTCTCCAAATGGTGAAATTGTTGGCACTAATCGGATTCATTCCGTTCTGCCATCTAGTTCTCCTTCATTGTGGATTTATTTTTAGATGACACGAATTCCGTTCCAAAAATCTTCCGGAGGGAAGCTTCACAAGTCAACTTCCTCCAGTGTTCAATCTACGGCCATCCTGGATACCTGAATACCTGAATACCTGAATACCTGGCTGTCGCCGACTACTCTCTCGTATACCTTCCGACAAGGCCGTGAGTCAGCTGTGCAGTGCGTCGTACGCGCTCGTCGGTGCAACTGCACTCGTCGTAACACTTGGACCGTGAAAGGAGAATGTATATATACTCTCCCTCTCTCCCCCTCTCTCTTTCTCTCTCTCTCTCTCTCTCTCTCTCTCTCTCTCTCTTTCTCTCGCTCGCTCTATTCCGCTTTCAGTAGATACACAAAGGGCAGAGACGGCCTCGACGCGATCTGCCTTCCTCGCGTGTTCTACAGCTACATCGCCGTCGATTTACTTTGTACTTGGCTACGACATTGTCAGCGATGCTGTTCTCTTGATTTGGAAGACGTATAGATTTTATCGAGGCATACATTTTATTAACGAATTGTCATTAAAACAGCGTTGCAACGTTCTATAGCGTCATGATGATAATATCATGCGTGCACGTAGAAACATCGCTCGAATAATTCGAGCTTCGTTTTGATTATGCGCGATGATAAGCCATTCGTTCGCACGAGGAAGAGAATGCGCGACGATCATCGCGGAAAGTCTGTGAGAACACGAGGAATGAAAGTTTTAACGATTCCACGCGCACGAATGCGCATTATATAATTTGCACGCGCGCGAATTACGTTGCGAGAACTTTTTCTCAAGTATAGACAAGACGTGATCGAGTATTAATCAAGTATATCAAGTATATAAATTAATCAAGTATATAAATTATTGTCTACTCATTATCTTATCGGTATATTTAATGTATCAGCGGTATAATTATGAGCGAACCATGTAACGGGCAGGCGATAGATCGGCAATTGCATCGCTCGGTACACGTGCACTGGGGCAAGTTGCATTTGAATCATTCATGACGAAATAATATGCATCGGTGTGTTTGGTCAAAGGAACTTCATAATTTATGTTTTCACGGAAGAAAACAGTATCTGCTTAACCGCGCATCAATTATAATCTTGCTTATCGCGACTTTGTAAGATATGCCATCGGATTTTGAACGAGGAAACAAAGTTATTTACGTACTTCAGAAATATCGCACGTCGAAATCTGTTTATGTCTTATCGATACGTTCATAGAAAGTGAATAGCTATTTTTAATACGTACATCGCATTCGAGATATGAAACACATGCATGTTTCATATTTGGATATGCCTTGGCATGGCATAATGATTGATTATTATTTATAATAACTTGATATTTTCTTCTTCATTATGTTCAGAGAAAGAGAGAGAGAGAGAGAGAGAGAGAGAGAGAGAGAGAGAGCAAAATTCAAAATTGATATAAATCAACTACAGTTGAACTGTAGTTGATATAGATCAACTACATTTGTAAAGTAAATTGTAAGAAAAAAACAGAGAAAACGGATACATAGGAAAGTAAGAAATAATCATTCAACATATATAAATTTTGCACACTGTACAATTGGCAAACTGTATAATTCTATGTGCATTTTTATTCACACTTACACTTATTATGCATAACATAATAGAGAGTGGAAGTTTCATTTATAAATAAGAAGATTTTAATCATTGTAATTAGAATGAATGCGATGTATCATATAATATTCGAAAGATTAAAATTTGATGTTCTGATCGTAAGATAGCAGTAGCTGTTTATCTGCACTCGTGTAGACTTATGCAACACGCAACATGGTTGCAAAAATATAAAAGCTTAGGAACTATTTGCGCGTAATTCTAAAATTATTCTTCATGTGTTTTTCGAAAGAAGATATACTCCTCAGATAAGCCGTTGTTGAAAATGAAGGAAGATACCTGCGAAAATGGAAAGCTTAGTGAAATTTATCGTATGTCACACGAGAAGGTGCACTTTCGTATGCTTAATAATACAGATGACCTGCGCTTGAATTTTGAGCCGCTCGTGCAGAGCGGCCAAGTGCAATGAAGCATTTATTTGAACATGCCGTCAGATGTTCAACATTCAATCACATTTATTTTAAAATAATAAAGATATACAGTTTAAGTCCATGCCCTACGAAATATTTTGCAAGAAAGTTTATTCTTTGGATTTTTAAATCTATTAATAAATATATCTACTAAGATATTCCTCATCTAGTTAAAGCTAGTTAAAGCTAGGAGATTCTTATTATCTAATCTTGCTATAATTTAATTACTTAGATACTACATTTTTTCTATGTTACGAATGTATGCAAAAAATATATACTTCCGTAAATATATACTTTTCTACTTTGTCTGTATTAAATTATTCTCTGCATCAAAATAAATATTTTGTAGTATCTTTTCCGTTGAGTAGTATCTGAAAAGAGAAGTTGCCCGATTATTCGTGTGTCAAATTTATTTACTTACAAGCAAAAGTAAAACTTTTCTCTAATCTGGAATTGAAACATGCTGTTTGTAAGTAAGGTTACATCTGATTTATTTTTATAGAATACATTATGTTTTTCAAACAAGGATCAATCATAATTGTCTTAGAATTAATTCAGATATAGCGGACCCATTGATGATGCAAGCTTCGATGCCTGAGCTCCCGCAACTCCTATAACAAGTTGGTGATACGTACAGCATAATAATCCGTACTCAATAAGAGATATATTGCTAGTTCATAAGAGAGTTCATTTAAGCGCCTGTAGAGTATCAACCGTCTAAGTAAATGTATTACAGATTGCTATTCTATAGGCGCCGTCAATATTATTAGAATTGCGATAATATAGACGTCGAAAGCTCGTCGCGCATCCATTGTCTTTAAAAAGTGTAACAGTAATCACCATTCAATAATGAATAAATTTGTAACTTAATCAATGATATATCCCAACAACAATACATACTAGTTTTGTTTTCAAGTAACATAACATGATCGAAATAACGTTCTGCTCGTGTTTACTTTAACATATTCTATAATAGATTCTATAGAATCTTGATTTTCAAGTAGCGCGACTCGAGGGAAAATCAGAGGAATTAGAGGGATTATCAGAAGTTTACTTTCCGATAATATCTAAGTCGATGTAGAACGAGTTCTGAACGGTATCGCAAAGGAGAGAATTAAGAAAAAGATCTTATACTGCCATACAGTCGATGTAGGCATTCGCATATTCATCGCGCAATGCGAATCGTGCTCTCTTCTGCAAGTCTAAATCAAGTGGCAGGAAATGATCTGGAATTTTGCGGGTCCAGTTAAAGTTATGATTATTCCGTTGTGATTGTATTCTGGGAAGTAAGAGTTTTTTCTTATGATCATTGTGGATTCTCGTTATTCTCAATGACAACAAAGAGATAGAGAAAGAAATCGGGAGAAAAGTTGAAATTGCATTGGGCCTGCTTCCTTATTTTGCGCATGTGCATTTCCTTTTAGCCAATACAAACTCGGAAGGGTTACGCTACTGTGGTCGCGATGTTGGATAGTTGCGATGAGAGTGAGTGCAGCGAGTTGAAGTCTTCGACTGCAATCGGTTGCACAGGGTGTGAGATGTTCGAACCCAACGAACAGGGAAAGGTGAGCAGATTTATCGCAGAACGATTGTCGGGTGAGATCCTATTAGAAGATTGCATGCCGGAATCGGGCAACGATCACGCTGTCCTGATCGTTTGAAATGACCCGAATGCATCCGCCCACATGTGTTGCATCGCGGATTTCGGACGAATTGATGCGCAGAAGATGATCGTGCGGGAATCGGGAAAAGCATTCTACCAATCGTACGAGCATTTCTATCACCGTTCGATGGAGGAATACTCTTTTGCACTGTACCGCTTTCTTTTCTTTTTTTGTTGGCTGTGCGGACAGGTTATGTCTGCCATACGCTTCTTGACATTTTACAAATGAATTTAAGACGGTCGACCGTGGACGGATATCTCAAGGCTCGTAGAGAAATCGCGCTGGAGAACGAATGATCCTTGCTCTTTGTCGTTTAGTTAGCGATATAATTGTTGCTCTATCGTTTCGCGATCTGTTCGTAAACTCATGCATGGACTTTGCTATTGGACAATAGTTCTTGACCACTATAACGTGAATTAGTATTAGATGTAAATAAAAAATATATCGGTTATAATTTTATTATAACTTTTTTATAATTGTAATTTCATAACGCGATCTGTAGTGTTATAATTCACGTGTAATGACATATAATAATACATGGTTTGTTTTGCTCTCAGGATCTCTGTATTCATACAGGAGTCGTACTCCGTGGAGCAAATTTTAGAGAAGATGAGGTTCATAGTTCAGGCACACTTAATATCGTCGAATATGTAAGAATTTGTGACACTCTAATTTTAAAATTGTACAAGCATATGGATATATTGAAAGAAATTCATATATTTTTATGTCGCAGAGTTTTGGCAAATGCATAGAATGGAAGCCTGTGGAAGATTCAGTAGTGTCAGAATGTCAGGATCAGGATGCGGAATGGTCCTTAGTAGACACGCATATAAGGAGAACGCGTACATCTTCGGAGGGAGGAGACTCCCTCGGACGTACAAGAACTGTTAAGATATTGTTTTCTGATTTAAAATCATTTCGAGTGAATCAAGGTGGACAACAACTCGTATTCATGCAGAAAGATGGTACCACCTATGTTGCCTTCTTTCAGCTATCTAATGCTGAAAGTTTTATTAATTCGCTGAAAGGATTTATTAAATTTGGGAAATCACGCTCGGATAAGAACATGTATCTGGTACTGGATGAGGAAACTGTATTAAAAAAATCCTTTGCCGAATTGGATATATTCCAAGAGAACACTTCCGACTATGTATGGAAATTTGTGAAGAATTTACATAATCGTCCTTATGAGACAACAATGGAAGCATTCAGCAAACTCGCTGACATCTGGCGTAAGTAGATGTAGAATAGTTAATATATGCAATTGAGAGAGAGAGAGAGAGAGTACGCGCGCGCGTGTGTGTGTGTGTACACGATGGCTGTACACACTCATAATATATGCTATTGGCAACATTTTAGTGTATAAAGAACCAGTGAAGCGGCCTGTTGAGGAAGCAGTTGCCGATTTGTTAAATCAGTCATTTACGCCATTTGATTATCCGCGTATATCTGTATCTGTAGGCTCTGCAGGCTCCAGCGAAGAGTACGAAGTAATCGGAGTCGGAGTAGATCTACCTCCACGAGCATCTTGTCCCCGTGGTAATATGCTAAAAAAGATTGCACACGACTGACAATATACAATGCTTTTAATCATATATATTTAGAGAAGTTTCCTTATGATGTTAGGTGCGCCATTGACACAGGAACAATGGGAGAAATGCAAAAGTTCAGAAGGAAAAATTCTCAATCCAGAAATTATCAGACAAATAATCTTTCGTGGCGTATGTATTGATGTATTTTTCTAATAATAGTATCGATATTTGGAGAAATTAAAATTATATATAATTATATATATATATATATATATATATATATATAATAAATTTATATATATATATATATAATAAATTTATATATATATATATATAATAAATTTATATATATATAAATTTATTAGGGCATCTGTCCATCATTGCGTTCGGAAGTATGGAAATTCTTATTAAATTATTATCCGTGGAATTCAACGCATAACGAAAGATTAGAGTTAAAAAAGAAAAAGACTGATGAATATTTCACAATGAAGCTGCAATGGCGTACTTTCATGCCCACGCAAGAGAGCCGATTTTCTGATTATAGGGAACGAAAAAATTTAATAGGTAGGAATAAATGATGCAACTAATTCATGTAAGATTAAACATGTTCATTAATATTTTTAAAGCTATCTGTTTCGTAATGTTATTTCAGAGAAAGATGTTAATAGGACAGATAGGACACATCCTTATTTTGCGGGCGATAATAATCCACACTTGGAGCAATTGCACGATATACTTATGACATATGTGATGTATAATTTTGATTTAGGATACGTTCAGGGTATGAGTGATCTTCTTAGTCCTATCTTATTTCTAATGGAAAATGAAGTTGATGCGTTTTGGTGTTTTGTCGGATTCATGAATAGAATCGTAAGTCTCTCGGATTCGTTATCGGCGTAAAAGTACGATATCATTTCTTGCGAATACATAATGTTTTCCATTAGGGTACCAACTTTGAAATGGATCAGAAAGGCATGAAAATGCAATTATGCCAATTATATAACTTATTGGGCAGTACGGAGCCACAATTGGCGTACTATCTGAATAGACACGATTCCGGCAACATGTACTTTTGCTTTCGATGGTTGCTGGTACTTTTTAAGCGAGAATTTAGTGCGGTCGATATATTAAGATTGTGGGAGATTCTATGGACGGATCTGCCCTGCAAAAACTTTCATCTGCTCATATGCGCAGCTATATTAGACACAGAGAAAAATATGTTGATAGAAAATAATTATGGATTTACGGAAATTTTGAAGGTAAATCAATAACGATCGAATAACGATTAGTGATAATTCATCCATTGTAGTCTTGAACGATACTATTGTTCACAGCACATAAATGATTTATCACTTCACATCGAGTTACCTTCTACAATTTGCAAAGCGGAAGGTATCTTCTATCAGCTTATATCAGTGGCAGAACTGTTACCCAATGATGTCCGTGTGATTATCGGGCTGGAGCCATTGGATAAAAGAACAGCGACGAATGGCAGTGATGACGAGACGTCTGGTAATAACTGCAAAGTTATTAGCGAAACTAATAAGAATCCGAGGAGAAACGGCTCAAACAGTGCCAATGTCACACTTGGCCAAGATGAAGTATCATTCGAACGCGGATTGTATTTATCCTACACATGAGGTCAGGACTGGACTTTTATTATGATTCATTGACAAAATGTGATTGAAAGTTAAACGTTGAAGAATCAAACATCTGTTGCAATCTTTATCTTATGTACATGTGTTACTTATGTAATATTATTGACAATAATTTCCATACAGCTTTCAGCGCTATTATATATGACATAACAAGTCAATGTTTCGAAATATAAAATATAAAATAAATGAAAATATGTTTTTAGGCATATATTCATCAAATTTCTTTCATACAATTAATGTTATTTCTTTTAAATGGCACTTCATGTTGATTGTGATCAAGCTTGAGATTCTAAAGCGCAAAATATGAATCTGAGTTACACTCTGAGAAGTAACTGATGGTTGCGTTGAATTTTGAGATATTTATAACATCGTGTATCAGAAATATTGAAAGAAAAAGAGATTATAATATATGCGTATGTAAGAAACACGGTATTTTCAAGGAAAAAAGTCAGATTCCTTTCTTACGACCAGTCTAATGTGCAACGTTCGAAGAGCATGGAAGCAAAATGAAGATGACAGCTTTGGATCGTGATAAGTGTTATACATGCACTAGTCCCACCTAAGTTAAAACATCTTTTTTAGATTTGTATAAAATCTCACAACAGTGCTGTATATTTCTAATAAAAATCACCTATTTAATCTTTCACATATTTTCGTTATGTGGCTTTCTTATTCCAATTTAATACATCTCATATTCTGGTATCCTAAATCATTCCTATAAAAAAAGATTGGTAAAAAAATTAATTCAAAAGATATAATTCCTAAGAATTATATAATTGCAATTGAAAATTTGTATTACAGACTTTGAGAACTGTGTTCTTTTCATCTTACAGTAAAGTGTTAGTTTATTGTAACGCGAATTATTTCGAAAGCAAAAGAGAGGAGAAGTAATAGAAGAGGATGTTGGGATGTCCCCCTCGCAGTTGGTACTGTTTACCTGAGAGAATATAAATAATAACGCATTTCCCATGCCAATACAAGTTTCGATCTCCATACAAAGTACCTGACATGGAGCCTATCGCGTCAATGCCACAGAAACAGCGCAGGGCATTCAAGAAGAGGCAATACGTGAAATATGTGAAATTTTTGAGAAAACAATTGCGCCGTCGAAACAGTATTGAGGTTAAGTCTGCCAGACAGTGGGAGGGTTACCTGGAGCATATCAGTACCTTTAACATGCAAAGAGCAGTGGCGATGGACGTGATGCAGGCTGACGCTTTTTGGAAAAATTATGCAACGGCTCAGGAATGGCAAAACAGGTTTGCGAGTTCATTCTTAACTTAAGTTTATTCTTTTTTTCTCTTCACATCTTTGTCGGCAGAAGATTTAAATAATCGCAAATATCTTTATCGTAAATATCTTTGTTATAAAAAAAATCATTATGATTTGATAACAAGTCAATTGTTGCAAAACACTTTGTTACTACTTGCAGGCACAGCATAACCTGGTGGAGATCACGCTGCATAGTCCTTGAACAGGAGAATGAAATACTACGAAATAAAATAAGATCGCTAGCTCGTCGTAATCGCTACTCTAACACTAAGAAAAATTATGGAAAATATTCTCATGAGATGGAAGATGAAGACGAAGATATGCAGGAAGAAGTAGCTTTCAATAATGAAAAGCTAGAGTTGAATGTGACCGAAGATATGTTAGACTTTTTGGAAAAAAGTGAAAGACATAGAAGAGAAATGCAAGAAAGATATAAATCCGAGGGAAATGTGAGTCAAAAGAAGAAGAATAAGAGAGGATCGAAAAAGGAGTTGGTTATCGTTAACGATCCCGAGAATATTCATGCTAATTCACGCTCCATGCGAGAGGAAGCACAGTTATTGTATGGTGACGCTACTCCCAAAATATTAGCTATGGAAGCTGCCCTGCAGGTTGCTGCAAATAGATATAAAGATTTAACAAATGCTCAATACTGGCCAAATATTCCACTTAAACCTTAGATCTCTTAAATTAGCGAATCTTTAAAAAATTAGCTTAATTATTCCACATATTTAATGTATTGACTCCAATATATTACTATTTTATATTTTGAAAATATATTTCGTCATTGTCCATGGTTTATAAATTGAGAGTTTATAATGTATTGCCACTTTCGTATCGTGTCTTTTGTATCTCATTGCATTCTTTATTATTGGCTGTACGTTCCTTGGTTGTCGAACAGAGTGATCGAGAGATGGCAGGTTAGGTTTAATCCCTAGATATTTACGTTACATGTCGAGAACGGTCGGTAATAACTATGATGTAATGTGATCACGAAATGATCGCTACGATATCTGAATATTATTTGTAATATCATCGATAAATGCATATATTCATATACATATATACACATATATCCGAAGTGCAGTATTGAAATTTATTTATTATATTTCTATGACAAATTAATCAATCTTCTTTTCAAGAATGAAATATTTATTATTTTCGCGTCGGGTATAAGAAACATAAATTCCGAGAAAACGTAACCGTGGTTAGTTTCTTGCTCCAAATATTTCGATATATCGAGATTCTCTCGATGTTCCGCAATTTCAAATAGTGATCAGTTATGATCAGTGTCATGGCGGATACATGATCGCATCTGCATTGCCATATTTTGTATTGTATTTTTTGCGATCTTTCCGATCTTATCTAAAAGTGAATTTTATGCACGAGAAATGGGAAACGGGTTTCTCAAAGTTCGAATGAGTGAATAAATGTCGAAAGTTCGTCGCAACATAAATTTCGTGCAATTCGCATTGCAATATCGTAATTGCCGCCATTTGCTTGTACATTCTCCAAGTCTATTTTCTCGCTATGATTTACATCATCTTGCTAAATTGTTAGAATTAAAAAACCTATTACTGCATTCCATCATGCTGCACAACCAGATGCACATTATTATTAGGTATTTGAAATTATTTCTATATTAAATAATCATCCTGCTCCTTATATTTTCTGCACTTTCTTCCTATCTGTACGCTTCAATTTCCAACAACGGAACAGGGGCTCACTTCGTGTCGAACGCTTCGATTATTTCGAATTTTCGAGAATCGCAATATTACATTTCGATAAAAAACATAATGGCGGTCAGTATACGTACAGTGACATATGCTTCGGTACTGTTTTTGTCCTTTACGCGGCTCCTCCGACATTATCACTGCAAATAACTATACTAGTCTCGCAAAAAATCTGATGCGATTGTCAGGCGATCGGCAAATACGCGCGTGCAGATCACCGTTAATCAACCGCATCGATTACGTCCGCCATAATTCAAGCCATTTCGATTTGGATGATAATCTGGCGGCCCATGAGAGAAGAGATCATCGACCAACCGTGTCCTCTCGTGCAGGGTAAGTAAAACGAGATCTCGAATCACTTACGATCGCGTAGTCGATTGATAAGAATTAGATATCGCGTATCGTCGCTATCCGATAGAATCAGAAAAATGGCGCAATCGAAATCTCGCAAATGTAACCCGCACAGGGCTCGGTTGAATTATACGGCACGTACGCGTTGAAATGCCGTGCAGGACTTCGACCAATCACGCCAGCGGCAATATCGAGTCGTTTCGAACCGAGTGAATCGCGCGGCAACTGCGCCGTCATAAAGGACACCTATCACATGAAATACAGCGGGGGAGGCAATTAATGGCTAATCTGAACGGCCGGGCAAGTCATTACAGTCACATATTATCATTACTCGAAACAGAAATAATCGATTGGCGGCTTGAAAAACCTGATATTGCTTCGCACGACAGCGCACGCGCCGTCCGCCGCGCACACGATGCAAATCGGGGAAAATCTTCCCCAGCGAGGGGAGTGTGTGGAGGGGGTGAGGAGGGGAAGGGCGCGCGGGGATTCCCCGCTCGCGTGCGAGCGGAGAGACAGACATGCCTGCTAGCATTCGTTAATTTCATTGCTCGTATACGAGCACTCGTACACTTTCTACCGGATAATGCCGGTTCACCGCGAAGTGCTGAAAGCGCATCAAAGAAAAGGAAAAGGAAAAAAAAGGAAGAAAAAAGAAAGGAAATATCTGCGAATTCTCTACGCGTGTCTCTTGCGCTTAATAGCTCCCCAGTTGTCGTGGGGACGTTTATGCGTTTGTCGCGACAAGCGATATCACTGATCGGAGAGCAAAGACGTCAGCACGGCATTAGATCGCTCCGAAGATCATCCGAAACCGGGAAACCGCTAGGGAAATCAGCATAACACGCAACGTCCCGTCTGTTGGCGTTGCGTTTTGGTAAATGCTTCGTTTACGGAGCCAGTCGCTGCCATCTGCATCTGCGATCCCATCGCCCCGCGTTTGAGTTGAACGTCTGCGCGGCGCGCACCGTGCCTCTGTAACTCAATTACCGCGCATTGTGTTCGTTCGCCTTTGGTGAACGCCACTACGACGCGTAGATTTACCACGTGTGCACGACAGCGACGACGACAACGACACGGGACGAGAGGAGGCTGCAAGCGCGCGTAACTTGCTCATGGTGTATCAAGGCCGTAACTTCTGCATGGATAACGCGCGGGTAAAGTAGTTGATATTAGGTATTCAGCCTCTCGTAGTCAGCCTCCTTTGTCGCTGATTGAACGTGGCATTGCTGGAACGTCGGGATTCGCGTCCCGAGAAAGCGCGAACCGCGAGAATTCCGCGCGATATCGCGCGGGAACTTGGACCACTTCGAGGCATATAAATGTTTGCCGATACGTAAGTCAAAATAATGATGAAACAATAAAACGCGTTTTGTCATTGAGCAAGAAGTCAGTTTCTTTCGCAAGGAATAAAAAATTCCCACGAAAGTACTCGAGTCCAACCGCCTTGGTTGGATCGAACGCGAAGAAACAACGTTAATAGTGAGACGCATTTTCACGTTGTCGCATGGCAGGTTCTCGTGCGTGAACGATACGATCCGATAAAGAATATTGTGTTGCCGGATAATCCGGAGAAATAGGAGACAAGTCCGTGATAGAACGCGCGCGGGGAGGAGCGCCGGGGAGGCCTGGTCGGATCGTTGGCGCGTTATCTGTGAATGAACCTGCGGACAAGGCTCGTAGAATTCTGGAACCAGTCCGTGCGGTATCGATACTCGGTTCGTCCTCGGAGAAAGCATCTAATTATCGAAATAACGCGTGTCGATACCGTTCACGTGTCGGACCGAATTTTATCTGCCACCACGCTTCCACGGGCAACGCGATCGCTCACCGTAATCCTCGGATCTAAATTATTCCATGCTTGGGGTTTCCTGTGTCTTCAGCGCGAAGATAAACGTGGATACGGCAGGTTAAATTCACGCTGTTTATTCGGTGCTGACCAAGTGCGCTCTAATTGAGGCTTAATAATCCAGGAGATAAAAAAGGAAAGAAGATGAAACGTACTGCGCTATGCCAACGATAAAACCGACGATCGTCGTCCTAATGATTTTACGACGTTTATAAATGCACGTCCCGAGATGCGTATGCAAACATACTCATACGCGTACGCATGACGCACGCCTCGGCTTGGCTTCTCTGCGTCATGCTAAATTATTTATTTTTATTCGACGTGCTATGACTTATAGACGGCAAGTTTCCAATCAGTGTAGAACACGTAACATGCAAAATGTCCTTCTTCTCTTTTCCCGGTAAACCGGTTGGTCCTACGCGAAGTAGCCGCGCACTCAGAAGAGTCGCTTTATATTCCCTCTCTACGACTTTCATTTAGATCTTTATCGATCAACTTTCACGGTGCGCTCGCGTATTGCACTTCATCGCTTTGGTTCCGACGTTCGTGGACTTTCGCGCGAGCACAATATCGGGGACTCGTATTTTAAATCCGCTTTTCGTTCCGTTACATCGGCGGGAAGCCGTTATGAAGCTTTCACGTATCGCTATAAATATCAATTAACCGCTAACAAGCCTGATAGGCTGATAGTTACAATGCGCCGTTAAACGTGACCTGTCATAGCAATTTTTAGCAATTAATGTCGCAAATATACGCTTTCCGATAGCACCGTGCGAATCACCGACAGGGAGTTTAATTCAATTTACGACTGTACGCACGACTCTGATATTTGCACATTAAATGACAATTTATTCGCGCTTATCCGTCTCTCATCAAAGAAGCATTCCGCAAATCGCATTTCGTTAATGTACCGCCAATGTCTTTTTTGCACTCGTACTTGCTTGCCAGATGCATGGCGGAAGTAAAAATTGCAAAGTTGATAGGCCCGAACGCGCAGCTTTGTAGTTACGGGCTCTTAAGGCAATTTGTCTTCAATTATCGAGAGACACGCTTCCCGAGCGAGATGCGGAAAAAATCGAGGAGCACTCGTTTTCGGCAGAGTGCTCGGGTTCTCTCAACTCGGTCCCGCCGATTGCCAGAGGTCGCAACACCGCGGGCTCACGCGGTTCTCCTTTTTTCTGCGCGCAATTTCGCCCTCGTCCGCCCTTTCGCCGCCCGTTGCGGTCGCCGCATCGCGCTCCAGAATCGTCCTGCCGTGCATTTGCAATCTCATTGGGACGTTTTAAGGCCCACCTTTCGTGCAAGATGGCGCCGTCGTGAGACGAAGGAGGAAAAAGAACCGCGGCGTGGCTGCAGGGCGGAAAGGGAGCGTGCGCGCTTGCTTTTTATCGCGTTCGTGTCATTAGCGGCCGCAATGAGTCCTATATATGTTCGTATCGCGGACCCGCGCCGAGAGTCCCCTCTCGACGTGGACGAGGACGCCGCGGAGGCACAGCTACAACAGCTCGCCTTATTAGACCTCCCCTCCGTCCGCCTGACCCCGTGTTGCTCTTTTCACCTCTAACTCCTCCTGTACCTCTTAAAATCATGGCTGCACGTAACCGTCTACTGATTATATGGATTCGGCGATGATTTCTGATGATGCCCCCGACCCCCGAAATGGTAAAATAATACAGTGTCGCGTCCTAGCCCCGGACCCTTTGGGTCCCGTGGGCCGGTTCGTTAGCGGGGCCTTGGCGCGAGGCACCCTGTCATTATGCGGCTGGTCTCCATCACCCCCACCAGTACCCAATTTTCGGCGCCCCTCCACAGCGCAGGGCCCGACAAATCCCCCTGCCACCGCTCTCCTTTCTTTTTTCTGCCCCGCGTGTTCCTCTCTCTTGCTCGCCGGGGGCTCGTCTCTTTCATCGGCGCTACTATTCTACGCTGCCGCTCTGCGACGTCGCCCGACGTTTGTGCTACGCGTCGCGTGTTTACCGTCGTCGTGAGAAAATGTATCGCGACGATTTCTCTCCCCTCTCCCCGTTCTCCCTCCTCTCCTCCTGTCTTCTCTGTTCCCTCTTGCGCGTCCGCGCGCGCTTTCCGCCGCTCGACGCAACAAGATGGATCCGAGAATGCGCCTTGTCGCGTCCACTCGTTAATCCTCTGCAGTAAAATGGGGAGAAATGTATAACAAATGGGAAGGATTCCTTAAAATGTCACAAAACTTGCCACCAAAATTGTATCTGAGACGTTCGTAAACGCTCTGCGCCTTTTCGGCCGGCTCTCCGTGTCTCCGTGAAATAAAATACTGTGCATTCAGTGTCGTTCGTTGAAGTTACGAAAATCCTCGTTGCAGGGTATACTCGACAACGAGAATCCAAGTGACGTCAGTTTTACGAATCTTGAAACGTAATCGGAGCAAGAGATTAAATATCCTGACACAGATAACTTTCAACGTTTAGTTCAACTCCGTTTTGGTGGAAATAAAGCCAAAAGGATAGAGCTCTAATGGTAAAATTACGGGCAAATGATGCCTCTGATCGATATGAGTCGCAGGAGGGAAACGAGGAGAGCGAACGTCCGGCGTCACTACGTCCGTACTAATGTAGACGAGAACTGCAGAATTAGATATCTCGACTTGTATTTTCTCACTTGTGAACACTATTTTTGCGAAACTCGAGTGAGTTGTGCTCGTGAAACATAAGAGGCAGTCACGACTACTGGCGGACATTCGAAACTCGTAACTCGATCGCGCGCTGACTTCGTCTGGCAATGTTTCGTCGTATCTACGCTTGCAAAGCAGCGCTGCTATTCCCCCTCTTTCTCGTTCTTGCAGCCTTCTCGTTGTATAATTGAGTTTCTTTGGAGTATTAGTAATTTTAATTCCACGATGAAATTGCAAGAAATAGATTATCGCGTAAAGTACCTGCGGCCGTTCCAGCCGAGGCTGATTATTTCCTGCATAGGATCCTGCATAGAGATGGAATTTTACTGGAAGGCGCCGAGATTTGTGGAGAAGGACGGTTCTGTTAAGCAGCCGTGTTTATTAGCGATATTTATGTTACGCTCAAGAATAACAATCCCGTCGAAACGTCCGTGTCCGCTGCTCTCTGCGACGGCCGAGAATAAGCTCCGCCGGAAATGGATCAGCGAAACCATGGGCCTCCATTCGTATTTTTCTAAAAGTCCGCATCCTTGGGGAGCCCCCGTCCTTGAAGCGTTTGCTCGCTGCTAGTGTAGGTGGTCGCCGCGACCGGCAATCATTTCGCTTAATGACGAGAGCTCTCGGTCCTCTCCTTTCTTCGGTCTCAGATTATCGCGTCGTGGTTCGTACCTTATATCTATGGACTACTTGGGCGTCTTCGTCTTCTTTTGCGTCCTCGTCCTCTGGCCTCGCTACCACCCTTTATTCCCGAACTCTGTAATTTTCCTCTAGCGACCGTGCCACCACGTCGCGCCGAAATTGGCGTACGGCGGAACGATTTCGTGGAAATGTTCGTCGTCGCTAAAAGGGAGGAATCTGGCACGATGGTGACGATGGCACTTCCATCGCGAGTTTGACCTCCGAGTAGGAGAAAGAGGAGGAGATTGGGCAGAAACAGAGACGAACGGGTTGAAGGAGAACGACGAGAATTAGGAGAGAAAAGGTAATAAGCAGAGGAGGAAAGGGGGTAAAGCTCAGGCGGGAGAGGAAGTCTCCGTTCTGAGAATAGCCGTTTGATGAAGAATCACTTCGCCAGTGCTTCCTCGCTTTCCTCTCGATGGAGGTTCGCAGGTGCACCAATCTCTCGCCCCGATGCCGTAAGGATGCAGGCAAGCGTGACAACACGCAACATTTCTTTCTATCTATGCCAAAAATATACGAATTGGCCGCAATAATGAAGATCATTATTATCATTATTAAAGGAGCGTTTTTGCTGCCGACCGTCTGCCGATGTCGGGAGCCACCCGTTCGGGATACGTAGATGTACGCTGATAACTTACCGAGAAGCTCTCCTCCCGGAGAGGAGAGCACGACCGCTCGCGTTGCTCTGCGAATCGACCGATGCATTTCGCCAACTGAAATTCGACGCGATTACAGCTTCGACATTCCCACGTCATTACAGCTAACTACATGCCGATGCCGAATTACGTTCGCTGCCTTCGCGGAACCGGCACGCGACAGGCAACGAAGCGCATCGCGCTAATCGCGTGTCATTTCGCCGCTCATTGAGTCTCCCGGAATCTCCCGACTTCCGCGGAAACGCTTTCATCACCTCTCCACGAGATTCGTGTGTCTTCGCGATTACGTATGGCGCGCGCACGCGCATATGGGTCTCTCCGCTTCCAGCACCTGCGAGAAAAGCCGGGCGGTGCGCTCGTCGGCCGAGCAAACAATACGGACGATGATGCACCGTCCTGAACGCATTGTCCGCCGAGCGCCGAGTAGTAGTAGGCGGCGGATTTATCTGCCTACTCGTAGAGTCAGGTAGAGAGGCGAAGGAGAAAAAGAGAAAGAGGAGAAGAAGAGAGAGAGAGAGAGAGAGAGAGAGAGAGAGAGAGGGAGAAGAGAAAGAGAGAGACCTCAGGGGTCCTCGACCCCCGGGACACGTCGCGTTGCTGCGCGGCGGCCGACCGGCCGCCACCGCCGCCGACAGTGCCAACAGATTTTCCTTTCGTTCTGGGCCGATTTCGCGCCGCGGCCAGTGGCACCGCGCACCGTCGCTATCTATCAGATATCGACAACTCGCGGAATAATAAATCGCCGAGCTAGTTGGCGGCGTGCGGTGCACACGGCGGCTGCTGCAACTTGCTCTCGCGCTTGTGCGGCGATCCGCGGCTGCTCCGAAGCGGAGCGTATTAGCGAACGATCGTAATGGTCGGTTGCGTCCGCGGGAGTCGGGTACGCATTGCGATCCGATTCGCGACGCTTCCACGGTGATCGGCGATCATTAGCCTGTCGTAATTGTTATCGTAAACGTTTAACTTTCAGCCGGCCTGATGGAGCGCTCGGAGCAACTCGAGCGCAGGGCGAGTTTCGCAATCGAGGAAACGATGGTAGTCTAACATCAACGGTATCGCGCTCTCGCTCTCTTGGGCTGTTGGATTTTTCGCCGAGTTACGACCGTGACCGTAAAGGATATCCTATGACGCTATATCGAGAGGGATGTCGGAGTACTTGGGGCGATCGAGCATTTATAACGTCGCAGGAAGGCGTACTCTCGTCGTATTTTAATCGCGTGTGCAGCATTTACTGCATAGATACGCGATACGCATGAGTAATGCTAATGTGTAACGTAAACGTCCTCTGACGTTCTATCTGGCTATCTGCACACAGGGAAAGAGTCCGTAAAGAATAACGATATCGCAAATAATTAATTTTAATTTATCTCATCCGGCCGCTGTCCGCTTGCGGTATAAAAATATCCGCTGATCCGTGTATATCTCTCCGCGAGCTACACGTATCCTTCATTATTGTAATTTAAAGTGTCATATTGCATTGGCGATATTTCATCTCGATATTCCTGCAATCAATACCGGTCTAGCCAAAGCGAAATGCCAAAATTGATTACGTTGAAACGGTTGAAATTTATTAATCTTCGATGTATCATAATATTCGATGTATCATAAATGTCGCGCTATTAAAAATGCAAATCCGCGATAAAAATCTCGCATAAATTTATTCAACAATCATCGAGATAGAATCGTTGACTATTACATTGTAATCATCAAGGCGGTTTTAAATCTCGGATTTCACAACACGCGCAATGATTGCAACTTTTATCTTACTGGACTTTGCATCGTTAGACGTGTGAGACATAGCGAAGGGATGTTTTATTCCAAACTCCGTTTCTCAATTTTTATTCACGAAAATGCAAGGGTTTCTTTCAAGGAGATGCTCCCTCGTAACTCGTTTTCCTCGGCACGTCACGAAATTCCAGGACTTTTACGACTTGTTCCGTCTCATCTTGAATCATTGGGTGATCCATTGGGTGATCGACACATTCAATTTTCCCATCCCCCATTGTACACCTAGCGCGCATAGATATGCATTTCTGCGGGTGACGGCACGTTTCGCTGGATACTTTTCCGTTCACCTCACCAAATTCCGGGATTTCGCGCTCTGTCTCTGTCATGGATCCCGAGGCATTAGACGATTCACGGGGCGCATTCCTGCGAGCTTAAGCGTCCTTTTCGTAAAACCGATTCGCGTAATACGCGTTTCTAAGAGAGAGCACGTTCGCGCAGCCGCTTCTCCCGTCACGTCACGAAATTCCAGGATCCTTGGCACGGGTGTACAGGAGGCTCGTAGAGCCGGGCGCGGAATGAGCGCGGACGGTAAGTCAGTTCTTCACATACCGAGAGCTCAGGTAGGTAGGTAAGCAGACGGCAGAGAGAAGATGAAGAAGGAGAGGGAAAGCAGTGGGTGCGAGCGAGTTGGCATGTGAGCAGGCAGGCAGGCAGGCAGGCAGGCAGGCAGGCAGGCAGGCAGGCAGGCAGGCAGGCAGGCGGGCGGGCAGGCGGGCGGGCAAGCGGGCAAGCAAGCAAGCGAGCAGGCAAGAGAGTTTGGTATGGTCTAGCTGCTCGCTGTGCCGCGGAGCGCGTTGAATGCCTGGGCCCCGGTGTATCGGGGCCCGGTACCAGCACCGCCGCTCCCCTCTCCAAGATGGCCGCCGGTTGGTCCCAGCCGCGAGTCCCCCTGACCGAGCCAGGTAAGTCCGCCGAGTCAGGGGAAGGGTAGGCCTTGCAGGTGCCGCCATGTCAGTGCATGCCTAACTTCGAACCCGCGCGGAACGGACGTTGGGCCCGAGAACGCGACACCTCGTGCTACCGCCGTGCTTTTAGAGGCCTGCTGTGCCAGTCCCGTCGCAGTTCGCGCTTAGGGATCACCGTCGTCGACGTGAACGCAAAACAGAGCCGATACCAGGGTGGTTCGGTTAAAAGGACCAAGTCGACGGTGCTTAACGGTCCCCATAGCGCGAAAGTGTTCTCCTTCGCGAAGAAGATCGCGAAGCTCCAGCTCCGGAGATATCAAGCCAGAAACAGAGACATGTACATCGGACAGCACGCGTCTAGCTGTTGAGAGAACACGCGCGAATCGCGAGTACCTCGTGAAATTACATACCGCGTTATCTCTGTGTATTACCTTCGCGTACGAGATCGGGCATATCATCGTATCATCATCATCGGGACCGACAAGTGCGCGTGTCGATTGACAGTTGAGAATAAGTCTCCCTTACTTTCAGATGACGGCGTGCTGTTGCGAATGTCAATCGCGACGTTGTTTCCTCGTTCTTCTGCTTGTTTCATCGCTGGTTCAATGACAGCTTGAACTCTCGCTCAATCGTCTCGCTCATGTTTGATCGACGATCTGGAATACAGAAGCGGACCTCTCACACGCGACCGGCGACCATCATAATGGCAATGATCGGCTCGGGGTGCCGCGGAACGAATTAGGCGCGCGGTGATCAACGGAAACGGGAATCCACAAGAGAGCCAACGCTACGTCGGGAGCGAGAACGTGTCTGTTCCAAGGACAGATGCATGGAGTGTCCGACGGGACGAGACATGACGATCGTGTATGATGCGAGGCGACCGTGCCGGGTTCACGACCGGTCGTGTTGATCGTCCAGTTATCAGGCTGCGAAGCTAACACGAGGAATGTGCCATATGCCGTCGAGATATTCCGGTGACAGCGGCCAGCGTGATAGTGTCTAGAACTGGCAGAAGCCGAGAGAGTTACTTTGGTATTGTAACCGAGAACAGAGGAACAGAGAACGGGAGATCGAGAGAGAAAGAGAGAGAGAGAGAGAGAGAGAGAGAGAGAGAGAGAGAGAGAGAGAGAGAGAGAGAGAGAAATGACGAAGCGTGGAATTCGGCCGCATTCGTCCGAGTAAAGGAATCTCTCCTGATCAGCGAGGCTGATACGTGTACTTGGAGGACTACAGCAAAGAACACGCGGCTACGATAGGTCGACGACATAGTGAAGCAATCGCCGTGGGTCCAGAAAGCGAACGTACGTTCTCCGCGAAAGAGGAAGGCAATGCTACGTGTGTGTAGACGCCGGTGCAAGTGATAAAGTCGCGAGAAAAAGCCAGAAGGAAATCAGTGGTATGGTGGTTGGTGTTGCTGGTGTGTAAAAAAGGTGGGTGATAATAAAGTGGCAAACCGCTTAGAAAAAGGGCGATTATCGTGGTTAACATCGTCGCGGGTAAGATAGAAACGGTCTCAGGCGCCAGAAGACGGACGTTGAACGGAACATCTGCGGATCATCAGGAGGTCTCTCGGTGTCATCAGAACTCGGTGGCAGAACGCGGCGGAACGCGGCAGAACGCGGGAAAAACAATAAGATTCATTACCGAGATCCGTGACCGCGTTCTCTCGGCCTCTCGCGAATAGTGGCCGCGTAGGAATGGAAAGGTCGAGATAATATCACGAGACGAGGGAGAGGAGGAGGTGGAGGACGGCCGTGGCGGTGTTGGAGGCCCCAGGATGCGGCATCTGCTACTGTTCCTCGTCCTGGGAGCGACCCTCGCCCCGGGCACGCGGCCTGAGCGCGTGAAATACCTGGAGGTCTCCGAGAATGCGCGGCCGGGTACCAGAGTGGGTTTCATCGACGCTGAGAATCCGCCATATCTGATAGTGTCGGTGCCGGGCTCGTCGGTCGAAGCCGACCTCATCGTCGATCAGGCGACGGGCGAGATAAAGACGAGGGTGCCGTTGGACCGCGAGACCCGTCCGTCGTACAGCCTCGTAGCGCTACCGCAGAGCTTGCGGGTCGTCGTGAAGGTCCTCGACGAGAACGATAACGCGCCGACCTTTCCCGTGGACCACGTGGACATAGAGTTCCCGGAGAACTCGCCGCGTGACGCTAAACGGGCCCTGCCGCCGGCCAAGGATCCCGATCTCGGCCAGTACTCCACGCAGCGCTACGACATCGTGTCGGGTAATCACGGAGACGTCTTCAGACTGGCGCAACATCGTGGCCGGGACGGCGTTCTGTATCTGGATCTACAGAATTCCGGATCGCTGGATCGGGAGGCACGCTCGCGTTATCACCTGGTGATCGAAGCGCTGGACGGTGGCACGCCGCCGCTTCGCTCGCGCCTCCACGTGAATGTGACGGTGCAGGACGTCAACGACAATCCACCCATCTTCAATCAGACGAGCTACGTCGCGAGCGTGCCGGAGAACGCGACCGTCGGCACGCCGGTGCTGGTGGTGAACGCGAGCGACGCCGACGCCGGCGAGAACGGCCGCATCGAGTACTCCATCAATCGCCGCCAGTCTGACCGCGAAGAGATGTTCCGTATCGATCCGGAGACGGGGATGGTCTACGTCAACAAGGCTCTCGATTTCGAATCGAAGGATCGACACGAGCTGGTGATCGTCGCCCGTGATCGTGGTGCTCAGCCCCTGGAAGCTAGCGCTTTCCTGTCGGTGCGCGTAACCGACGTGAACGACAATCAGCCGGCCATCACCGTGATCTTCTTGTCGGACGATGCGACTCCCAAGATCAGCGAGAGCGCGCAACCCGGCGAATTCGTCGCCCGGATATCCGTCAGCGATCCCGACTCGAGGACCGAGTACTCGAACGCGATGGTCACGCTGACTGGCGGCGATGGTCACTTTGCTCTGACCACGCGGGACAACATCATCTATCTGGTGGTGGTGGAGCGACCGCTCGATCGCGAGGAGAAGCCTCTCTACGAGTTGTCCGTGGAGGCTACGGATGCCGGAACGCCGCCTCTGAGAGCCGTGCGCACCTTCCGGTTGCTCGTCACCGACGTCAACGACAATGCGCCCAAATTTGAGCGAGAGAGATACGAGGCGCATCTTCTGGAGGCGTCCGAGCCTGGAACCTCGGTGCTTCAGGTGACCGCGAACGACCTCGACGAAGGTGCAAACTCGGCCATCCGTTACACTCTGCAAAACACGACGTGGTTCACGATCGACGAGACCAGCGGCCTCATCACCACGGTGACACACGTGGACTGCGAGGCCGATCCGGCGCCGATCCTCGTGGTGATCGCGACGGATTCCGGATGTCCGCCGCTCAGCAGCAGCGCGACCGTACGCGTCACAGTGCACGATCTCAACGACAACGAGCCGATCTTTGAGAAGCCGCTCTACAACACCACCGTGCCGGAGGACATGCCTGTCGGACGCTGTTTTCTCAAGGTAGGACCACGTCGATGTATTTCCTCGACGAGTCCGCGAAAGCTCCGCGAGAAAGCTCCTGATCGCGAGGGCTCGTTTTCGGATACTTTGAACGCTAATGCCACGGCGAATCGGAGATGCGATAGATAGGAGAAGGTAACGCGAGTTACCTGATTGATGAACAATCGTTTTGTGTTGGAACAGATGATAACTTTAACACTGCGTGCGACGCGCTGCAATTGTTGCTAGTGCTCGTTGCTGCTAGTGCCCCTTAAACAGCAACATCTTCGTGTATAGCAATCTCGCGTGTATAGCAATGGCAACGTTATAATGCCGCGGAATAGGTCCGCGGGCTGTTGCAATTTTGCGAATTGCTTGTCACGCCGTTTGACGTCTATATGACTTACGGAATACTTTCTACACCGTGTCCGCGTGTATCTGTGCGTTCGCGGGAGTAACAACGTAACGCTGTCATCTCGTTGAACGAGCGTGGTGCTCGCCCGCTCGGGTGTCTGGATATAAATTGATATTCATATACAGAGAAAGAAAGAGAGAGGACTCGATTGGTGCATTCATATCGAGGCCTCTCTGCCTTAATTTGTCGAACCGTCGTCGTCGCGAGAAAGTGGTACGCGCGCCGATCATCATCGCGGGAATCGCGATCCGCGCGAGTGCGAAATCGGCAGTCGATCGAGGATCCGTATAAGAAATCACGCTAATCTCTATCGCTGTTCGATCGAGGAAAATCCGTCAACGATGTCGAAGCGGCGATGTCTAATTGACCTGTCATCGGAATCGATTGCGCGAGGTGTCTTTGTGCGCATTCGTTGCAAATTAATATCTTGAATGTCGCGTCGCCGCGAGAGAGAGAGAGAGAGAGAGAGAGAGAGAGAGAGAGAGAGAGAGAGAGAGAAAGAGAGGTAGAAAGCGACGACGATGCGCAACAGTGACGACAAGCCTCACGTTTGACCCTTGCATAAACCAAGCGGTTTCTCGCGTAAAGCCGCTACGACTCGCATCAAAGGTCCCTGCACGCGGCGGACGGACGAGAGAGCACGAACGCACGCTCGTAACTAGCCGCCAGGCGTGCATGGTTGGAGAAAAGCGGCGATTGCTAGTCGGGATGTACATCGTCGGGAAAAGGGGCAACGATTTTCCTCAGCTTCCTTTCGGCGCCGTTATCGATCGTCGCGTCTCTTGCTTTCGGTTTCGAGGATGCCCGATGCAGGTGGCGTGAAAATCCGCGCGCCCGCGCGCGCGTTCATTCGCACGCAGCCCGCGCGTTCACCTCTCCTGAGAGAAGAGAGAGAGAGAGAGAGAGAGAGAGAGAGAGAGAGAGAGAGAGAGAAAGAGAGAGAGAATAAACGTTCGGAGAATACGAGTAGGAGTCGCGCAGCGACCTGAATGAGGAAAGCGTTACGTATGCGCGGAGAGACACCACGCGCGGCGGCGACATGAATCGCTCACGGGCGTAGCGTCGCCGTCCCGAGAGGGGCCCGGCGCGATAGTTGAGCGTGCCCCCTCGCCTCTCCCCCCCCCCCCCCCCCCCCCCCCCCC